>OZ005741.1:335195682-335692043 GCA_963930735.1 Dioctria linearis | reverse complement strand
GATGCCTCAACACCTAGCTGTGGTTGCCAAGTGTTTTGGCTGCAACGTTGTTGTGGGATTTTTGCCGCCCTTAATTCCCACCGTTAAATGTTTACCTCAGATCATATAGCCGAGATCGTTTTGGCTAAGAAGGCTTAAAACCACCAGATAGATACCTACATAAAGCATTACAAAAAAATTAGCTAAATTTTTTAATTAATTTTGACCGAAGATGGCTCAAAAGAAGCTGAAGGATTCAAGGATCATAAATATAAAATTTTCTCCAAAAGGTGTCCCTTTGGTTTCCGAAAGAAACGCAAATCGGCTATAGTAAAATTAACTAAAAATTCAAGGATCGTCTTCTGCCGTTTTGTCGGGAAAACGTGGATCCTTTTCGAAAATTTCTTCAGATATATTTTAGTTTGAAGGTCCTGCGTCAAAAGAATGCTGCCCCGTCTACTTCAGTAACAAAAAAATTTTTTTCCAAAAGATATGACCAGATAGATACCTATCACCAGATAGATACCTACATAAAGCATTACAAAAAAATTAGCTAAATTTTTTAATTAATTTTGACCGAAGATGGCTCAAAAGAAGCTGAAGGATTCAAGGATCATAAATATAAAATTTTCTCCAAAAGGTGTCCCTTTGGTTTCCGAAAGAAACGCAAATCGGCTATAGTAAAATTAACTAAAAATTCAAGGATCGTCTTCTGCCGTTTTGTCGGGAAAACGTGGATCCTTTTCGAAAATTTCTTCAGATATATTTTAGTTTGAAGGTCCTGCGTCAAAAGAATGCTGCCCCGTCTACTTCAGTAACAAAAAAATTTTTTTCCAAAAGATATGACCAGATAGATACCTATCACCAGATAGATACCTACATAAAGCATTACAAAAAAAATTAGCTAAATTTTTTAATTAATTTTGACCGAAGATGGCTCAAAAGAAGCTGAAGGATTCAAGGATCATAAATATAAAATTTTCTCCAAAAGGTGTCCCTTTGGTTTCCGAAAGAAACGCAAATCGGCTATAGTAAAATTAACTAAAAATTCAAGGATCGTCTTCTGCCGTTTTGTCGGGAAAACGTGGATCCTTTTCGAAAATTTCTTCAGATATATTTTAGTTTGAAGGTCCTGCGTCAAAAGAATGCTGCCCCGTCTACTTCAGTAACAAAAAAATTTTTTTCCAAAAGATATGACCAGATAGATACCTATCACCAGATAGATACCTACATAAAGCATTACAAAAAAATTAGCTAAATTTTTTAATTAATTTTGACCGAAGATGGCTCAAAAGAAGCTGAAGGATTCAAGGATCATAAATATAAAATTTTCTCCAAAAGGTGTCCCTTTGGTTTCCGAAAGAAACGCAAATCGGCTATAGTAAAATTAACTAAAAATTCAAGGATCGTCTTCTGCCGTTGAGAAAACGTGGACTTTTCGAAAATTCCTTAGTCTTCAGAGTATCCGATTTATTTAACCGTCGATGCCTCAACACCTAGCTGTGGTTGCCAAGTGTTTTGGCTGCAACGTTGTTGTGGGATTTTTGCCGCCCTTAATTCCCACCGTTAAATGTTTACCTCAGATCATATAGCCGAGATCGTTTTGGCTAAGAAGGCTTAAAACCACCAGATAGATACCTACATAAAGCATTACAAAAAAATTAGCTAAATTTTTTAATTAATTTTGACCGAAGATGGCTCAAAAGAAGCTGAAGGATTCAAGGATCATAAATATAAAATTTTCTCCAAAAGGTGTCCCTTTGGTTTCCGAAAGAAACGCAAATCGGCTATAGTAAAATTAACTAAAAATTCAAGGATCGTCTTCTGCCGTTGAGAAAACGTGGACTTTTCGAAAATTCCTTAGTCTTCAGAGTATCCGATTTATTTAACCGTCGATGCCTCAACACCTAGCTGTGGTTGCCAAGTGTTTTGGCTGCAACGTTGTTGTGGGATTTTGCCGCCCTTAATTCCCACCGTTAAATGTTTACCTCAGATCATATAGCCGAGATCGTTTTGGCTAAGAAGGCTTAAAACCACCAGATAGATACCTACATAAAGCATTACAAAAAAATTAGCTAAATTTTTTAATTAATTTTGACCGAAGATGGCTCAAAAGAAGCTGAAGGATTCAAGGATCATAAATATAAAATTTTCTCCAAAAGGTGTCCCTTTGGTTTCCGAAAGAAACGCAAATCGGCTATAGTAAAATTAACTAAAAATTCAAGGATCGTCTTCTGCCGTTTTGTCGGGAAAACGTGGATCCTTTTCGAAAATTTCTTCAGATATATTTTAGTTTGAAGGTCCTGCGTCAAAAGAATGCTGCCCCGTCTACTTCAGTAACAAAAAATTTTTTTCCAAAAGATATGACCAGATAGATACCTATCACCAGATAGATACCTACATAAAGCATTACAAAAAAATTAGCTAAATTTTTTAATTAATTTTGACCGAAGATGGCTCAAAAGAAGCTGAAGGATTCAAGGATCATAAATATAAAATTTTCTCCAAAAGGTGTCCCTTTGGTTTCCGAAAGAAACGCAAATCGGCTATAGTAAAATTAACTAAAATTCAAGGATCGTCTTCTGCCGTTTTGTCGGGAAAACGTGGATCCTTTTCGAAAATTTCTTCAGATATATTTTAGTTTGAAGGTCCTGCGTCAAAAGAATGCTGCCCCGTCTACTTCAGTAACAAAAAAATTTTTTTCCAAAAGATATGACCAGATAGATACCTATCACCAGATAGATACCTACATAAAGCATTACAAAAAAATTAGCTAAATTTTTTAATTAATTTTGACCGAAGATGGCTCAAAAGAAGCTGAAGGATTCAAGGATCATAAATATAAAATTTTCTCCAAAAGGTGTCCCTTTGGTTTCCGAAAGAAACGCAAATCGGCTATAGTAAAATTAACTAAAAATTCAAGGATCGTCTTCTGCCGTTGAGAAAACGTGGACTTTTCGAAAATTCCTTAGTCTTCAGAGTATCCGATTTATTTAACCGTCGATGCCTCAACACCTAGCTGTGGTTGCCAAGTGTTTTGGCTGCAACGTTGTTGTGGGATTTTTGCCGCCCTTAATTCCCACCGTTAAATGTTTACCTCAGATCATATAGCCGAGATCGTTTTGGCTAAGAAGGCTTAAAACCACCAGATAGATACCTACATAAAGCATTACAAAAAAATTAGCTAAATTTTTTAATTAATTTTGACCGAAGATGGCTCAAAAGAAGCTGAAGGATTCAAGGATCATAAATATAAAATTTTCTCCAAAAGGTGTCCCTTTGGTTTCCGAAAGAAACGCAAATCGGCTATAGTAAAATTAACTAAAAATTCAAGGATCGTCTTCTGCCGTTTTGTCGGGAAAACGTGGATCCTTTTCGAAAATTTCTTCAGATATATTTTAGTTTGAAGGTCCTGCGTCAAAAGAATGCTGCCCCGTCTACTTCAGTAACAAAAAAATTTTTTTCCAAAAGATATGACCAGATAGATACCTATCACCAGATAGATACCTACATAAAGCATTACAAAAAAATTAGCTAAATTTTTTAATTAATTTTGACCGAAGATGGCTCAAAAGAAGCTGAAGGATTCAAGGATCATAAATATAAAATTTTCTCCAAAAGGTGTCCCTTTGGTTTCCGAAAGAAACGCAAATCGGCTATAGTAAAATTAACTAAAAATTCAAGGATCGTCTTCTGCCGTTTTGTCGGGAAAACGTGGATCCTTTTCGAAAATTTCTTCAGATATATTTTAGTTTGAAGGTCCTGCGTCAAAAGAATGCTGCCCCGTCTACTTCAGTAACAAAAAAATTTTTTTCCAAAAGATATGACCAGATAGATACCTATCACCAGATAGATACCTACATAAAGCATTACAAAAAAATTAGCTAAATTTTTTAATTAATTTTGACCGAAGATGGCTCAAAAGAAGCTGAAGGATTCAAGGATCATAAATATAAAATTTTCTCCAAAAGGTGTCCCTTTGGTTTCCGAAAGAAACGCAAATCGGCTATAGTAAAATTAACTAAAAATTCAAGGATCGTCTTCTGCCGTTTTGTCGGGAAAACGTGGATCCTTTTCGAAAATTTCTTCAGATATATTTTAGTTTGAAGGTCCTGCGTCAAAAGAATGCTGCCCCGTCTACTTCAGTAACAAAAAAATTTTTTTCCAAAAGATATGACCAGATAGATACCTATCACCAGATAGATACCTACATAAAGCATTACAAAAAAATTAGCTAAATTTTTTAATTAATTTTGACCGAAGATGGCTCAAAAGAAGCTGAAGGATTCAAGGATCATAAATATAAAATTTTCTCCAAAAGGTGTCCCTTTGGTTTCCGAAAGAAACGCAAATCGGCTATAGTAAAATTAACTAAAAATTCAAGGATCGTCTTCTGCCGTTGAGAAAACGTGGACTTTTCGAAAATTCCTTAGTCTTCAGAGTATCCGATTTATTTAACCGTCGATGCCTCAACACCTAGCTGTGGTTGCCAAGTGTTTTGGCTGCAACGTTGTTGTGGGATTTTTGCCGCCCTTAATTCCCACCGTTAAATGTTTACCTCAGATCATATAGCCGAGATCGTTTTGGCTAAGAAGGCTTAAAACCACCAGATAGATACCTACATAAAGCATTACAAAAAAATTAGCTAAATTTTTTAATTAATTTTGACCGAAGATGGCTCAAAAGAAGCTGAAGGATTCAAGGATCATAAATATAAAATTTTCTCCAAAAGGTGTCCCTTTGGTTTCCGAAAGAAACGCAAATCGGCTATAGTAAAATTAACTAAAAATTCAAGGATCGTCTTCTGCCGTTGAGAAAACGTGGACTTTTCGAAAATTCCTTAGTCTTCAGAGTATCCGATTTATTTAACCGTCGATGCCTCAACACCTAGCTGTGGTTGCCAAGTGTTTTGGCTGCAACGTTGTTGTGGGATTTTTGCCGCCTTAATTCCCACCGTTAAATGTTTACCTCAGATCATATAGCCGAGATCGTTTTGGCTAAGAAGGCTTAAAACCACCAGATAGATACCTACATAAAGCATTACAAAAAAATTAGCTAAATTTTTTAATTAATTTTGACCGAAGATGGCTCAAAAGAAGCTGAAGGATTCAAGGATCATAAATATAAAATTTTCTCCAAAAGGTGTCCCTTTGGTTTCCGAAAGAAACGCAAATCGGCTATAGTAAAATTAACTAAAAATTCAAGGATCGTCTTCTGCCGTTTTGTCGGGAAAACGTGGATCCTTTTCGAAAATTTCTTCAGATATATTTTAGTTTGAAGGTCCTGCGTCAAAAGAATGCTGCCCCGTCTACTTCAGTAACAAAAAAATTTTTTTCCAAAAGATATGACCAGATAGATACCTATCACCAGATAGATACCTACATAAAGCATTACAAAAAAATTAGCTAAATTTTTTAATTAATTTTGACCGAAGATGGCTCAAAAGAAGCTGAAGGATTCAAGGATCATAAATATAAAATTTTCTCCAAAAGGTGTCCCTTTGGTTTCCGAAAGAAACGCAAATCGGCTATAGTAAAATTAACTAAAAATTCAAGGATCGTCTTCTGCCGTTTTGTCGGGAAAACGTGGATCCTTTTCGAAAATTTCTTCAGATATATTTTAGTTTGAAGGTCCTGCGTCAAAAGAATGCTGCCCCGTCTACTTCAGTAACAAAAAAATTTTTTTCCAAAAGATATGACCAGATAGATACCTATCACCAGATAGATACCTACATAAAGCATTACAAAAAAATTAGCTAAATTTTTTAATTAATTTTGACCGAAGATGGCTCAAAAGAAGCTGAAGGATTCAAGGATCATAAATATAAAATTTTCTCCAAAAGGTGTCCCTTTGGTTTCCGAAAGAAACGCAAATCGGCTATAGTAAAATTAACTAAAAATTCAAGGATCGTCTTCTGCCGTTGAGAAAACGTGGACTTTTCGAAAATTCCTTAGTCTTCAGAGTATCCGATTTATTTAACCGTCGATGCCTCAACACCTAGCTGTGGTTGCCAAGTGTTTTGGCTGCAACGTTGTTGTGGGATTTTTGCCGCCCTTAATTCCCACCGTTAAATGTTTACCTCAGATCATATAGCCGAGATCGTTTTGGCTAAGAAGGCTTAAAACCACCAGATAGATACCTACATAAAGCATTACAAAAAAATTAGCTAAATTTTTTAATTAATTTTGACCGAAGATGGCTCAAAAGAAGCTGAAGGATTCAAGGATCATAAATATAAAATTTTCTCCAAAAGGTGTCCCTTTGGTTTCCGAAAGAAACGCAAATCGGCTATAGTAAAATTAACTAAAAATTCAAGGATCGTCTTCTGCCGTTTTGTCGGGAAAACGTGGATCCTTTTCGAAAATTTCTTCAGATATATTTTAGTTTGAAGGTCCTGCGTCAAAAGAATGCTGCCCCGTCTACTTCAGTAACAAAAAAATTTTTTTCCAAAAGATATGACCAGATAGATACCTATCACCAGATAGATACCTACATAAAGCATTACAAAAAAATTAGCTAAATTTTTTAATTAATTTTGACCGAAGATGGCTCAAAAGAAGCTGAAGGATTCAAGGATCATAAATATAAAATTTTCTCCAAAAGGTGTCCCTTTGGTTTCCGAAAGAAACGCAAATCGGCTATAGTAAAATTAACTAAAAATTCAAGGATCGTCTTCTGCCGTTTTGTCGGGAAAACGTGGATCCTTTTCGAAAATTTCTTCAGATATATTTTAGTTTGAAGGTCCTGCGTCAAAAGAATGCTGCCCCGTCTACTTCAGTAACAAAAAAATTTTTTTCCAAAAGATATGACCAGATAGATACCTATCACCAGATAGATACCTACATAAAGCATTACAAAAAAATTAGCTAAATTTTTTAATTAATTTTGACCGAAGATGGCTCAAAAGAAGCTGAAGGATTCAAGGATCATAAATATAAAATTTTCTCCAAAAGGTGTCCCTTTGGTTTCCGAAAGAAACGCAAATCGGCTATAGTAAAATTAACTAAAAATTCAAGGATCGTCTTCTGCCGTTTTGTCGGGAAAACGTGGATCCTTTTCGAAAATTTCTTCAGATATATTTTAGTTTGAAGGTCCTGCGTCAAAAGAATGCTGCCCCGTCTACTTCAGTAACAAAAAAATTTTTTTCCAAAAGATATGACCAGATAGATACCTATCACCAGATAGATACCTACATAAAGCATTACAAAAAAATTAGCTAAATTTTTTAATTAATTTTGACCGAAGATGGCTCAAAAGAAGCTGAAGGATTCAAGGATCATAAATATAAAATTTTCTCCAAAAGGTGTCCCTTTGGTTTCCGAAAGAAACGCAAATCGGCTATAGTAAAATTAACTAAAAATTCAAGGATCGTCTTCTGCCGTTGAGAAAACGTGGACTTTTCGAAAATTCCTTAGTCTTCAGAGTATCCGATTTATTTAACCGTCGATGCCTCAACACCTAGCTGTGGTTGCCAAGTGTTTTGGCTGCAACGTTGTTGTGGGATTTTTGCCGCCCTTAATTCCCACCGTTAAATGTTTACCTCAGATCATATAGCCGAGATCGTTTTGGCTAAGAAGGCTTAAAACCACCAGATAGATACCTACATAAAGCATTACAAAAAAATTAGCTAAATTTTTTAATTAATTTTGACCGAAGATGGCTCAAAAGAAGCTGAAGGATTCAAGGATCATAAATATAAAATTTTCTCCAAAAGGTGTCCCTTTGGTTTCCGAAAGAAACGCAAATCGGCTATAGTAAAATTAACTAAAAATTCAAGGATCGTCTTCTGCCGTTGAGAAAACGTGGACTTTTCGAAAATTCCTTAGTCTTCAGAGTATCCGATTTATTTAACCGTCGATGCCTCAACACCTAGCTGTGGTTGCCAAGTGTTTTGGCTGCAACGTTGTTGTGGGATTTTTGCCGCCCTTAATTCCCACCGTTAAATGTTTACCTCAGATCATATAGCCGAGATCGTTTTGGCTAAGAAGGCTTAAAACCACCAGATAGATACCTACATAAAGCATTACAAAAAAATTAGCTAAATTTTTTAATTAATTTTGACCGAAGATGGCTCAAAAGAAGCTGAAGGATTCAAGGATCATAAATATAAAATTTTCTCCAAAAGGTGTCCCTTTGGTTTCCGAAAGAAACGCAAATCGGCTATAGTAAAATTAACTAAAAATTCAAGGATCGTCTTCTGCCGTTTTGTCGGGAAAACGTGGATCCTTTTCGAAAATTTCTTCAGATATATTTTAGTTTGAAGGTCCTGCGTCAAAAGAATGCTGCCCCCGTCTACTTCAGTAACAAAAAAATTTTTTTCCAAAAGATATGACCAGATAGATACCTATCACCAGATAGATACCTACATAAAGCATTACAAAAAAATTAGCTAAATTTTTTAATTAATTTTGACCGAAGATGGCTCAAAAGAAGCTGAAGGATTCAAGGATCATAAATATAAAATTTTCTCCAAAAGGTGTCCCTTTGGTTTCCGAAAGAAACGCAAATCGGCTATAGTAAAATTAACTAAAAATTCAAGGATCGTCTTCTGCCGTTTTGTCGGGAAAACGTGGATCCTTTTCGAAAATTTCTTCAGATATATTTTAGTTTGAAGGTCCTGCGTCAAAAGAATGCTGCCCCGTCTACTTCAGTAACAAAAAAATTTTTTTCCAAAAGATATGACCAGATAGATACCTATCACCAGATAGATACCTACATAAAGCATTACAAAAAAATTAGCTAAATTTTTTAATTAATTTTGACCGAAGATGGCTCAAAAGAAGCTGAAGGATTCAAGGATCATAAATATAAAATTTTCTCCAAAAGGTGTCCCTTTGGTTTCCGAAAGAAACGCAAATCGGCTATAGTAAAATTAACTAAAAATTCAAGGATCGTCTTCTGCCGTTGAGAAAACGTGGACTTTTCGAAAATTCCTTAGTCTTCAGAGTATCCGATTTATTTAACCGTCGATGCCTCAACACCTAGCTGTGGTTGCCAAGTGTTTTGGCTGCAACGTTGTTGTGGGATTTTTGCCGCCCTTAATTCCCACCGTTAAATGTTTACCTCAGATCATATAGCCGAGATCGTTTTGGCTAAGAAGGCTTAAAACCACCAGATAGATACCTACATAAAGCATTACAAAAAAATTAGCTAAATTTTTTAATTAATTTTGACCGAAGATGGCTCAAAAGAAGCTGAAGGATTCAAGGATCATAAATATAAAATTTTCTCCAAAAGGTGTCCCTTTGGTTTCCGAAAGAAACGCAAATCGGCTATAGTAAAATTAACTAAAAATTCAAGGATCGTCTTCTGCCGTTGAGAAAACGTGGACTTTTCGAAAATTCCTTAGTCTTCAGAGTATCCGATTTATTTAACCGTCGATGCCTCAACACCTAGCTGTGGTTGCCAAGTGTTTTGGCTGCAACGTTGTTGTGGGATTTTTGCCGCCCTTAATTCCCACCGTTAAATGTTTACCTCAGATCATATAGCCGAGATCGTTTTGGCTAAGAAGGCTTAAAACCACCAGATAGATACCTACATAAAGCATTACAAAAAAATTAGCTAAATTTTTTAATTAATTTTGACCGAAGATGGCTCAAAAGAAGCTGAAGGATTCAAGGATCATAAATATAAAATTTTCTCCAAAAGGTGTCCCTTTGGTTTCCGAAAGAAACGCAAATCGGCTATAGTAAAATTAACTAAAAATTCAAGGATCGTCTTCTGCCGTTTTGTCGGGAAAACGTGGATCCTTTTCGAAAATTTCTTCAGATATATTTTAGTTTGAAGGTCCTGCGTCAAAAGAATGCTGCCCCGTCTACTTCAGTAACAAAAAAATTTTTTTCCAAAAGATATGACCAGATAGATACCTATCACCAGATAGATACCTACATAAAGCATTACAAAAAAATTAGCTAAATTTTTTAATTAATTTTGACCGAAGATGGCTCAAAAGAAGCTGAAGGATTCAAGGATCATAAATATAAAATTTTCTCCAAAAGGTGTCCCTTTGGTTTCCGAAAGAAACGCAAATCGGCTATAGTAAAATTAACTAAAAATTCAAGGATCGTCTTCTGCCGTTTTGTCGGGAAAACGTGGATCCTTTTCGAAAATTTCTTCAGATATATTTTAGTTTGAAGGTCCTGCGTCAAAAGAATGCTGCCCCGTCTACTTCAGTAACAAAAAAATTTTTTTCCAAAAGATATGACCAGATAGATACCTATCACCAGATAGATACCTACATAAAGCATTACAAAAAAATTAGCTAAATTTTTTAATTAATTTTGACCGAAGATGGCTCAAAAGAAGCTGAAGGATTCAAGGATCATAAATATAAAATTTTCTCCAAAAGGTGTCCCTTTGGTTTCCGAAAGAAACGCAAATCGGCTATAGTAAAATTAACTAAAAATTCAAGGATCGTCTTCTGCCGTTGAGAAAACGTGGACTTTTCGAAAATTCCTTAGTCTTCAGAGTATCCGATTTATTTAACCGTCGATGCCTCAACACCTAGCTGTGGTTGCCAAGTGTTTTGGCTGCAACGTTGTTGTGGGATTTTTGCCGCCCTTAATTCCCACCGTTAAATGTTTACCTCAGATCATATAGCCGAGATCGTTTTGGCTAAGAAGGCTTAAAACCACCAGATAGATACCTACATAAAGCATTACAAAAAAATTAGCTAAATTTTTTAATTAATTTTGACCGAAGATGGCTCAAAAGAAGCTGAAGGATTCAAGGATCATAAATATAAAATTTTCTCCAAAAGGTGTCCCTTTGGTTTCCGAAAGAAACGCAAATCGGCTATAGTAAAATTAACTAAAAATTCAAGGATCGTCTTCTGCCGTTTTGTCGGGAAAACGTGGATCCTTTTCGAAAATTTCTTCAGATATATTTTAGTTTGAAGGTCCTGCGTCAAAAGAATGCTGCCCCGTCTACTTCAGTAACAAAAAAATTTTTTTCCAAAAGATATGACCAGATAGATACCTATCACCAGATAGATACCTACATAAAGCATTACAAAAAAATTAGCTAAATTTTTTAATTAATTTTGACCGAAGATGGCTCAAAAGAAGCTGAAGGATTCAAGGATCATAAATATAAAATTTTCTCCAAAAGGTGTCCCTTTGGTTTCCGAAAGAAACGCAAATCGGCTATAGTAAAATTAACTAAAAATTCAAGGATCGTCTTCTGCCGTTGAGAAAACGTGGACTTTTCGAAAATTCCTTAGTCTTCAGAGTATCCGATTTATTTAACCGTCGATGCCTCAACACCTAGCTGTGGTTGCCAAGTGTTTTGGCTGCAACGTTGTTGTGGGATTTTTGCCGCCCTTAATTCCCACCGTTAAATGTTTACCTCAGATCATATAGCCGAGATCGTTTTGGCTAAGAAGGCTTAAAACCACCAGATAGATACCTACATAAAGCATTACAAAAAAATTAGCTAAATTTTTTAATTAATTTTGACCGAAGATGGCTCAAAAGAAGCTGAAGGATTCAAGGATCATAAATATAAAATTTTCTCCAAAAGGTGTCCCTTTGGTTTCCGAAAGAAACGCAAATCGGCTATAGTAAAATTAACTAAAAATTCAAGGATCGTCTTCTGCCGTTTTGTCGGGAAAACGTGGATCCTTTTCGAAAATTTCTTCAGATATATTTTAGTTTGAAGGTCCTGCGTCAAAAGAATGCTGCCCCGTCTACTTCAGTAACAAAAAAATTTTTTTCCAAAAGATATGACCAGATAGATACCTATCACCAGATAGATACCTACATAAAGCATTACAAAAAAATTAGCTAAATTTTTTAATTAATTTTGACCGAAGATGGCTCAAAAGAAGCTGAAGGATTCAAGGATCATAAATATAAAATTTTCTCCAAAAGGTGTCCCTTTGGTTTCCGAAAGAAACGCAAATCGGCTATAGTAAAATTAACTAAAAATTCAAGGATCGTCTTCTGCCGTTTTGTCGGGAAAACGTGGATCCTTTTCGAAAATTTCTTCAGATATATTTTAGTTTGAAGGTCCTGCGTCAAAAGAATGCTGCCCCGTCTACTTCAGTAACAAAAAAATTTTTTTCCAAAAGATATGACCAGATAGATACCTATCACCAGATAGATACCTACATAAAGCATTACAAAAAAATTAGCTAAATTTTTTAATTAATTTTGACCGAAGATGGCTCAAAAGAAGCTGAAGGATTCAAGGATCATAAATATAAAATTTTCTCCAAAAGGTGTCCCTTTGGTTTCCGAAAGAAACGCAAATCGGCTATAGTAAAATTAACTAAAAATTCAAGGATCGTCTTCTGCCGTTTTGTCGGGAAAACGTGGATCCTTTTCGAAAATTTCTTCAGATATATTTTAGTTTGAAGGTCCTGCGTCAAAAGAATGCTGCCCCGTCTACTTCAGTAACAAAAAAATTTTTTTCCAAAAGATATGACCAGATAGATACCTATCACCAGATAGATACCTACATAAAGCATTACAAAAAAAATTAGCTAAATTTTTTAATTAATTTTGACCGAAGATGGCTCAAAAGAAGCTGAAGGATTCAAGGATCATAAATATAAAATTTTCTCCAAAAGGTGTCCCTTTGGTTTCCGAAAGAAACGCAAATCGGCTATAGTAAAATTAACTAAAAATTCAAGGATCGTCTTCTGCCGTTGAGAAAACGTGGACTTTTCGAAAATTCCTTAGTCTTCAGAGTATCCGATTTATTTAACCGTCGATGCCTCAACACCTAGCTGTGGTTGCCAAGTGTTTTGGCTGCAACGTTGTTGTGGGATTTTTGCCGCCCTTAATTCCCACCGTTAAATGTTTACCTCAGATCATATAGCCGAGATCGTTTTGGCTAAGAAGGCTTAAAACCACCAGATAGATACCTACATAAAGCATTACAAAAAAATTAGCTAAATTTTTTAATTAATTTTGACCGAAGATGGCTCAAAAGAAGCTGAAGGATTCAAGGATCATAAATATAAAATTTTCTCCAAAAGGTGTCCCTTTGGTTTCCGAAAGAAACGCAAATCGGCTATAGTAAAATTAACTAAAAATTCAAGGATCGTCTTCTGCCGTTGAGAAAACGTGGACTTTTCGAAAATTCCTTAGTCTTCAGAGTATCCGATTTATTTAACCGTCGATGCCTCAACACCTAGCTGTGGTTGCCAAGTGTTTTGGCTGCAACGTTGTTGTGGGATTTTTGCCGCCCTTAATTCCCACCGTTAAATGTTTACCTCAGATCATATAGCCGAGATCGTTTTGGCTAAGAAGGCTTAAAACCACCAGATAGATACCTACATAAAGCATTACAAAAAAATTAGCTAAATTTTTTAATTAATTTTGACCGAAGATGGCTCAAAAGAAGCTGAAGGATTCAAGGATCATAAATATAAAATTTTCTCCAAAAGGTGTCCCTTTGGTTTCCGAAAGAAACGCAAATCGGCTATAGTAAAATTAACTAAAAATTCAAGGATCGTCTTCTGCCGTTTTGTCGGGAAAACGTGGATCCTTTTCGAAAATTTCTTCAGATATATTTTAGTTTGAAGGTCCTGCGTCAAAAGAATGCTGCCCCGTCTACTTCAGTAACAAAAAAATTTTTTTCCAAAAGATATGACCAGATAGATACCTATCACCAGATAGATACCTACATAAAGCATTACAAAAAAATTAGCTAAATTTTTTAATTAATTTTGACCGAAGATGGCTCAAAAGAAGCTGAAGGATTCAAGGATCATAAATATAAAATTTTCTCCAAAAGGTGTCCCTTTGGTTTCCGAAAGAAACGCAAATCGGCTATAGTAAAATTAACTAAAAATTCAAGGATCGTCTTCTGCCGTTTTGTCGGGAAAACGTGGATCCTTTTCGAAAATTTCTTCAGATATATTTTAGTTTGAAGGTCCTGCGTCAAAAGAATGCTGCCCCGTCTACTTCAGTAACAAAAAAATTTTTTTCCAAAAGATATGACCAGATAGATACCTATCACCAGATAGATACCTACATAAAGCATTACAAAAAAATTAGCTAAATTTTTTAATTAATTTTGACCGAAGATGGCTCAAAAGAAGCTGAAGGATTCAAGGATCATAAATATAAAATTTTCTCCAAAAGGTGTCCCTTTGGTTTCCGAAAGAAACGCAAATCGGCTATAGTAAAATTAACTAAAAATTCAAGGATCGTCTTCTGCCGTTGAGAAAACGTGGACTTTTCGAAAATTCCTTAGTCTTCAGAGTATCCGATTTATTTAACCGTCGATGCCTCAACACCTAGCTGTGGTTGCCAAGTGTTTTGGCTGCAACGTTGTTGTGGGATTTTTGCCGCCCTTAATTCCCACCGTTAAATGTTTACCTCAGATCATATAGCCGAGATCGTTTTGGCTAAGAAGGCTTAAAACCACCAGATAGATACCTACATAAAGCATTACAAAAAAATTAGCTAAATTTTTTAATTAATTTTGACCGAAGATGGCTCAAAAGAAGCTGAAGGATTCAAGGATCATAAATATAAAATTTTCTCCAAAAGGTGTCCCTTTGGTTTCCGAAAGAAACGCAAATCGGCTATAGTAAAATTAACTAAAAATTCAAGGATCGTCTTCTGCCGTTTTGTCGGGAAAACGTGGATCCTTTTCGAAAATTTCTTCAGATATATTTTAGTTTGAAGGTCCTGCGTCAAAAGAATGCTGCCCCGTCTACTTCAGTAACAAAAAAATTTTTTTCCAAAAGATATGACCAGATAGATACCTATCACCAGATAGATACCTACATAAAGCATTACAAAAAAATTAGCTAAATTTTTTAATTAATTTTGACCGAAGATGGCTCAAAAGAAGCTGAAGGATTCAAGGATCATAAATATAAAATTTTCTCCAAAAGGTGTCCCTTTGGTTTCCGAAAGAAACGCAAATCGGCTATAGTAAAATTAACTAAAAATTCAAGGATCGTCTTCTGCCGTTGAGAAAACGTGGACTTTTCGAAAATTCCTTAGTCTTCAGAGTATCCGATTTATTTAACCGTCGATGCCTCAACACCTAGCTGTGGTTGCCAAGTGTTTTGGCTGCAACGTTGTTGTGGGATTTTTGCCGCCCTTAATTCCCACCGTTAAATGTTTACCTCAGATCATATAGCCGAGATCGTTTTGGCTAAGAAGGCTTAAAACCACCAGATAGATACCTACATAAAGCATTACAAAAAAATTAGCTAAATTTTTTAATTAATTTTGACCGAAGATGGCTCAAAAGAAGCTGAAGGATTCAAGGATCATAAATATAAAATTTTCTCCAAAAGGTGTCCCTTTGGTTTCCGAAAGAAACGCAAATCGGCTATAGTAAAATTAACTAAAAATTCAAGGATCGTCTTCTGCCGTTTTGTCGGGAAAACGTGGATCCTTTTCGAAAATTTCTTCAGATATATTTTAGTTTGAAGGTCCTGCGTCAAAAGAATGCTGCCCCGTCTACTTCAGTAACAAAAAAATTTTTTTCCAAAAGATATGACCAGATAGATACCTATCACCAGATAGATACCTACATAAAGCATTACAAAAAAATTAGCTAAATTTTTTAATTAATTTTGACCGAAGATGGCTCAAAAGAAGCTGAAGGATTCAAGGATCATAAATATAAAATTTTCTCCAAAAGGTGTCCCTTTGGTTTCCGAAAGAAACGCAAATCGGCTATAGTAAAATTAACTAAAAATTCAAGGATCGTCTTCTGCCGTTTTGTCGGGAAAACGTGGATCCTTTTCGAAAATTTCTTCAGATATATTTTAGTTTGAAGGTCCTGCGTCAAAAGAATGCTGCCCCGTCTACTTCAGTAACAAAAAAATTTTTTTCCAAAAGATATGACCAGATAGATACCTATCACCAGATAGATACCTACATAAAGCATTACAAAAAAATTAGCTAAATTTTTTAATTAATTTTGACCGAAGATGGCTCAAAAGAAGCTGAAGGATTCAAGGATCATAAATATAAAATTTTCTCCAAAAGGTGTCCCTTTGGTTTCCGAAAGAAACGCAAATCGGCTATAGTAAAATTAACTAAAAATTCAAGGATCGTCTTCTGCCGTTTTGTCGGGAAAACGTGGATCCTTTTCGAAAATTTCTTCAGATATATTTTAGTTTGAAGGTCCTGCGTCAAAAGAATGCTGCCCCGTCTACTTCAGTAACAAAAAAATTTTTTTCCAAAAGATATGACCAGATAGATACCTATCACCAGATAGATACCTACATAAAGCATTACAAAAAAATTAGCTAAATTTTTTAATTAATTTTGACCGAAGATGGCTCAAAAGAAGCTGAAGGATTCAAGGATCATAAATATAAAATTTTCTCCAAAAGGTGTCCCTTTGGTTTCCGAAAGAAACGCAAATCGGCTATAGTAAAATTAACTAAAAATTCAAGGATCGTCTTCTGCCGTTGAGAAAACGTGGACTTTTCGAAAATTCCTTAGTCTTCAGAGTATCCGATTTATTTAACCGTCGATGCCTCAACACCTAGCTGTGGTTGCCAAGTGTTTTGGCTGCAACGTTGTTGTGGGATTTTTGCCGCCCTTAATTCCCACCGTTAAATGTTTACCTCAGATCATATAGCCGAGATCGTTTTGGCTAAGAAGGCTTAAAACCACCAGATAGATACCTACATAAAGCATTACAAAAAAATTAGCTAAATTTTTTAATTAATTTTGACCGAAGATGGCTCAAAAGAAGCTGAAGGATTCAAGGATCATAAATATAAAATTTTCTCCAAAAGGTGTCCCTTTGGTTTCCGAAAGAAACGCAAATCGGCTATAGTAAAATTAACTAAAAATTCAAGGATCGTCTTCTGCCGTTGAGAAAACGTGGACTTTTCGAAAATTCCTTAGTCTTCAGAGTATCCGATTTATTTAACCGTCGATGCCTCAACACCTAGCTGTGGTTGCCAAGTGTTTTGGCTGCAACGTTGTTGTGGGATTTTTGCCGCCCTTAATTCCCACCGTTAAATGTTTACCTCAGATCATATAGCCGAGATCGTTTTGGCTAAGAAGGCTTAAAACCACCAGATAGATACCTACATAAAGCATTACAAAAAAATTAGCTAAATTTTTTAATTAATTTTGACCGAAGATGGCTCAAAAGAAGCTGAAGGATTCAAGGATCATAAATATAAAATTTTCTCCAAAAGGTGTCCCTTTGGTTTCCGAAAGAAACGCAAATCGGCTATAGTAAAATTAACTAAAAATTCAAGGATCGTCTTCTGCCGTTTTGTCGGGAAAACGTGGATCCTTTTCGAAAATTTCTTCAGATATATTTTAGTTTGAAGGTCCTGCGTCAAAAGAATGCTGCCCCGTCTACTTCAGTAACAAAAAAATTTTTTTCCAAAAGATATGACCAGATAGATACCTATCACCAGATAGATACCTACATAAAGCATTACAAAAAAATTAGCTAAATTTTTTAATTAATTTTGACCGAAGATGGCT
This sequence comes from Dioctria linearis, assembly GCA_963930735.1. Classification (NCBI taxonomy): domain Eukaryota; kingdom Metazoa; phylum Arthropoda; class Insecta; order Diptera; family Asilidae; genus Dioctria; species Dioctria linearis. The sequence goes on along the minus strand of OZ005741.1, from coordinate 335,674,629 downwards.
CAAAAGAAGCTGAAGGATTCAAGGATCATAAATATAAAATTTTCTCCAAAAGGTGTCCCTTTGGTTTCCGAAAGAAACGCAAATCGGCTATAGTAAAATTAACTAAAAATTCAAGGATCGTCTTCTGCCGTTTTGTCGGGAAAACGTGGATCCTTTTCGAAAATTTCTTCAGATATATTTTAGTTTGAAGGTCCTGCGTCAAAAGAATGCTGCCCCGTCTACTTCAGTAACAAAAAAATTTTTTTCCAAAAGATATGACCAGATAGATACCTATCACCAGATAGATACCTACATAAAGCATTACAAAAAAATTAGCTAAATTTTTTAATTAATTTTGACCGAAGATGGCTCAAAAGAAGCTGAAGGATTCAAGGATCATAAATATAAAATTTTCTCCAAAAGGTGTCCCTTTGGTTTCCGAAAGAAACGCAAATCGGCTATAGTAAAATTAACTAAAAATTCAAGGATCGTCTTCTGCCGTTGAGAAAACGTGGACTTTTCGAAAATTCCTTAGTCTTCAGAGTATCCGATTTATTTAACCGTCGATGCCTCAACACCTAGCTGTGGTTGCCAAGTGTTTTGGCTGCAACGTTGTTGTGGGATTTTTGCCGCCCTTAATTCCCACCGTTAAATGTTTACCTCAGATCATATAGCCGAGATCGTTTTGGCTAAGAAGGCTTAAAACCACCAGATAGATACCTACATAAAGCATTACAAAAAAATTAGCTAAATTTTTTAATTAATTTTGACCGAAGATGGCTCAAAAGAAGCTGAAGGATTCAAGGATCATAAATATAAAATTTTCTCCAAAAGGTGTCCCTTTGGTTTCCGAAAGAAACGCAAATCGGCTATAGTAAAATTAACTAAAAATTCAAGGATCGTCTTCTGCCGTTTTGTCGGGAAAACGTGGATCCTTTTCGAAAATTTCTTCAGATATATTTTAGTTTGAAGGTCCTGCGTCAAAAGAATGCTGCCCCGTCTACTTCAGTAACAAAAAAATTTTTTTCCAAAAGATATGACCAGATAGATACCTATCACCAGATAGATACCTACATAAAGCATTACAAAAAAATTAGCTAAATTTTTTAATTAATTTTGACCGAAGATGGCTCAAAAGAAGCTGAAGGATTCAAGGATCATAAATATAAAATTTTCTCCAAAAGGTGTCCCTTTGGTTTCCGAAAGAAACGCAAATCGGCTATAGTAAAATTAACTAAAAATTCAAGGATCGTCTTCTGCCGTTTTGTCGGGAAAACGTGGATCCTTTTCGAAAATTTCTTCAGATATATTTTAGTTTGAAGGTCCTGCGTCAAAAGAATGCTGCCCCGTCTACTTCAGTAACAAAAAAATTTTTTTCCAAAAGATATGACCAGATAGATACCTATCACCAGATAGATACCTACATAAAGCATTACAAAAAAATTAGCTAAATTTTTTAATTAATTTTGACCGAAGATGGCTCAAAAGAAGCTGAAGGATTCAAGGATCATAAATATAAAATTTTCTCCAAAAGGTGTCCCTTTGGTTTCCGAAAGAAACGCAAATCGGCTATAGTAAAATTAACTAAAAATTCAAGGATCGTCTTCTGCCGTTTTGTCGGGAAAACGTGGATCCTTTTCGAAAATTTCTTCAGATATATTTTAGTTTGAAGGTCCTGCGTCAAAAGAATGCTGCCCCGTCTACTTCAGTAACAAAAAAATTTTTTTCCAAAAGATATGACCAGATAGATACCTATCACCAGATAGATACCTACATAAAGCATTACAAAAAAATTAGCTAAATTTTTTAATTAATTTTGACCGAAGATGGCTCAAAAGAAGCTGAAGGATTCAAGGATCATAAATATAAAATTTTCTCCAAAAGGTGTCCCTTTGGTTTCCGAAAGAAACGCAAATCGGCTATAGTAAAATTAACTAAAAATTCAAGGATCGTCTTCTGCCGTTGAGAAAACGTGGACTTTTCGAAAATTCCTTAGTCTTCAGAGTATCCGATTTATTTAACCGTCGATGCCTCAACACCTAGCTGTGGTTGCCAAGTGTTTTGGCTGCAACGTTGTTGTGGGATTTTTGCCGCCCTTAATTCCCACCGTTAAATGTTTACCTCAGATCATATAGCCGAGATCGTTTTGGCTAAGAAGGCTTAAAACCACCAGATAGATACCTACATAAAGCATTACAAAAAAATTAGCTAAATTTTTTAATTAATTTTGACCGAAGATGGCTCAAAAGAAGCTGAAGGATTCAAGGATCATAAATATAAAATTTTCTCCAAAAGGTGTCCCTTTGGTTTCCGAAAGAAACGCAAATCGGCTATAGTAAAATTAACTAAAAATTCAAGGATCGTCTTCTGCCGTTGAGAAAACGTGGACTTTTCGAAAATTCCTTAGTCTTCAGAGTATCCGATTTATTTAACCGTCGATGCCTCAACACCTAGCTGTGGTTGCCAAGTGTTTTGGCTGCAACGTTGTTGTGGGATTTTTGCCGCCCTTAATTCCCACCGTTAAATGTTTACCTCAGATCATATAGCCGAGATCGTTTTGGCTAAGAAGGCTTAAAACCACCAGATAGATACCTACATAAAGCATTACAAAAAAATTAGCTAAATTTTTTAATTAATTTTGACCGAAGATGGCTCAAAAGAAGCTGAAGGATTCAAGGATCATAAATATAAAATTTTCTCCAAAAGGTGTCCCTTTGGTTTCCGAAAGAAACGCAAATCGGCTATAGTAAAATTAACTAAAAATTCAAGGATCGTCTTCTGCCGTTTTGTCGGGAAAACGTGGATCCTTTTCGAAAATTTCTTCAGATATATTTTAGTTTGAAGGTCCTGCGTCAAAAGAATGCTGCCCCGTCTACTTCAGTAACAAAAAAATTTTTTTCCAAAAGATATGACCAGATAGATACCTATCACCAGATAGATACCTACATAAAGCATTACAAAAAAATTAGCTAAATTTTTTAATTAATTTTGACCGAAGATGGCTCAAAAGAAGCTGAAGGATTCAAGGATCATAAATATAAAATTTTCTCCAAAAGGTGTCCCTTTGGTTTCCGAAAGAAACGCAAATCGGCTATAGTAAAATTAACTAAAAATTCAAGGATCGTCTTCTGCCGTTTTGTCGGGAAAACGTGGATCCTTTTCGAAAATTTCTTCAGATATATTTTAGTTTGAAGGTCCTGCGTCAAAAGAATGCTGCCCCGTCTACTTCAGTAACAAAAAAATTTTTTTCCAAAAGATATGACCAGATAGATACCTATCACCAGATAGATACCTACATAAAGCATTACAAAAAAATTAGCTAAATTTTTTAATTAATTTTGACCGAAGATGGCTCAAAAGAAGCTGAAGGATTCAAGGATCATAAATATAAAATTTTCTCCAAAAGGTGTCCCTTTGGTTTCCGAAAGAAACGCAAATCGGCTATAGTAAAATTAACTAAAAATTCAAGGATCGTCTTCTGCCGTTGAGAAAACGTGGACTTTTCGAAAATTCCTTAGTCTTCAGAGTATCCGATTTATTTAACCGTCGATGCCTCAACACCTAGCTGTGGTTGCCAAGTGTTTTGGCTGCAACGTTGTTGTGGGATTTTTGCCGCCCTTAATTCCCACCGTTAAATGTTTACCTCAGATCATATAGCCGAGATCGTTTTGGCTAAGAAGGCTTAAAACCACCAGATAGATACCTACATAAAGCATTACAAAAAAATTAGCTAAATTTTTTAATTAATTTTGACCGAAGATGGCTCAAAAGAAGCTGAAGGATTCAAGGATCATAAATATAAAATTTTCTCCAAAAGGTGTCCCTTTGGTTTCCGAAAGAAACGCAAATCGGCTATAGTAAAATTAACTAAAAATTCAAGGATCGTCTTCTGCCGTTTTGTCGGGAAAACGTGGATCCTTTTCGAAAATTTCTTCAGATATATTTTAGTTTGAAGGTCCTGCGTCAAAAGAATGCTGCCCCGTCTACTTCAGTAACAAAAAAATTTTTTTCCAAAAGATATGACCAGATAGATACCTATCACCAGATAGATACCTACATAAAGCATTACAAAAAAATTAGCTAAATTTTTTAATTAATTTTGACCGAAGATGGCTCAAAAGAAGCTGAAGGATTCAAGGATCATAAATATAAAATTTTCTCCAAAAGGTGTCCCTTTGGTTTCCGAAAGAAACGCAAATCGGCTATAGTAAAATTAACTAAAAATTCAAGGATCGTCTTCTGCCGTTTTGTCGGGAAAACGTGGATCCTTTTCGAAAATTTCTTCAGATATATTTTAGTTTGAAGGTCCTGCGTCAAAAGAATGCTGCCCCGTCTACTTCAGTAACAAAAAAATTTTTTTCCAAAAGATATGACCAGATAGATACCTATCACCAGATAGATACCTACATAAAGCATTACAAAAAAATTAGCTAAATTTTTTAATTAATTTTGACCGAAGATGGCTCAAAAGAAGCTGAAGGATTCAAGGATCATAAATATAAAATTTTCTCCAAAAGGTGTCCCTTTGGTTTCCGAAAGAAACGCAAATCGGCTATAGTAAAATTAACTAAAAATTCAAGGATCGTCTTCTGCCGTTTTGTCGGGAAAACGTGGATCCTTTTCGAAAATTTCTTCAGATATATTTTAGTTTGAAGGTCCTGCGTCAAAAGAATGCTGCCCCGTCTACTTCAGTAACAAAAAAATTTTTTTCCAAAAGATATGACCAGATAGATACCTATCACCAGATAGATACCTACATAAAGCATTACAAAAAAATTAGCTAAATTTTTTAATTAATTTTGACCGAAGATGGCTCAAAAGAAGCTGAAGGATTCAAGGATCATAAATATAAAATTTTCTCCAAAAGGTGTCCCTTTGGTTTCCGAAAGAAACGCAAATCGGCTATAGTAAAATTAACTAAAAATTCAAGGATCGTCTTCTGCCGTTGAGAAAACGTGGACTTTTCGAAAATTCCTTAGTCTTCAGAGTATCCGATTTATTTAACCGTCGATGCCTCAACACCTAGCTGTGGTTGCCAAGTGTTTTGGCTGCAACGTTGTTGTGGGATTTTTGCCGCCCTTAATTCCCACCGTTAAATGTTTACCTCAGATCATATAGCCGAGATCGTTTTGGCTAAGAAGGCTTAAAACCACCAGATAGATACCTACATAAAGCATTACAAAAAAATTAGCTAAATTTTTTAATTAATTTTGACCGAAGATGGCTCAAAAGAAGCTGAAGGATTCAAGGATCATAAATATAAAATTTTCTCCAAAAGGTGTCCCTTTGGTTTCCGAAAGAAACGCAAATCGGCTATAGTAAAATTAACTAAAAATTCAAGGATCGTCTTCTGCCGTTGAGAAAACGTGGACTTTTCGAAAATTCCTTAGTCTTCAGAGTATCCGATTTATTTAACCGTCGATGCCTCAACACCTAGCTGTGGTTGCCAAGTGTTTTGGCTGCAACGTTGTTGTGGGATTTTTGCCGCCCTTAATTCCCACCGTTAAATGTTTACCTCAGATCATATAGCCGAGATCGTTTTGGCTAAGAAGGCTTAAAACCACCAGATAGATACCTACATAAAGCATTACAAAAAAATTAGCTAAATTTTTTAATTAATTTTGACCGAAGATGGCTCAAAAGAAGCTGAAGGATTCAAGGATCATAAATATAAAATTTTCTCCAAAAGGTGTCCCTTTGGTTTCCGAAAGAAACGCAAATCGGCTATAGTAAAATTAACTAAAAATTCAAGGATCGTCTTCTGCCGTTTTGTCGGGAAAACGTGGATCCTTTTCGAAAATTTCTTCAGATATATTTTAGTTTGAAGGTCCTGCGTCAAAAGAATGCTGCCCCGTCTACTTCAGTAACAAAAAAATTTTTTTCCAAAAGATATGACCAGATAGATACCTATCACCAGATAGATACCTACATAAAGCATTACAAAAAAATTAGCTAAATTTTTTAATTAATTTTGACCGAAGATGGCTCAAAAGAAGCTGAAGGATTCAAGGATCATAAATATAAAATTTTCTCCAAAAGGTGTCCCTTTGGTTTCCGAAAGAAACGCAAATCGGCTATAGTAAAATTAACTAAAAATTCAAGGATCGTCTTCTGCCGTTTTGTCGGGAAAACGTGGATCCTTTTCGAAAATTTCTTCAGATATATTTTAGTTTGAAGGTCCTGCGTCAAAAGAATGCTGCCCCGTCTACTTCAGTAACAAAAAAATTTTTTTCCAAAAGATATGACCAGATAGATACCTATCACCAGATAGATACCTACATAAAGCATTACAAAAAAATTAGCTAAATTTTTTAATTAATTTTGACCGAAGATGGCTCAAAAGAAGCTGAAGGATTCAAGGATCATAAATATAAAATTTTCTCCAAAAGGTGTCCCTTTGGTTTCCGAAAGAAACGCAAATCGGCTATAGTAAAATTAACTAAAAATTCAAGGATCGTCTTCTGCCGTTGAGAAAACGTGGACTTTTCGAAAATTCCTTAGTCTTCAGAGTATCCGATTTATTTAACCGTCGATGCCTCAACACCTAGCTGTGGTTGCCAAGTGTTTTGGCTGCAACGTTGTTGTGGGATTTTTGCCGCCCTTAATTCCCACCGTTAAATGTTTACCTCAGATCATATAGCCGAGATCGTTTTGGCTAAGAAGGCTTAAAACCACCAGATAGATACCTACATAAAGCATTACAAAAAAATTAGCTAAATTTTTTAATTAATTTTGACCGAAGATGGCTCAAAAGAAGCTGAAGGATTCAAGGATCATAAATATAAAATTTTCTCCAAAAGGTGTCCCTTTGGTTTCCGAAAGAAACGCAAATCGGCTATAGTAAAATTAACTAAAAATTCAAGGATCGTCTTCTGCCGTTTTGTCGGGAAAACGTGGATCCTTTTCGAAAATTTCTTCAGATATATTTTAGTTTGAAGGTCCTGCGTCAAAAGAATGCTGCCCCGTCTACTTCAGTAACAAAAAAATTTTTTTCCAAAAGATATGACCAGATAGATACCTATCACCAGATAGATACCTACATAAAGCATTACAAAAAAATTAGCTAAATTTTTTAATTAATTTTGACCGAAGATGGCTCAAAAGAAGCTGAAGGATTCAAGGATCATAAATATAAAATTTTCTCCAAAAGGTGTCCCTTTGGTTTCCGAAAGAAACGCAAATCGGCTATAGTAAAATTAACTAAAAATTCAAGGATCGTCTTCTGCCGTTTTGTCGGGAAAACGTGGATCCTTTTCGAAAATTTCTTCAGATATATTTTAGTTTGAAGGTCCTGCGTCAAAAGAATGCTGCCCCGTCTACTTCAGTAACAAAAAAATTTTTTTCCAAAAGATATGACCAGATAGATACCTATCACCAGATAGATACCTACATAAAGCATTACAAAAAAATTAGCTAAATTTTTTAATTAATTTTGACCGAAGATGGCTCAAAAGAAGCTGAAGGATTCAAGGATCATAAATATAAAATTTTCTCCAAAAGGTGTCCCTTTGGTTTCCGAAAGAAACGCAAATCGGCTATAGTAAAATTAACTAAAAATTCAAGGATCGTCTTCTGCCGTTGAGAAAACGTGGACTTTTCGAAAATTCCTTAGTCTTCAGAGTATCCGATTTATTTAACCGTCGATGCCTCAACACCTAGCTGTGGTTGCCAAGTGTTTTGGCTGCAACGTTGTTGTGGGATTTTTGCCGCCCTTAATTCCCACCGTTAAATGTTTACCTCAGATCATATAGCCGAGATCGTTTTGGCTAAGAAGGCTTAAAACCACCAGATAGATACCTACATAAAGCATTACAAAAAAATTAGCTAAATTTTTTAATTAATTTTGACCGAAGATGGCTCAAAAGAAGCTGAAGGATTCAAGGATCATAAATATAAAATTTTCTCCAAAAGGTGTCCCTTTGGTTTCCGAAAGAAACGCAAATCGGCTATAGTAAAATTAACTAAAAATTCAAGGATCGTCTTCTGCCGTTGAGAAAACGTGGACTTTTCGAAAATTCCTTAGTCTTCAGAGTATCCGATTTATTTAACCGTCGATGCCTCAACACCTAGCTGTGGTTGCCAAGTGTTTTGGCTGCAACGTTGTTGTGGGATTTTTGCCGCCCTTAATTCCCACCGTTAAATGTTTACCTCAGATCATATAGCCGAGATCGTTTTGGCTAAGAAGGCTTAAAACCACCAGATAGATACCTACATAAAGCATTACAAAAAAATTAGCTAAATTTTTTAATTAATTTTGACCGAAGATGGCTCAAAAGAAGCTGAAGGATTCAAGGATCATAAATATAAAATTTTCTCCAAAAGGTGTCCCTTTGGTTTCCGAAAGAAACGCAAATCGGCTATAGTAAAATTAACTAAAAATTCAAGGATCGTCTTCTGCCGTTTTGTCGGGAAAACGTGGATCCTTTTCGAAAATTTCTTCAGATATATTTTAGTTTGAAGGTCCTGCGTCAAAAGAATGCTGCCCCGTCTACTTCAGTAACAAAAAAATTTTTTTCCAAAAGATATGACCAGATAGATACCTATCACCAGATAGATACCTACATAAAGCATTACAAAAAAATTAGCTAAATTTTTTAATTAATTTTGACCGAAGATGGCTCAAAAGAAGCTGAAGGATTCAAGGATCATAAATATAAAATTTTCTCCAAAAGGTGTCCCTTTGGTTTCCGAAAGAAACGCAAATCGGCTATAGTAAAATTAACTAAAAATTCAAGGATCGTCTTCTGCCGTTGAGAAAACGTGGACTTTTCGAAAATTCCTTAGTCTTCAGAGTATCCGATTTATTTAACCGTCGATGCCTCAACACCTAGCTGTGGTTGCCAAGTGTTTTGGCTGCAACGTTGTTGTGGGATTTTTGCCGCCCTTAATTCCCACCGTTAAATGTTTACCTCAGATCATATAGCCGAGATCGTTTTGGCTAAGAAGGCTTAAAACCACCAGATAGATACCTACATAAAGCATTACAAAAAAATTAGCTAAATTTTTTAATTAATTTTGACCGAAGATGGCTCAAAAGAAGCTGAAGGATTCAAGGATCATAAATATAAAATTTTCTCCAAAAGGTGTCCCTTTGGTTTCCGAAAGAAACGCAAATCGGCTATAGTAAAATTAACTAAAAATTCAAGGATCGTCTTCTGCCGTTTTGTCGGGAAAACGTGGATCCTTTTCGAAAATTTCTTCAGATATATTTTAGTTTGAAGGTCCTGCGTCAAAAGAATGCTGCCCCGTCTACTTCAGTAACAAAAAAATTTTTTTCCAAAAGATATGACCAGATAGATACCTATCACCAGATAGATACCTACATAAAGCATTACAAAAAAATTAGCTAAATTTTTTAATTAATTTTGACCGAAGATGGCTCAAAAGAAGCTGAAGGATTCAAGGATCATAAATATAAAATTTTCTCCAAAAGGTGTCCCTTTGGTTTCCGAAAGAAACGCAAATCGGCTATAGTAAAATTAACTAAAAATTCAAGGATCGTCTTCTGCCGTTTTGTCGGGAAAACGTGGATCCTTTTCGAAAATTTCTTCAGATATATTTTAGTTTGAAGGTCCTGCGTCAAAAGAATGCTGCCCCGTCTACTTCAGTAACAAAAAAATTTTTTTCCAAAAGATATGACCAGATAGATACCTATCACCAGATAGATACCTACATAAAGCATTACAAAAAAATTAGCTAAATTTTTTAATTAATTTTGACCGAAGATGGCTCAAAAGAAGCTGAAGGATTCAAGGATCATAAATATAAAATTTTCTCCAAAAGGTGTCCCTTTGGTTTCCGAAAGAAACGCAAATCGGCTATAGTAAAATTAACTAAAAATTCAAGGATCGTCTTCTGCCGTTTTGTCGGGAAAACGTGGATCCTTTTCGAAAATTTCTTCAGATATATTTTAGTTTGAAGGTCCTGCGTCAAAAGAATGCTGCCCCGTCTACTTCAGTAACAAAAAAATTTTTTTCCAAAAGATATGACCAGATAGATACCTATCACCAGATAGATACCTACATAAAGCATTACAAAAAAATTAGCTAAATTTTTTAATTAATTTTGACCGAAGATGGCTCAAAAGAAGCTGAAGGATTCAAGGATCATAAATATAAAATTTTCTCCAAAAGGTGTCCCTTTGGTTTCCGAAAGAAACGCAAATCGGCTATAGTAAAATTAACTAAAAATTCAAGGATCGTCTTCTGCCGTTGAGAAAACGTGGACTTTTCGAAAATTCCTTAGTCTTCAGAGTATCCGATTTATTTAACCGTCGATGCCTCAACACCTAGCTGTGGTTGCCAAGTGTTTTGGCTGCAACGTTGTTGTGGGATTTTTGCCGCCCTTAATTCCCACCGTTAAATGTTTACCTCAGATCATATAGCCGAGATCGTTTTGGCTAAGAAGGCTTAAAACCACCAGATAGATACCTACATAAAGCATTACAAAAAAATTAGCTAAATTTTTTAATTAATTTTGACCGAAGATGGCTCAAAAGAAGCTGAAGGATTCAAGGATCATAAATATAAAATTTTCTCCAAAAGGTGTCCCTTTGGTTTCCGAAAGAAACGCAAATCGGCTATAGTAAAATTAACTAAAAATTCAAGGATCGTCTTCTGCCGTTGAGAAAACGTGGACTTTTCGAAAATTCCTTAGTCTTCAGAGTATCCGATTTATTTAACCGTCGATGCCTCAACACCTAGCTGTGGTTGCCAAGTGTTTTGGCTGCAACGTTGTTGTGGGATTTTTGCCGCCCTTAATTCCCACCGTTAAATGTTTACCTCAGATCATATAGCCGAGATCGTTTTGGCTAAGAAGGCTTAAAACCACCAGATAGATACCTACATAAAGCATTACAAAAAAATTAGCTAAATTTTTTAATTAATTTTGACCGAAGATGGCTCAAAAGAAGCTGAAGGATTCAAGGATCATAAATATAAAATTTTCTCCAAAAGGTGTCCCTTTGGTTTCCGAAAGAAACGCAAATCGGCTATAGTAAAATTAACTAAAAATTCAAGGATCGTCTTCTGCCGTTTTGTCGGGAAAACGTGGATCCTTTTCGAAAATTTCTTCAGATATATTTTAGTTTGAAGGTCCTGCGTCAAAAGAATGCTGCCCCGTCTACTTCAGTAACAAAAAAATTTTTTTCCAAAAGATATGACCAGATAGATACCTATCACCAGATAGATACCTACATAAAGCATTACAAAAAAATTAGCTAAATTTTTTAATTAATTTTGACCGAAGATGGCTCAAAAGAAGCTGAAGGATTCAAGGATCATAAATATAAAATTTTCTCCAAAAGGTGTCCCTTTGGTTTCCGAAAGAAACGCAAATCGGCTATAGTAAAATTAACTAAAAATTCAAGGATCGTCTTCTGCCGTTTTGTCGGGAAAACGTGGATCCTTTTCGAAAATTTCTTCAGATATATTTTAGTTTGAAGGTCCTGCGTCAAAAGAATGCTGCCCCGTCTACTTCAGTAACAAAAAAATTTTTTTCCAAAAGATATGACCAGATAGATACCTATCACCAGATAGATACCTACATAAAGCATTACAAAAAAATTAGCTAAATTTTTTAATTAATTTTGACCGAAGATGGCTCAAAAGAAGCTGAAGGATTCAAGGATCATAAATATAAAATTTTCTCCAAAAGGTGTCCCTTTGGTTTCCGAAAGAAACGCAAATCGGCTATAGTAAAATTAACTAAAAATTCAAGGATCGTCTTCTGCCGTTGAGAAAACGTGGACTTTTCGAAAATTCCTTAGTCTTCAGAGTATCCGATTTATTTAACCGTCGATGCCTCAACACCTAGCTGTGGTTGCCAAGTGTTTTGGCTGCAACGTTGTTGTGGGATTTTTGCCGCCCTTAATTCCCACCGTTAAATGTTTACCTCAGATCATATAGCCGAGATCGTTTTGGCTAAGAAGGCTTAAAACCACCAGATAGATACCTACATAAAGCATTACAAAAAAATTAGCTAAATTTTTTAATTAATTTTGACCGAAGATGGCTCAAAAGAAGCTGAAGGATTCAAGGATCATAAATATAAAATTTTCTCCAAAAGGTGTCCCTTTGGTTTCCGAAAGAAACGCAAATCGGCTATAGTAAAATTAACTAAAAATTCAAGGATCGTCTTCTGCCGTTGAGAAAACGTGGACTTTTCGAAAATTCCTTAGTCTTCAGAGTATCCGATTTATTTAACCGTCGATGCCTCAACACCTAGCTGTGGTTGCCAAGTGTTTTGGCTGCAACGTTGTTGTGGGATTTTTGCCGCCCTTAATTCCCACCGTTAAATGTTTACCTCAGATCATATAGCCGAGATCGTTTTGGCTAAGAAGGCTTAAAACCACCAGATAGATACCTACATAAAGCATTACAAAAAAATTAGCTAAATTTTTTAATTAATTTTGACCGAAGATGGCTCAAAAGAAGCTGAAGGATTCAAGGATCATAAATATAAAATTTTCTCCAAAAGGTGTCCCTTTGGTTTCCGAAAGAAACGCAAATCGGCTATAGTAAAATTAACTAAAAATTCAAGGATCGTCTTCTGCCGTTTTGTCGGGAAAACGTGGATCCTTTTCGAAAATTTCTTCAGATATATTTTAGTTTGAAGGTCCTGCGTCAAAAGAATGCTGCCCCGTCTACTTCAGTAACAAAAAAATTTTTTTCCAAAAGATATGACCAGATAGATACCTATCACCAGATAGATACCTACATAAAGCATTACAAAAAAATTAGCTAAATTTTTTAATTAATTTTGACCGAAGATGGCTCAAAAGAAGCTGAAGGATTCAAGGATCATAAATATAAAATTTTCTCCAAAAGGTGTCCCTTTGGTTTCCGAAAGAAACGCAAATCGGCTATAGTAAAATTAACTAAAAATTCAAGGATCGTCTTCTGCCGTTGAGAAAACGTGGACTTTTCGAAAATTCCTTAGTCTTCAGAGTATCCGATTTATTTAACCGTCGATGCCTCAACACCTAGCTGTGGTTGCCAAGTGTTTTGGCTGCAACGTTGTTGTGGGATTTTTGCCGCCCTTAATTCCCACCGTTAAATGTTTACCTCAGATCATATAGCCGAGATCGTTTTGGCTAAGAAGGCTTAAAACCACCAGATAGATACCTACATAAAGCATTACAAAAAAATTAGCTAAATTTTTTAATTAATTTTGACCGAAGATGGCTCAAAAGAAGCTGAAGGATTCAAGGATCATAAATATAAAATTTTCTCCAAAAGGTGTCCCTTTGGTTTCCGAAAGAAACGCAAATCGGCTATAGTAAAATTAACTAAAAATTCAAGGATCGTCTTCTGCCGTTTTGTCGGGAAAACGTGGATCCTTTTCGAAAATTTCTTCAGATATATTTTAGTTTGAAGGTCCTGCGTCAAAAGAATGCTGCCCCGTCTACTTCAGTAACAAAAAAATTTTTTTCCAAAAGATATGACCAGATAGATACCTATCACCAGATAGATACCTACATAAAGCATTACAAAAAAATTAGCTAAATTTTTTAATTAATTTTGACCGAAGATGGCTCAAAAGAAGCTGAAGGATTCAAGGATCATAAATATAAAATTTTCTCCAAAAGGTGTCCCTTTGGTTTCCGAAAGAAACGCAAATCGGCTATAGTAAAATTAACTAAAAATTCAAGGATCGTCTTCTGCCGTTTTGTCGGGAAAACGTGGATCCTTTTCGAAAATTTCTTCAGATATATTTTAGTTTGAAGGTCCTGCGTCAAAAGAATGCTGCCCCGTCTACTTCAGTAACAAAAAAATTTTTTTCCAAAAGATATGACCAGATAGATACCTATCACCAGATAGATACCTACATAAAGCATTACAAAAAAATTAGCTAAATTTTTTAATTAATTTTGACCGAAGATGGCTCAAAAGAAGCTGAAGGATTCAAGGATCATAAATATAAAATTTTCTCCAAAAGGTGTCCCTTTGGTTTCCGAAAGAAACGCAAATCGGCTATAGTAAAATTAACTAAAAATTCAAGGATCGTCTTCTGCCGTTTTGTCGGGAAAACGTGGATCCTTTTCGAAAATTTCTTCAGATATATTTTAGTTTGAAGGTCCTGCGTCAAAAGAATGCTGCCCCGTCTACTTCAGTAACAAAAAAATTTTTTTCCAAAAGATATGACCAGATAGATACCTATCACCAGATAGATACCTACATAAAGCATTACAAAAAAATTAGCTAAATTTTTTAATTAATTTTGACCGAAGATGGCTCAAAAGAAGCTGAAGGATTCAAGGATCATAAATATAAAATTTTCTCCAAAAGGTGTCCCTTTGGTTTCCGAAAGAAACGCAAATCGGCTATAGTAAAATTAACTAAAAATTCAAGGATCGTCTTCTGCCGTTGAGAAAACGTGGACTTTTCGAAAATTCCTTAGTCTTCAGAGTATCCGATTTATTTAACCGTCGATGCCTCAACACCTAGCTGTGGTTGCCAAGTGTTTTGGCTGCAACGTTGTTGTGGGATTTTTGCCGCCCTTAATTCCCACCGTTAAATGTTTACCTCAGATCATATAGCCGAGATCGTTTTGGCTAAGAAGGCTTAAAACCACCAGATAGATACCTACATAAAGCATTACAAAAAAATTAGCTAAATTTTTTAATTAATTTTGACCGAAGATGGCTCAAAAGAAGCTGAAGGATTCAAGGATCATAAATATAAAATTTTCTCCAAAAGGTGTCCCTTTGGTTTCCGAAAGAAACGCAAATCGGCTATAGTAAAATTAACTAAAAATTCAAGGATCGTCTTCTGCCGTTGAGAAAACGTGGACTTTTCGAAAATTCCTTAGTCTTCAGAGTATCCGATTTATTTAACCGTCGATGCCTCAACACCTAGCTGTGGTTGCCAAGTGTTTTGGCTGCAACGTTGTTGTGGGATTTTTGCCGCCCTTAATTCCCACCGTTAAATGTTTACCTCAGATCATATAGCCGAGATCGTTTTGGCTAAGAAGGCTTAAAACCACCAGATAGATACCTACATAAAGCATTACAAAAAAATTAGCTAAATTTTTTAATTAATTTTGACCGAAGATGGCTCAAAAGAAGCTGAAGGATTCAAGGATCATAAATATAAAATTTTCTCCAAAAGGTGTCCCTTTGGTTTCCGAAAGAAACGCAAATCGGCTATAGTAAAATTAACTAAAAATTCAAGGATCGTCTTCTGCCGTTTTGTCGGGAAAACGTGGATCCTTTTCGAAAATTTCTTCAGATATATTTTAGTTTGAAGGTCCTGCGTCAAAAGAATGCTGCCCCGTCTACTTCAGTAACAAAAAAATTTTTTTCCAAAAGATATGACCAGATAGATACCTATCACCAGATAGATACCTACATAAAGCATTACAAAAAAATTAGCTAAATTTTTTAATTAATTTTGACCGAAGATGGCTCAAAAGAAGCTGAAGGATTCAAGGATCATAAATATAAAATTTTCTCCAAAAGGTGTCCCTTTGGTTTCCGAAAGAAACGCAAATCGGCTATAGTAAAATTAACTAAAAATTCAAGGATCGTCTTCTGCCGTTTTGTCGGGAAAACGTGGATCCTTTTCGAAAATTTCTTCAGATATATTTTAGTTTGAAGGTCCTGCGTCAAAAGAATGCTGCCCCGTCTACTTCAGTAACAAAAAAATTTTTTTCCAAAAGATATGACCAGATAGATACCTATCACCAGATAGATACCTACATAAAGCATTACAAAAAAATTAGCTAAATTTTTTAATTAATTTTGACCGAAGATGGCTCAAAAGAAGCTGAAGGATTCAAGGATCATAAATATAAAATTTTCTCCAAAAGGTGTCCCTTTGGTTTCCGAAAGAAACGCAAATCGGCTATAGTAAAATTAACTAAAAATTCAAGGATCGTCTTCTGCCGTTGAGAAAACGTGGACTTTTCGAAAATTCCTTAGTCTTCAGAGTATCCGATTTATTTAACCGTCGATGCCTCAACACCTAGCTGTGGTTGCCAAGTGTTTTGGCTGCAACGTTGTTGTGGGATTTTTGCCGCCCTTAATTCCCACCGTTAAATGTTTACCTCAGATCATATAGCCGAGATCGTTTTGGCTAAGAAGGCTTAAAACCACCAGATAGATACCTACATAAAGCATTACAAAAAAATTAGCTAAATTTTTTAATTAATTTTGACCGAAGATGGCTCAAAAGAAGCTGAAGGATTCAAGGATCATAAATATAAAATTTTCTCCAAAAGGTGTCCCTTTGGTTTCCGAAAGAAACGCAAATCGGCTATAGTAAAATTAACTAAAAATTCAAGGATCGTCTTCTGCCGTTGAGAAAACGTGGACTTTTCGAAAATTCCTTAGTCTTCAGAGTATCCGATTTATTTAACCGTCGATGCCTCAACACCTAGCTGTGGTTGCCAAGTGTTTTGGCTGCAACGTTGTTGTGGGATTTTTGCCGCCCTTAATTCCCACCGTTAAATGTTTACCTCAGATCATATAGCCGAGATCGTTTTGGCTAAGAAGGCTTAAAACCACCAGATAGATACCTACATAAAGCATTACAAAAAAATTAGCTAAATTTTTTAATTAATTTTGACCGAAGATGGCTCAAAAGAAGCTGAAGGATTCAAGGATCATAAATATAAAATTTTCTCCAAAAGGTGTCCCTTTGGTTTCCGAAAGAAACGCAAATCGGCTATAGTAAAATTAACTAAAAATTCAAGGATCGTCTTCTGCCGTTTTGTCGGGAAAACGTGGATCCTTTTCGAAAATTTCTTCAGATATATTTTAGTTTGAAGGTCCTGCGTCAAAAGAATGCTGCCCCGTCTACTTCAGTAACAAAAAAATTTTTTTCCAAAAGATATGACCAGATAGATACCTATCACCAGATAGATACCTACATAAAGCATTACAAAAAAATTAGCTAAATTTTTTAATTAATTTTGACCGAAGATGGCTCAAAAGAAGCTGAAGGATTCAAGGATCATAAATATAAAATTTTCTCCAAAAGGTGTCCCTTTGGTTTCCGAAAGAA
The DNA here is from genome assembly GCA_963930735.1 of Dioctria linearis. Lineage (NCBI taxonomy): Eukaryota > Metazoa > Arthropoda > Insecta > Diptera > Asilidae > Dioctria > Dioctria linearis. The sequence continues at coordinate 335,657,644 of OZ005741.1, read as the reverse complement.
ACGCAAATCGGCTATAGTAAAATTAACTAAAAATTCAAGGATCGTCTTCTGCCGTTGAGAAAACGTGGACTTTTCGAAAATTCCTTAGTCTTCAGAGTATCCGATTTATTTAACCGTCGATGCCTCAACACCTAGCTGTGGTTGCCAAGTGTTTTGGCTGCAACGTTGTTGTGGGATTTTTGCCGCCCTTAATTCCCACCGTTAAATGTTTACCTCAGATCATATAGCCGAGATCGTTTTGGCTAAGAAGGCTTAAAACCACCAGATAGATACCTACATAAAGCATTACAAAAAAATTAGCTAAATTTTTTAATTAATTTTGACCGAAGATGGCTCAAAAGAAGCTGAAGGATTCAAGGATCATAAATATAAAATTTTCTCCAAAAGGTGTCCCTTTGGTTTCCGAAAGAAACGCAAATCGGCTATAGTAAAATTAACTAAAAATTCAAGGATCGTCTTCTGCCGTTTTGTCGGGAAAACGTGGATCCTTTTCGAAAATTTCTTCAGATATATTTTAGTTTGAAGGTCCTGCGTCAAAAGAATGCTGCCCCGTCTACTTCAGTAACAAAAAAATTTTTTTCCAAAAGATATGACCAGATAGATACCTATCACCAGATAGATACCTACATAAAGCATTACAAAAAAATTAGCTAAATTTTTTAATTAATTTTGACCGAAGATGGCTCAAAAGAAGCTGAAGGATTCAAGGATCATAAATATAAAATTTTCTCCAAAAGGTGTCCCTTTGGTTTCCGAAAGAAACGCAAATCGGCTATAGTAAAATTAACTAAAAATTCAAGGATCGTCTTCTGCCGTTTTGTCGGGAAAACGTGGATCCTTTTCGAAAATTTCTTCAGATATATTTTAGTTTGAAGGTCCTGCGTCAAAAGAATGCTGCCCCGTCTACTTCAGTAACAAAAAAATTTTTTTCCAAAAGATATGACCAGATAGATACCTATCACCAGATAGATACCTACATAAAGCATTACAAAAAAATTAGCTAAATTTTTTAATTAATTTTGACCGAAGATGGCTCAAAAGAAGCTGAAGGATTCAAGGATCATAAATATAAAATTTTCTCCAAAAGGTGTCCCTTTGGTTTCCGAAAGAAACGCAAATCGGCTATAGTAAAATTAACTAAAAATTCAAGGATCGTCTTCTGCCGTTTTGTCGGGAAAACGTGGATCCTTTTCGAAAATTTCTTCAGATATATTTTAGTTTGAAGGTCCTGCGTCAAAAGAATGCTGCCCCGTCTACTTCAGTAACAAAAAAATTTTTTTCCAAAAGATATGACCAGATAGATACCTATCACCAGATAGATACCTACATAAAGCATTACAAAAAAATTAGCTAAATTTTTTAATTAATTTTGACCGAAGATGGCTCAAAAGAAGCTGAAGGATTCAAGGATCATAAATATAAAATTTTCTCCAAAAGGTGTCCCTTTGGTTTCCGAAAGAAACGCAAATCGGCTATAGTAAAATTAACTAAAAATTCAAGGATCGTCTTCTGCCGTTGAGAAAACGTGGACTTTTCGAAAATTCCTTAGTCTTCAGAGTATCCGATTTATTTAACCGTCGATGCCTCAACACCTAGCTGTGGTTGCCAAGTGTTTTGGCTGCAACGTTGTTGTGGGATTTTTGCCGCCCTTAATTCCCACCGTTAAATGTTTACCTCAGATCATATAGCCGAGATCGTTTTGGCTAAGAAGGCTTAAAACCACCAGATAGATACCTACATAAAGCATTACAAAAAAATTAGCTAAATTTTTTAATTAATTTTGACCGAAGATGGCTCAAAAGAAGCTGAAGGATTCAAGGATCATAAATATAAAATTTTCTCCAAAAGGTGTCCCTTTGGTTTCCGAAAGAAACGCAAATCGGCTATAGTAAAATTAACTAAAAATTCAAGGATCGTCTTCTGCCGTTGAGAAAACGTGGACTTTTCGAAAATTCCTTAGTCTTCAGAGTATCCGATTTATTTAACCGTCGATGCCTCAACACCTAGCTGTGGTTGCCAAGTGTTTTGGCTGCAACGTTGTTGTGGGATTTTTGCCGCCCTTAATTCCCACCGTTAAATGTTTACCTCAGATCATATAGCCGAGATCGTTTTGGCTAAGAAGGCTTAAAACCACCAGATAGATACCTACATAAAGCATTACAAAAAAATTAGCTAAATTTTTTAATTAATTTTGACCGAAGATGGCTCAAAAGAAGCTGAAGGATTCAAGGATCATAAATATAAAATTTTCTCCAAAAGGTGTCCCTTTGGTTTCCGAAAGAAACGCAAATCGGCTATAGTAAAATTAACTAAAAATTCAAGGATCGTCTTCTGCCGTTTTGTCGGGAAAACGTGGATCCTTTTCGAAAATTTCTTCAGATATATTTTAGTTTGAAGGTCCTGCGTCAAAAGAATGCTGCCCCGTCTACTTCAGTAACAAAAAAATTTTTTTCCAAAAGATATGACCAGATAGATACCTATCACCAGATAGATACCTACATAAAGCATTACAAAAAAATTAGCTAAATTTTTTAATTAATTTTGACCGAAGATGGCTCAAAAGAAGCTGAAGGATTCAAGGATCATAAATATAAAATTTTCTCCAAAAGGTGTCCCTTTGGTTTCCGAAAGAAACGCAAATCGGCTATAGTAAAATTAACTAAAAATTCAAGGATCGTCTTCTGCCGTTTTGTCGGGAAAACGTGGATCCTTTTCGAAAATTTCTTCAGATATATTTTAGTTTGAAGGTCCTGCGTCAAAAGAATGCTGCCCCGTCTACTTCAGTAACAAAAAAATTTTTTTCCAAAAGATATGACCAGATAGATACCTATCACCAGATAGATACCTACATAAAGCATTACAAAAAAATTAGCTAAATTTTTTAATTAATTTTGACCGAAGATGGCTCAAAAGAAGCTGAAGGATTCAAGGATCATAAATATAAAATTTTCTCCAAAAGGTGTCCCTTTGGTTTCCGAAAGAAACGCAAATCGGCTATAGTAAAATTAACTAAAAATTCAAGGATCGTCTTCTGCCGTTTTGTCGGGAAAACGTGGATCCTTTTCGAAAATTTCTTCAGATATATTTTAGTTTGAAGGTCCTGCGTCAAAAGAATGCTGCCCCGTCTACTTCAGTAACAAAAAAATTTTTTTCCAAAAGATATGACCAGATAGATACCTATCACCAGATAGATACCTACATAAAGCATTACAAAAAAATTAGCTAAATTTTTTAATTAATTTTGACCGAAGATGGCTCAAAAGAAGCTGAAGGATTCAAGGATCATAAATATAAAATTTTCTCCAAAAGGTGTCCCTTTGGTTTCCGAAAGAAACGCAAATCGGCTATAGTAAAATTAACTAAAAATTCAAGGATCGTCTTCTGCCGTTTTGTCGGGAAAACGTGGATCCTTTTCGAAAATTTCTTCAGATATATTTTAGTTTGAAGGTCCTGCGTCAAAAGAATGCTGCCCCGTCTACTTCAGTAACAAAAAAATTTTTTTCCAAAAGATATGACCAGATAGATACCTATCACCAGATAGATACCTACATAAAGCATTACAAAAAAATTAGCTAAATTTTTTAATTAATTTTGACCGAAGATGGCTCAAAAGAAGCTGAAGGATTCAAGGATCATAAATATAAAATTTTCTCCAAAAGGTGTCCCTTTGGTTTCCGAAAGAAACGCAAATCGGCTATAGTAAAATTAACTAAAAATTCAAGGATCGTCTTCTGCCGTTGAGAAAACGTGGACTTTTCGAAAATTCCTTAGTCTTCAGAGTATCCGATTTATTTAACCGTCGATGCCTCAACACCTAGCTGTGGTTGCCAAGTGTTTTGGCTGCAACGTTGTTGTGGGATTTTTGCCGCCCTTAATTCCCACCGTTAAATGTTTACCTCAGATCATATAGCCGAGATCGTTTTGGCTAAGAAGGCTTAAAACCACCAGATAGATACCTACATAAAGCATTACAAAAAAATTAGCTAAATTTTTTAATTAATTTTGACCGAAGATGGCTCAAAAGAAGCTGAAGGATTCAAGGATCATAAATATAAAATTTTCTCCAAAAGGTGTCCCTTTGGTTTCCGAAAGAAACGCAAATCGGCTATAGTAAAATTAACTAAAAATTCAAGGATCGTCTTCTGCCGTTGAGAAAACGTGGACTTTTCGAAAATTCCTTAGTCTTCAGAGTATCCGATTTATTTAACCGTCGATGCCTCAACACCTAGCTGTGGTTGCCAAGTGTTTTGGCTGCAACGTTGTTGTGGGATTTTTGCCGCCCTTAATTCCCACCGTTAAATGTTTACCTCAGATCATATAGCCGAGATCGTTTTGGCTAAGAAGGCTTAAAACCACCAGATAGATACCTACATAAAGCATTACAAAAAAATTAGCTAAATTTTTTAATTAATTTTGACCGAAGATGGCTCAAAAGAAGCTGAAGGATTCAAGGATCATAAATATAAAATTTTCTCCAAAAGGTGTCCCTTTGGTTTCCGAAAGAAACGCAAATCGGCTATAGTAAAATTAACTAAAAATTCAAGGATCGTCTTCTGCCGTTTTGTCGGGAAAACGTGGATCCTTTTCGAAAATTTCTTCAGATATATTTTAGTTTGAAGGTCCTGCGTCAAAAGAATGCTGCCCCGTCTACTTCAGTAACAAAAAAATTTTTTTCCAAAAGATATGACCAGATAGATACCTATCACCAGATAGATACCTACATAAAGCATTACAAAAAAATTAGCTAAATTTTTTAATTAATTTTGACCGAAGATGGCTCAAAAGAAGCTGAAGGATTCAAGGATCATAAATATAAAATTTTCTCCAAAAGGTGTCCCTTTGGTTTCCGAAAGAAACGCAAATCGGCTATAGTAAAATTAACTAAAAATTCAAGGATCGTCTTCTGCCGTTTTGTCGGGAAAACGTGGATCCTTTTCGAAAATTTCTTCAGATATATTTTAGTTTGAAGGTCCTGCGTCAAAAGAATGCTGCCCCGTCTACTTCAGTAACAAAAAAATTTTTTTCCAAAAGATATGACCAGATAGATACCTATCACCAGATAGATACCTACATAAAGCATTACAAAAAAATTAGCTAAATTTTTTAATTAATTTTGACCGAAGATGGCTCAAAAGAAGCTGAAGGATTCAAGGATCATAAATATAAAATTTTCTCCAAAAGGTGTCCCTTTGGTTTCCGAAAGAAACGCAAATCGGCTATAGTAAAATTAACTAAAAATTCAAGGATCGTCTTCTGCCGTTGAGAAAACGTGGACTTTTCGAAAATTCCTTAGTCTTCAGAGTATCCGATTTATTTAACCGTCGATGCCTCAACACCTAGCTGTGGTTGCCAAGTGTTTTGGCTGCAACGTTGTTGTGGGATTTTTGCCGCCCTTAATTCCCACCGTTAAATGTTTACCTCAGATCATATAGCCGAGATCGTTTTGGCTAAGAAGGCTTAAAACTGTGTTATAAACTTGTTTTTCACAAATCCATTTTTACGAATCACAACAAGAGAAAATATTATGAGCAAAAGTCAAATAGTCTTTTCTGATCCTATCTGCCAATAGGTGGCAGCAACTAAACTGCTGGAAAGGTATCATTCTTGTAGCAGAGGCACACTGTATTTACGCCAACGGACCAATCTGGTTCCAATTATTAGCCAATTCACTTACCACATTCACGCTGTGCTGACACAGGGTGCTCCAAAACTTAATTAGTTAGAAGTTTTTAGTTTTTTTCTGAATATATTTTGTTTTTATTTTCTATTGGTTTTGATAAGCTTATGAATTTTCTTTTCAGCAGTTTTTCCTTTTCTGTTTTAATTGAATTTTCTGCTCTTTTACCTTTTTTGGTTGGTAGATTTTACTTAATTTTCCTTAGCTTTGAGGTAAACCTAATTAATTTGATTCAATTCTGATCCTTAGTTTTCTGTTTTTTCCGGTAAATTTGAATTCTCTTTTGGTTTTGCAATTTCTTAGATTTGCAGATATTTCTTACCCACTATAGATTGTACAACATGGACGTAAGTTCGCCGCAAACAATTACTAAGCCCTCCTGGACCCAGGTAACTGGCCCAGGAAGGATTAAAAAAAAACTAGAAGAGCGCTCCTAGCCTCGATTATCCGACGCTACAAAACTCATTCGCAAACATTTATTCGAGGACTTTGGCGAGATTAGAACATTTTTTATTAATTAACAATGTAAGAGAAGACATAATAAAAGTTTCATATTTAATTACATTAATCGGGCCGTAATCGTATAAAATTCTAAAATCTCTAACGGCACCCGACAAACCAGACACTAAACCATTCAAAGATGTCATGGCCATATTTGAAAAATACTTTACGTTAAGTATTAATGTAATTGCTGAAAGATTTCGATTCTACAAACGAAATCAGAAATCACACGAATCAATTTCTGATTGTATAGTAGAAATTAAAACTTTGTTGAAAACGTGCAAAGCTCGATAGATTTTGAAAGATGCTTTACGAGACAAGGTAGTGTGTTTAATGAAAGCAGAAATTATTAAATGAGACAGAGCTCCATTTTGATAAGGCTTGTGAAGTTGCAAAAAGCATGGAGTTAACTCAAAGCCAGATGAGAATATTGCGGCCGGAGGCAACAAACAACATTTCATACAATAGAAATAAGAGGAATTCGGATAATATCAGATCACAATACCGGCAGAGAAGTTAATCGAAAAGAAGAAACGCTACACAAAACGGAGGTAAATCTAAAGAGGAAATAATATGTCATCGATGCTGGAATCCAGGACACATTAAAAGATATTGTCCACAATACAAAATTAGTAAAATACATAAAGGAAAGTAATTGTCAAAGTAATCACTTATTACACTATTTAAATAATTTTTCTAATTTTAGTAAAAACTCTGTAACAATAGCGGTAAAGATCAATAATCAGTTATTAGATATGGAAATTGCTACTGGTGCTTGCTCATTCGTTAGAGAATTAAAATTATTCAAGGAAAAGTTCAACTCGATAAATATTCAACCATTATGCAAAACATTGAAAGTGATAAAATTGATGTTGAGGAAATTGATGTTGTGGGAAAAGCTAATGTTGAAGTAAGAGTTTACAGAAATTAGGCATTGTGCATTCTTTAGAGCTAATTATGATAAAGACCAATGAACTATTTGTACCGCACTTATGCCGTTCATGGTTAGATCAGTTGTTTCCGCAGTAGAGGATATATTTTTAGTTTCGTGTCAAAAAGTCAACAAACTTAATAACTTTCAGCGTTATAGTTATATCAGAATTTCCTCGGGTGTTTTCCAAAAATTTACAAAAACCTATTAAATGTTATGAGGTTAATTTACGATTAAAAGAGGGCGCTACCACTATATTTTGTATACCATATACTATTCCATCGGGTAAGAGAAAAAGTTGAAATTGAAATAGATAGACTTGCAAATCAAAGTATACTCGTGCCTGTTAAATACAGCGATTGGGCATCGCCAGTAGTACTTGTTCCAACGAAAAATGGAGATTTGCGGTTGTGTATAAACAGTAAAGTAACAATTAATAAGTCAATTCAGAATCAGATTTCCCCTTTACCGCAGATTGATGATTTATTAGCTCAATTTGCAAACTGTACAGTATTTGTGTTTTAGATCTAGCGGGAGCTTACCAACAATTGGCAGTGGGTGAAAGTTCCCAACACTTATTGACAGTACATACACACAAGGTTTTTTAGGTATACTAGATTACCATTTGGTGACGCAGTAGCTCCTGCGGAATTCCAATGGGTCGTGAGTGAAATTCACAAAGGTATGAAGAGAGTATAGGATGTTATTTAAATGATTTATTGATTGGTAGAGTAACTCAAAAAGAATGTGAATTCAACTTAGAAGAAGTAGTAAGAAGATTAGATAATCATTATATTCGCGTAAATTTCGATAAAACTAGTTTTTTCGAAGATAAAGTTTCTTATTTAGGGCATGTAATAAGTGAAGTAGGCACTCAACCAATCCAAAAGAAAATTAAAGCAATATTAGATGCACCTAGCCCCAAAACTGTCAACCAATTAAAAAGTTTTTTCGGCATCAATTTTTATAATCGATTTGTTCCAAATTAGCTTGAGAATTAAGAATATTATATCAATTATTAACGAACAATGCGAAGTTTATTTGGGGGCTGAAAAGATAAAGTTTTCCAAAGAGCTAAACAACTCCCTGTAAATAATAATCTTTTGGAGCATTTTGATCCCTCTAGCCCTCTAAAGAAATTGTAGTAACATGTGATATGAGTCCATATGGCGTGGGGCTGTTTTAGCTCATATAGTTGATGGTGTAGAGAAATCAGTACTATTCGCTTCTAGTACATTAAGTGAAACAGAGGAAAAATACTCCCAAACTCACAGGGAAGCATTAGCGATAATATTCAAGGTCAAGAAGTTGCATAAATATTTATAAGTATGGACGGAAGTTCGATATCTATGCTGAAAAAAAAAGGTAATTTGTCAGTGGCAGAAACCAGATTGCAAAGATGGGCAGTACAATTGTCCATGTGTAATTGTGCAAAAAGGGCTCTGAAAGTCAGGCAGATGCTTTATCTAAATTACCACTTGCTGAAACCACAGAGGTAGCAGATTATACAACTAACTTTTCTTCTACATCGTCAGGGTTATGTCAGTCACTTAAACATGAAAATTAAAAAATAGAAATTCAAAAGGATAAGTTATTAAATCGAGTGATACATGCGTTAATGAATGGAACTAAGCAAATAGATGATTACGAATTAAGGTATGTATTATATAAAAAGACAAGATATCTTTAGTTGTGAAAACAGATGTGTTTAATATCGAATCAGGTTAGTGGTCCCACAGGATCTAAAATATCACTTTTTACAATTATTGCATGATTATCATATAAGAGTCGTTAGAGTGAAAAAGTTAACCAGATCCTGCCGTATGGTGGAAAGATATAGATAGGGTTATTGAAAAGTTTGTGAAGTCATGTAGCAGCTGTTCTTAAGTGCAGCAGGTTTCTGGAGCCAAAACATGGTCTAATTGGAACCCATATTCATATCCTTTTGAAAGAATACATATGGACTTTTCCCATTTCAAAGGATCTGAATTCTAATTGATGGTAGACAGTTATTCTAAGTGGTTAGAAATTTCTGAAATGAATGGCACTAGTGCACAAAACGGTATTGAAAGGTTAAGAAGTTGGTTTTCAATATGGGGTATTTAAAAGCCCTCCGTATAATCCGCAATCAAACGGTCTCGCTAAAAGAGCAGTACAAACGGTCAAACAAGCATTTAAAACGTTTTTGATAGCAACAAATGGTAATAAATGGAAATTTAATTATAAAATAAATAATTTTCTTCTAAGATATAGGAATACTCCCACAACAATAACTGATAAGTCCCCATCAGAAATAATCTTTAAATTAAAAATCTGAAAATTTACGACAATAAGGCACAAAAGCAAGAACCATTTCAGTCTACCAAAATCTGTGTAGGAACAAATCTAAATGTCAAAAGTAAGAGAAATGAATTTAAAGAATAAAATAGATACCAGGAAAAGTAATAAAAAGATTATCAAAAAATTTATATGATGAAATCGTAAATGGAGTAAAAAGAAGAGTTCGCATGAATCAATTAAAAAAAGGAATAAAAGAACTACATATAAGTCCATTTACGAAAGCTATAAATGGAGAAAACAATACAAATAAAAAGGATAATAAAATAGGAAAAAATCAAGAGGAAAGAGAGTGTTAGGAAGCTCAGAAGATGAGTCAGATGAATTTGTTAGTGCAGAAGATGAATTACTTGGTTTTGATAAGAATAAATTGTAAAGTATGATAACATTGTTATTAGAGTAGGAATTTATGAATTGATAAGCAAATTTAAATTCTTATAAGAAAAAAAAATAATAAAAGATGAAGTAGGTTAAATATTCAAGTTGGGAAGGATTAATATGTATTAGCTAATGACGTACACACTGAAATACACATCTACTATTGTCTAATTCGAGTACATCTGGCATATCAGGATGATGGTACTGATCAGTTCGGCCTCAGCTTCCGAGTTCGGTTCATTAGCTGATAAGTAGAGTTAAGCGATGATATCAATAAATGTTGAGTAAGTAACGGGTATATTCTTTTATTATTAACCTCCTACATAATACATAGTAACTTACCTTGGTGCGCTTACGCACTTAACTGGTACACTTGCTTTTGGAGAGCTTATCAAAACTGTTTCTTAATTCAGCGCGGTGAATTTCAATTAAAAACGATTAACTGTTTCTTAATTTTTTTTTTCATTTTTTCAAGAACATATTACCAATAGAGTAGAAATTGAGTGCATGATTTGAAAAATAAAAATCTGGTACCTTTGCTATAGTTTTTCTGGTCTATCTGAATTACAGTCGTCTGCGACACTGCGGAGTCTGCTCAGAAGCCTACGTCATAATCTCTCTCAGCCACTCCTACTATTTGAGTGCACACATTTCATGGATGAAAATTGCGATATGGAGGAGAAAATCGCTTCACAGCTGACTTTTTTTATTCAAGTTTCTAGTATAGATTTATCCTAAAATTTTTATTTTATTTTCCGCACACTGCAAATAATATTGCACTATAAATAACTCTAGTCTACACAGCTATAAAATTTTGAGAAATGGCGGTAGGTAAGGTTCTTGTGAAAATTTTGTTCATGCAACTTAGTTTAAATGTAGCTCTAGAGCTCTTCCTTCCAGGCATACAATGTACAGTAAATGTTCCCAAAAGAAACCTCGTCACACACGAAGACTATGGCTTGAAGCATTACGCGCTCTTTGTAATTGACAATATTCCTTGTGCTTTTTCCAATACAAAAATGAATGTTTGACGATGTTTTGTGTAGTTTGTGCCGAATTGAAGACTATATCCGAACTGGGTTCTCTTCCGGTTTTAAGAAAGCACATAGCTTATATATACTCCATGTCATAAAATACGTCCAACAAATAATAACTGCCTGGCGCTCAACCACCAGTTGTGTTGACGATAATTCTCCTATATCTCATCTGTAGTCGCTGTATTTGAAACCAAGCACTGAGCGGGGGAACGTGTAAAAGGTTCACCATAAACCTCAGGTGCAAAAACAGCTGTATTACCAACTAAAATAGAAGCAAGAGCAGCAACAATAACAATAACAAAAATATAGGCTTCAGCAGTAGTAACAACAACAACAACTTGAACAGCAGAAACTAGAACATCAGCTGCAAGATAAATAATAATCTGACCTCATAAGGCCATCTTCCTTTCCTACTGATGCAAACAATAAACAACTATAATAGTGGATACTGGCAGAATTTCTTCGTTATAAAGATAACTTTTCCTAACTACCATGCGGAAACGCTTCTTGATGCCAGCTCTGGCCTGATGGATAAGTTTTCATCCGGGCCAGCACGGAAAACCCTCAAAATTCGAAATTATAATGACGAAAGCAAGTACATAAGTAGCATTGATAACACATCTTCAATACGTGAATGAATACGCATGGCTGGCTGTAAGAAAAGACTTTACTTGTAGGTACTAAAATTATCGTTCCCAGTTATACATATATATGAATTATGTAGATTAATAACTGGGAAAAGCAATTCTGTACATCCTTGCTTTAAATATTTATCCAGATAACCATCCGACTTGTTGTCCTATCCTGGTTTCTCGTCAGAAGCTGTGTCAAGCTCCAAATGTTTATCTCTGGGGATTTCAATCTCTGTGACGTGCAATAGTTCGCCACTACGATAATAACATCTTTCATCTTATCTTACATATGTATATATTATTTTATTCTTTTCGAGACTATATGAACTTGACTATATGAACGCGTCTGGTTTAGCAGAGGTGAAGCATATATATAGGTATATATAAGACTGTCGAGAAATGTTATAACCTCCCTAAGTTTTTAGTGATACCTAATAGCCCCCATTCATTTACAGATTATAGGCAGATCCAAGAAAATACAAAAATTTCTTCAGATATATTTTAGTTTGAAGGTCCTGCGTCAAAAGCATCCTTCACCGTACCGCTGCGTGACAAAATTTTTTTTTTACAAAATATGTTGTAAGGCTACCTATACATACCTACCTACATGAAAATTTTAAAAGATTTAGCTAACAGTTTTTGCAAAGGATTTTGACGGGAGATGTCTCAAACGAAGCTGAAGAATTCAGGGATCATAAACATTAAATATTTTCCAAAAGAACTCACCGGTTTCCGAGAGAAACGCAAAACGCCGATAGTGTATTTAACTAAGAATTCAAGGATCGTCTTCTGCCATGCTAAGTGTTATATTACATGGAAAAGTTTTAATTCAATTAAAATTACCACAGTTACCAATTAGTAAAAAAAAAACAAAAATAGTGAGTGTTTATGTGATTTATCACATAAATTTCCATGGCAAAAGTATCCCAGTGTTACAAATTGAATGTTACCTGCAATTATACGAAATGCCTCTACGTAGCGGACCCAAGCAAAATTTTTGTGTAGTACGGATAAAAGTTAATGATTTTGGTCCTCATAGTGATTATTTGAACTAAAGCATAAAATTGGATGTTTCACGAAAACTAAATGTTGACTTTTAGTTTTCATATAAAGACACCCAAGAGAAAAATTTGGTAAACTTTCTACGGAACAAAAAATTAAATGCAGTCCGTAAGCTAATAAAGGGTTTTCCAATAAGAGGTGTTATTTTAATTAGCCCGCTATTTCAGTAGATGTCACTTTTGGAGCTGTCATTTTTTGACATTTGACAAGTAGAAACTACGCCGTTAATAAAAATGGAACGATACACGATTCAACAACGCATTGAAATTATTAAAATTCACTATAAAAATGATGAAAATGTGGCAGAGACGGTTCGTAAAACTCGAACATTTTTGGGTCGTCGTGAAGCACCTTGTCGGACCGCAATACAGAAATTGGTAGAAAAATTCGAGCAAGTTAGTGATGTGAAGAATAAGACCCGTGCACGTCGCTCAAGAACAGCCGAGAATATTGCTGCTGTAGCCGAAAGTGTTGAAGAAAACCCAGGTTTGTCCATTCCTTGTCGTTCTTTGGAATTAGGCATTCCACAAACGTCATTACACCGTATTTTGCATAAAGATTTGGGTCTTAAGGCTTATAAAGTTCAGTTAACACAAGAACTCAAGCCGGCCGATCATCAACAACGTCGAGTCTTTGCTGATTGGGTCCTTGAAATGCATGAAAATGATCCGGAATTCCGTCGAAAACTCATCTTGAGTGATGAGGCCCATTCCACATCGATTGCTCCTTCAACTAGCGAAATTGTCGCATCTGGGGCTCGGAAAACCCAAGAGTTATTGTTGAAAAGCCTCTATATCCTCAACGTGTGACTGTTTGGTGCGGTTTATGGTCCCGCGGAGTCATTGGACCTTACTTTTTCGAAAATGAGGCTGGAGCAACAGTTACGGTGAATGGATTGCGCTATCGACAGATGATTAATGATTTTTTATGGCCGGAATTGGATGGTATTGATCTGGACAACGTTTACTTTCAACAAGACGGCGGTACGTACCATACAAGCAACGAAACCATTGATCTTTTACGGGAAAAGTTTCCGGACCGTGTTATCTCTCGAAGAGGTGATCACAATTGGCCACCGAGATCTTGTGACTTAACACCTTGCGACTTCTTCCTTTGGGGCCACGTGAAAGAGAAGGTCTACGCCAACAGCCCAGCGTCGATTCAAGACCTCAAAGATGGAATTCGTGAGGCTATCGAGGACATAGGGCAGTCACTTTGCGATTTGGTTATGGAAAATTTCATGAAAAGGATATGGTCCTGTAGGCGTGGTCGTGGTGGTCATTTGGCTGATGTTATTTTCCATTATTAACGGTATACCTTCCTCTTTATAATGAAATAAAGATCCGATCATTTATCTAAAAAAAATGGCATTTTTCTTTGATCAAAATAACACCTCTTATTGGAAAGCCCGTTATAACGATACAAAATTACGATATTAGGACTTAGTGGAACCAAATGGTGTGTTTTTATTTTAGGGAAAACAGCGTCGTCAGAGAAAAAAAGTTCTTATAATTGGGTGTATGAGACAAAATATAGGGATCGTGTATGTAGATATAATCCTAACCAAAAAAATCCAAATCATTCTATGCTATGCTACTACAACTGGCCATCCTGAATAATACATTTAGGTTTCATCACGCTACCTTGAATCGTACTTGCCTTAATTTCAAAAAAGCCTATAGCAATAAATTTACATTTAATGGATAGAGATAGCTCACCTATTATTCGTAGTCAGAAAATGATTTAAAACGACTTCTAGATAAATAAATATTGGAAAGTACTCGAAAATGTTTAACCTGAATACAATATACAAAAAAAAATTTCTTCCATATTTCAAAGATGTCAAGATATAGGTACTGCGTAGTATTCATTATATGAATGCAAGTACATACATATGTACAGATAGACGGCAAAAGTGAATAAGCGATGGAACAAAACCTGAAGAAAATTAGTTGAAAGATCTTTCAAAAATAGATAATGAAGGTAATATCATTTCCGTAACTCTCGTTGCACTCATATATCAATTATGAGAAATAGGAATAAGTTTTGAAATCGTGCAACAGAGAGAATTTCATCGAACTTAGAACCATCAATACCTGTCAAAGAAAAAAGATTAGCGAGCATTTTAAGACAGACATGTCAAAACTGGCAACCACTGAATATTCCAGAAGGTAAATCTTCAAAGACGCTAGAATATAAAAAGCAGTATATGCAGGATCTCAACAAAAAAGAAACATTCACCTAAGAGGAAAATGAGAATATTATGAAATACATGAAGGGCAAGAAAATTCTTAAATAATAGAAGTCAAATACCGACAGTACCTAATAGATATTCAAAATCACTGGCCATTTCTATTCCGCAAAAATGTTTTATAACAACATTTTACCCAATCCAGAGACTTTCATATTTAATATAATTTAAATAAAAAAGCGGTCATATCTGGCGTACCTATGCCAAGCTAATTAATAGTAATTTGCTATACTATTTTATGTATAAATTGCCCACTTTAACTCGTTTCCCTGCCAGAAAAATCCAGTGATGATGCGGAAAAGATAGATGGAGCTGAAACTGCCTACATATTCATCGAAAAGACTATGACAACTAGGTATAAAAGTACGCACATCTTTGATTTATTACTACAAATTCTTTGATATTATGACAATTTGAATATTATGTACCCAGAAGAAGTGAGCCAAACATTGGAGTTTTTCTTCGGGTACTTCTTCAATTACGCTTCTGAAAGTGAAAGAGATGCTAAGAAACATATAAATAACATAAGCAAAATTAGATAATTTTGATAAAAACTAAAAAATAACACATTACGAAATCTATAGAAAAGTGTAACAGAATAATTTCAAGAATGACTTATGAATAATTCTTTATTATAAACAAAGATTTAATAAAAGTACCCAGAACTAAATTCGCAGTTTCTTATTTCAGTGGGTGCCTACATAAGTACATACTACAATACACTCCAACTTTTTCAAGCTGAATGTTTGTGAAAAAGCAACTAAAACCAATTAAATAAACTTATTAAAATCGATTGAAAATTTCAAGTAGAGAAAACTTATTTTTATTCACTTCACCCCATTTTAGGATAACTTTGATTAATATTAAACAACGGTAGCTTAGAAATCCAAAAAAAATTCGAATGGATTTATGACATATCTAAGTTATTTTTGTATGTTATGTTTAATTTTAAGCATTACCTGTTTTAATTTTACAACAGTAGTATGGAAAAGTATAATTCTATTGTGTATTTTTCGACAAATTCCGTTTAAAGATGTGCAATACTTTGCTTATGTTACTTAACCTTTGTTTGAAATTAAATACTGACTGTTGGATTTTAAAAAAAATTGTCGAAAATTGTCGGTTATATTATGCATTTATCCGTAAGACCTGTTTAACGTTATGTGTAAAAATACATATTATTTTGTTTAAAAATGCGCAAAATGTTTGCATTGATCTTTAGACATGACTATGTGATAGAGGTTCGACGATGAACTAAAAAAAAAATCGAATTAAGTGGAAAATACTATCAGAATCCAGAAATAATAATAATAATATTGCGAAGATGCTAGAAAGAATTAGCATAAAGTAAGAAAGAATTGATAGTATATGTCCCAAAAAAGTCATTGTCATTGACGGGCTATTTTCGCCGCTGCCGTTTTGTTTTTAAGACAACTCTAAAATTTTTATTCTTTTATTCTTAATATAAAATTCTTCTTATAAATATTACATACCATATTAGAAGTAGCATTACTTCGAGTCCTTTGTCCTAGCTTCATATTTAATTTTATGCACTTCACTTCACATATTTGAGACAATTTTCGGAACGTTTTACCGTTAATCGCGAACAGATTAAACACTTTCATCATAATATGTTGGAGGGAGGAACAGAAGGCATGTTTAAATCCCATCAAACTCTGTAGACAACCTAAGCAGTTTGTAATTATTAGATGATCATAGAAAATAATCGTAGTAAGAAAAATAAGCTCAAATTCAATCGAACTGCTCAACTTGGTCATTAATTGATGATTGTAGAAAATTTTGTTCATTATTCAAATCTATGCCGGCTGTGCCCATAATCTTATGTTTATTACTTTACATTACCCGCCGCCGAAAAAAATTTGGTTTACTGACGCGGGCAAAAAAAAATTCAGATTACCGGCGCGGACGAAAAAAAATTTGGATTATCGACGCGAACGACAAAAAAAAATAATGCGCGTGTCTCATATGTCCATACCTGAAATAAAAAAATAAGAAAAATTTCAATACTTTATCCTTCGCCACACTGAGGAAAAACAGGAGGAAAATCAAACTCCTTATCGAAAAGCTAATAAATAATAATATGCAAAAACTCTAAATAAACAACTGTGAACTCTAGCATAGATTTATGTACTAAGATAAAATGATCTGGAAGGTTAACATTAGCATTAAGAGATATATTAAGTTTTAGCGGGACGAGTGGCCTTGCACTGCAGCCAACGGCGAACTTCTGCCTAGGCAAACTAAGCAGTGGCCTTGGCGGCCCAACGTTGAAGGTGGACTCCGCTAGGAACCAAATTGATGTACATGGAGAATATAACACATCGGACATTAAAAAAAAAACATTAATTCAATTTATTGTTCCTGCATACAGGGGCGGATTTACCAATGGGAGATTCAATAAAATTAACAAATATTTGCAATCTATGTGCATCGTACTTCATAAAATCGCCGAACTTTATCAGTCGTTGTAACATACCTACAAGATATAAGGAAAGTCGGTACCTTTGGTTATTAAGAGTCGCAAGCTGTGGAGACAAGCGGTGAATATAACTACGTATACAATTTGAAGAGGAAACGTAAGCGAAAAGTCCAGTTTGATGAAGTAAAAGGAAACGAGATCAAAGTCGGCAGGGACGAATTCAGAGTTACTGTTCTTAACGTCATTATCGACAGGTTGATTGCAGAGCTACAGTAGAGTAAAAAGTTTTTGAAATAAATACACTTCGGAGACGCAAAGATCTCTAAAGAGACCTAATCACTAAAGGCTGTTTCGGTCTCCGGTCTCCCGTCGTATATTCTAAAACAAACAGCTGTCCAGGTTCAGTGTCCGATCTCCAAAGTTTTTTCATTTGTTGTGTTCAGATCTCCGGAGACTATTTGTGTATTCTAGGGCCGGATTCTGTAACACGCGAGATTTGGGGAGTTTGGGAAATGAGAATTTTCGTTTTCCCCGATTAAAAGACCGTAACTCTCCATTCGCGTTGTTTTTATAAAGTTTTATGGTAATTAATTTGTTTATTTATTCGATTGCCTTTGGAACACACCAATATTGCTTCCATTCTATGTTTCCCATCCATTACTACTCTGTTGTGAACATTTTTCTCATGTAACGTGAATTTCCACGACTTACCAGTTCTAATTAATGATGAGTTGAAAATATGTCCATTTTTGTACCAAAAAACGGCGGTTTTTTCATCTTAAGAAGGACTGATTAACATCTATTACAGTTATCTCCAAAACCATTGATAAGACTCAAAAACTCATTACTTATCTAATTAGGGGACAAAATGTAGATGCGATTTCATCCTACATACTCGTACAACCTTTAACGTGCATATTTTTATAGCATCTCTTCTGTACTGGAAGACAACCAAATTGACCATTTTTGCGTGGTTTAAAATTTTTAGCGGGTACCTTGAGACATCAAAATGCATATTTCTCTGTAAGTATTGCAAGGATTTCCAAATTTCGTCTAAATATAAACAGGATATGCGGTGAATCCTTAATTTAATTTAAAAATTCCTAGGTATCTGCACAAAACATAACAAAAACAGACAGTCAGTTGAGAAATTATTCTTCTGACTTCTCCACAACTAAAAGAGCTGAGAGTTTGATAATTCTCAATACTGATTTCCCGAGTTACAGAACTCCGAATGGAGAATTAAGTGTCAAAAGAACTCTGATCTCCCTAATTGCCAACTCACCGTGTTACAGAATCCGGCCCCTGGTCAGTTAAGTGTAAGTCTATTCGGAAAGGAAAAGGATTAAAGTGGAGTAAGGTTGACAAATTGTTAAATTAATAATAAATACTCATATATTGTATTTAGTTCAGAAAATTGGTGTCGTCAATAGAGTTCCGATTATTTTCGAAAAAAACAAAAAAAATCACACGAATTTATTGATGGTTATCCCGTAAAATTTGTACACCGAAGATATATTTGTTTTCCCATAACATAAAAATATTAATAACTTTTGAAATAATTCTTTCTAGCAATCTCTTGCTTGACAATTAACAAAAATCTCTGAACATATCTAGAGACCAAACTTCAAATTTCGTTTAAGCACTTCGGAGACGTGTCTCTAGAGTCACTTTTATTATGGTGTCCAGGAGACCTAACTTTTTGGTTTTCAGAGACAAAAGTCTCTCGTAAACATTTTGGAAATTTTAGTCTCTGTAAACCTGAGACTGGAGACCAAGTCTCTTACCATGGATTTGTACCTTAACTGCCTAAGATTCCCGAGTCGTCATTTCCGGGCATAGCTACAGCCATTCATTGGCTTATTGTGCACCAACATAAGCCTTATGAAACTATCAAAAGTATCGGAAGAGCACTCTATCAAGCAAATTAACCTTAATAGACTAATATTGCTAAGTACATTGTTGTACATTGGGCACCACAAGTTAATAAGCACTATCAAAAATCAACTTCCACTTAATCATGACTATATTTACAGTAGGGATTAAGGGATGTAAAAACTGATTTACACACCAATGTTTGACAACACCCCTAGGGTGCGGTACACCAATCAAATATGATCTTTCTCCTTAAACGACTTCGTCACCCGAGAACAAAATAAAATCAACTTTTGGTGATAAGGAAATGACTATTAGCCCGCAATAGTAAAGGAACTGTACTCGTAGCAAGGGATCATAAGGAAAATCAAATCAACAAATCAACTAAGAATATTGTCTTAAGAATTCTGTTAAACTCAAGAAATTCAAACATTATAAGACAATAATTGCAAGAAAGTGAAACATCGTGTGGTACATATGTTTGTATCTATTTATTATGTACGATGCAGATTTGAAGTGTTTGGCTCATAAATTTAAAAATGTCAGCAAATTTTATGTATGTATTTCCATATTTTTTGCAAAACAGGTTTGGACGAATCTTCTAGAGTTAGTGTAAAAATATATAAACAAGTAGTAAAAATTAAATCTAAATACCAAATTCAAAAAACTTAATTAAAAGAACCTGGCCAAAACCACGTCTATGAATTTAATATAACTTTTCTCCATAGAACTAAAGTTTCGACAATACCATTTTCGTAATAATTAAAAATAAGAACTCTCAATTCTAATTTACCAACGTTTTTTTTTCAAAATGTACCTCTGCTTAGGTGTACTTGCTAAAATTCCCTATTTCATAGAAACACCTGATTTATATTACTCGATCACGCATACCAATGCAATAATAAATTGCCTTGTTCAAGTTGGAAAACAGAAAAACGAGACAAAGCCAAAGAATTCACATAAAATATTTTACTAGAAAATTCTTGAAATCCTTAGCAATTTTCTTATCATCAAATCCATTTGATACTTTTCGTCGGATTTCACTTTAGAAAATTTTAATTATCGCGAAAATAAAAAAAAAACACTCCATTTCCAGTTTTATCGCATTTAATTGGAATTTACAAACACATTTTTTGTCAAAATAAGAACTCACCGCGTCCTACTTTGGCTTCTATTATAACTTTTATGCCGCTGCTGTAATGAATGATGTCCGACCGGAAGCCATCGTACCGAGCTACTGAGCGATATGAGAGGGGAAGAGAGCTACTAAAGTGGCACCTGACGGAATGGCTTCACTAACAACAATAAAATAGTTCAAATAAAACCTTCATATTATGCCTAAAAAGGTTAAATTTAGCTGCACCTACCGAAAATTCTTTTTTTTTTTTTAGAGAAATTTTGAAAGATTTGTGAAGTGTGCGATTGTCAAAGGAATTAATTTCAGATTATTACTTTTGTATTTGTTGAAAAAAAAACTGGAATTTGCTTTTGATTTTTCGTGGGGTTTTGGGGTAGCACATTGAGAAAACTTTCTACTTATTTTCCATTCCAGCCTTGAAAATTTCCCTTTTTGTTTTATTTGTGGCTATTTGTCTTATTTTTATTTTTAGAGTAAGTGAATTCACCACACTTATACGACTGCAAGCTAAGATAAGGATTGTCACCAATGACTATGTTTACTTCAAAATCAGGAGGGGGCTGTTAATATTGCTTAAAGTTGAAGCGAAGCACAGCGGCAGGGGTGGGGCCGTGCATAGCTTAATTTTATAAGCTTAACAAAACTAAATTACTCCGTACCTTAAAAGCAAAATAAACAGAACCCTTATTGGACCACTCTTGTGTCCGTCTGTCTGTATGTCACAGACATATTTCTTCGAAAACGACGTGACGTATGGGAATTTGAAATTTAGCAGAATGTTAAGACCTCTTGACGTGCGCATATCTTTCAACAGAGGAGTCAGGAGTCTGAACCAGTTGCATTCACACCAAAAGTCATCCGTGAAGTACTGGAATTAGTCGAAAATTTGGTAATCATTTTCTACAATATGACCCGAACGTTGAAAGAACTCTCCGATTTCGGCAAGATATTGAGGCAATATGAGGAGCTCTATGACCAAAAACCCAACACAGTTGGTAATTACTGATTTCATTAACAAGGTTCGCTGATCTGAAATTGTTTCTAATTCATCTAACATCGAACTTCAATGGCATCAGGTATTATCGAGTGATGAAAGTGACATCATACCAATCAGGAAGAAAAAATTAATTGTCTACACCAAGAAAAATGTTTCTGGTTATTCGTAACTCTTTTCTCGTCGATTCTATCTATATTTCAAAAATCATACAAATAGTTGCAAATAACTCTATAATAGTATAATTACCATAAATCTGAAATTTCTAGAAAATATTAACTAGAAATTTTTCGTTCGCTTTGACAAATTAATAGTCAAAAAATATTTATTTTAACTAGAAAATAGCTAATAATGACGATAAGCAACTATTTTCTAGGCATTTGGTTAACTATGGTGTAATATTTTTCTAGTTAAATTTCATTAGATGTATAGTAATATTTTCTAGTATTGTCTAACACTTCGACTGAAATAGAAAACAAAATCGAGATGACTAGAATTGTGGTCACTTTCAACCACACGTAACCATATTTCTCGTCCTTTTGATAGCTACGCCTAAATAGTTACTACAATTTTGGTCAAGTTCAATGAGAATTCTAGTCATTTAAGCATAAGAATGTTATTATATGCCAACTAGTAGTAGTAGTATTTCTACGTAATAGATGGTCCGTTAAAGTTACCCAAATTTCATTTGATATTATAATTCGAGCGATTTCACCGTTATTATGATTTTGCAACGTATCGCATGTGTATTATTTTTTGATGGCTGGTAGCAATGCGCTTTGTTAATAGGTACATATGAGAACATTCTAATTATTTCTATGATTTTTATAACTAGAATTCTGGTTACTTTAAACTATTTAAACCGAAATGTAATCAATTTTAATTTTATCTTCTAATCATATCAACTGAATAAAACTTCTATTTTCACTTGATCTTTCCTATTAAGTGAAAATCGAAATTTTATTCAGTTTCTCGTGATAATTAATTTTAGCGTAACTTTCTTGCTTGATTATATTTTTGACAGCTTATGGTTAATTTATAATAATTGAAGTGTTGACTGTGGTAATTTGATATAGGTACATAATATCTACCAGTGAAAGCAACTGTAAAGTGATTACTTTGACTTTAAAGTGAAAAATTAAATAGTATTATATATATTAGTTTTACCAACCGGTTTGGAAATTTTTGTTTTATTAGAAAAATGAATCCTGATACAGAAAGTTCAATTCTCAATAAGCTTTATAGAGATGTGTGTTACTAATAGATGTAAGCAGTACTTTACTTTATTATGGTTTCGGCCCTTCTTTGTATTTTTGTTAAAAAAGAATTGCTATAATTAATAATTTTTACGTAAGTAGTACAAAAATTGTAAATTTTTGCCAAAGCTTACTATTATTACTTATATAAATATAAGACCACTTGAAGACGCGGCGGAGTGCTCACCCATAAAACGTTGTGGGATATTTATTAATAAAAAATTTAGACACTAATCTGTGAATTGTTGTCTAAAATAAAGACCGATAGTCCGAGTATCTGTCCAACTACATTTTAGTCAAGACGGCTAAGACCGCAACATACATATACCTGAGTCTTAATCTCCCGAATTCTGCCATTTCAGTGAATACTCTAATTCTAATATTCGGTTACTACCAAATACTACAGTTTCGTTTGAATGCTTTTAAAAATTAAATAATATACTATTCATTCATTCAAATTATACAAATGATTTTTTTATAACTTTGCCATTATATTTAGAGCTCGGTATAGATTATGATTGCTTTCAGTATATGGAAAAGGAAGATTTGTTAAAAGTAACAGGGAATAATGACAGTTCTTATGGTACTTATTAAACTTAGAGGAAAAATGGAACAATGAAAACTTCTCAGATAAATTACTTCCTAGAAAATGTGATGTTTCATTAATTTCAAGTTGTCTATACACATAGATAAAGGAAAGAAAAACGAGCTCCTTCTGTAGTACTACTTGCCACAATAATAAGGTCGTAAACTGATTGTATTGTCAGAATGAGGTATCATTTTGTTCAATGGTCGGATCACCTTATATCCTATACCGAATTTGGTAAGTAGATAGATATCTACATAAAATACAAAAAGCCTTTTGACAAATATCTGAGCAAATCAGTAAAGAGTTTCAAAATGGAAAAAAGTAAGTAAGTATGCGTCACGCTTTCATTACTCTTATATGTATGAAAAAGAAAAAACAAACTAATACCAATATGTAGCAATGTAAGGAAAGTTGCTCCGATTTTTATATAGACTCTTAGGTTATTTTTGATTCGGAAATCAAATTGATATTCTTCATCTTGGTATTAATATATCAATAAGATTACCTAAAAGTTTTCTTTAGTGGTTTTTAGTTTTATGGGTATATTTAATGTTCTTAATCTTGAAGTTTTCAAGTATTTATTATCGTCGTATTTTAAAGAAAACTTCTCTACAAAATGAAACAAGTAATATTTTCGTCTTTCAATATTAAGCTTCGTCCACACTACGTATATATAAGTTTATGAAAAACGATCGTTGATTGGAAATACTTAAAATAAACCAACTAAAAATCTTAGTTTTTACATATTGTAATAAAATGATTATTCATCCAGTAAGGCTAGTGCATATTATGAATATCTTACATGTAGCATGTATACTACCATATATACTCATTTTCAACACTATGTTATTTAAACTTGCGAATTCCTTTTCAAAAACTTTAAATCAATTTTACCAAATTTCCTGGGTATAGGTTTATTGGAATAGCCGATAAGTAATTAATATCCCTAAATCGTACAATGATATACTATGAGAACTGGTTACAGACATTACAGGGTCAAGTTCTACATTCTGCATTAATTTCAATAGTATATTCCTTTTACAGAAACGGACAAAAACTTTATGAAAACATGTGCTAAAGATTGGAATACGTCTTTTAAGATAGAATAGAACTTTCGCCTGCAAAAGTAGTTTTTAGTAGTTTTTGTTTTTCTCAAAATACATTCTATATAATAAATTTGAATAAATCAAAGCACTTCAATTTTCAAGCAACAAAAAAAATAATGTAAGAAAACATCTAATAAAAGAAAACTTCCCAAAAAATTTATAATAAAAAAAATGCAATTCTCCACTCTCCGAGTAACATACAAAAGTTCGAATGCTCAAATTCGGAATTGTCCCCGAGTAGAAAATCCACTTTTAAGATAAATATCACAAATCTATGTACATATATAGAAAAATCTCACAAGAGATTTCGAAAATTCTTGCTACAAGTAACAACACTCAATTAAATTCGAAATATGTATATCTATATCTCATGCAACCTGAATGTACACCTGAATTTAACACCCCAACAACAATCATTTCAAACTTCAAAGCCTCTGATTGAATTATATTATTTGTTTTTTTCTTATATGTGTGTTTCTGCTTCAAACGAACTAAGGAGAACGAACGAACATCTAGTATTGCTAGAGTAAATTATGAAGAAATGGTTTCATACCGGTAGCAAGCCGGTGGGGGTTAGTTTTCTTATGTAGCACTAAGCCGCCATCAAGTATATCTACTCCTTCCTTTATGCAAGTAGTATAAAAACCACAACAAAAAAGGGCTGCTTTCTTTCTTCAAAAAACAACTTATTTTCATGGGCTCAAACATTTTTTGTACATTTTAAATATAATTTAAATAGGTTTCAATGAAAATATTAAAATTTAAATTGAAAAAAAAAGAGAAATTTTTACCAATTCAACTTCACATCAAGAGTAACACCAGTCTTTAACACACACACAACAATTTCACGGCACATAATTTAATATAAATTTTACATTGAAATTGAATTAATTTAAATTATAAAACTTTTAAGTAAAAAACATCAAATTAGTTATGACGCGCTCACTTTAAAATCTAACTACACTTTGCAATGAAAAACGCACGACTTACTCCGGCCAACGTTATGAAAAATATGAAGAGCTGCACAAAGTGAACAGTTTTTATCAAAATTTTAACGGGACTAAAAGATTTTTCTAATATGAGTTGAAATAATTCCCGATAGAGACTGTGTTTCCAGCCTAGCTGTGTGCTGCTGATGGAAATTTCCGAGTGTTTTACATTTAAAATGCACACGGCAAGAAAAGGAAGGAAGAAAGAAAAAAAATGAAAAAAAAGACAAACTCTCTTTAAAACTTTTATGAATAAAGATAAAAAATGTGAAAGCGCAAATTGTATGCAACGAAACAGAATGGCAAATGTTTCATTTTCGTAAATAAATGAGAAGGGCGGAGTTTTCACGTTTTACTCTCATAAAATGCTCCCGCGCTTTTGTGAAAATCGGTTTTCATGAGATATTGGTCACGTTTACATGAATACTTGAAGTATACTTCAAGTAGAGATCAAGTAATCAAAATATCATGTAAACGCGCATTAACTTCAGGTATACTTCAGTTAAGTAAATCACAAAATTTTGTTCGATTTACTTGAAAAAATTCATGTTAACGCAAGTTCAGTAGGTACTTGAACGTTTTTCATTTGTGCGAATTATGAAAACGGCAAACAGGAACAAGGAGGCGATTAATATTGATAATTCAGGTAGTTATTTTTAGCACTTTTTTCGAGATATTTATGTAAAAATCCATAATTTTGTATCGAGCTTAATGCAGAGTTGTCAAAGGTAAAATGTCATTTCAAGTAAATTTCAAATCAAGTAATTGGAATTAATTCAACCAAAAACCCTACTTGAGTTTCAAGTGGATTTCAAGTCAAGTACTCAAGTATTCATGTCAACTTACTGAGTGATAATGTTTGGTCACATGTTGTTGCTGTAATCCTATGATATTTGAACAGCACGTGTTTCTGTTTACATTAGTTTTGCTATGAAGGGATTAAGAGGGAGAACTCATGCTGGATTCTCTAATATTTTCGGGAAAAATGAGAATTTTATTTGAGAGGAATTTTACATCTCCTTTCAGCATCTCGGCCAAAGCGAAATTTATCTTTTTCTTAAAAATGGGAGGTAGTGTGACCTGATGTACATTATTATGAATAGGTTGAAAGGATTTTGAGGAATTTAATAATTTAATAATTTCTCTCGATTTTTGTATTTAACTCGTTGTCTCAGTCGCACTACAATAGTGCATAGCCAAGTTCTTTTCCCCAATTAATGCAAAAGACGAAAGTATATGAAATTACTTGTTTCATTCTAAAAACACAAAGAAATTTCCAATATTGCTCTACTGCTTCTTAACTTGTCATTAAGTTAACCTCAACTTTGGTATAGTTATGATGGTTGAGCAATGCCATTCCCGTCTTTATGTTCCAGGCCGTGACACAAAACGATTTTGCTACTTGCAAAAGTATTAGAGTGGTACGATTTCGCACTTCTCTTAGCATTTGCTGTTATAGAAAAATGCATTACTTTCAACTTCAACCTTCTGCATAATGTAAATAAGCCATACTAAAAGTTTTTTTTCAGGAATTGTGTTATTTAATTCCTTGTGCATTTACCAGCACACAAATCTAAGTACTTTCTTTAAGAAAATTGTTTATATTTTATTAGTCAAACATAACACTACACATAACAAATAAAAAAGTTTTATAAGCTATGCGGAATCATTTTTTTTCCGCCCTACTGGGCATCAATACTTTCTCTTCAACTATCATGAAAACTTGCATGAAAAATCGAGGAAAATTCATGTAAATTTAAAAAAAAAATCATAGTAATAGGAAAAATCAGTGTCTTTTCAGCCATCATAAAATTGTTTTAAAATATCTCCATGCAGCACGTAATAACAATTTAGTTAACGTGAAAAAGGCAGAAAATAAAATAAGTAAAAAACGGTTTTCAAACAAAACTGAGGCCAACCCGCGTGAAAAAGTAGAAAATAAACTTTTCTTCACACACAGAGGTGGACTCAGATTTTATTCGCTGACAATCACCGACATATTTCAGTATGATCAATCAGAGGTATTAAGTGATTTGATTCATGAAGAGAAAGAATATTCAAGAGAAATGTCCCAATCAAAAAATCTGTGTGTGAAGAAAAGTTTATTTTCTACTTTTTCATGCGGCTTGGCCTCAGTTTTGTTTGAAACTCGTTTTTTACTTATTTTATTTTCTACCTTTCTCACGTTAACTAAATTGTTATTACGGGCTGCATGGAGATATTTTAAAACAATTTTGAAGTCATGTTTGGTGCCGATCCGAAAACAAAATTTTTTCGAGTATCAAATCGTTGAAGTACTGCAACGGTTTTCTGAAATTCAAATTATGTTTTAAACAGCGCTTCTTAGCTGTATTCCAACTTGATCTCATATAATTTTCCCGATTTTCCGTGTTTTCCACAGACTTTCCTATTACTATGATTTTTTTGTTAAAAATTTACATGAATTTTCCTCGATTTTTCATGCAAGTTTTCATGATTGTTGAAGAGAAAGTATTGATGCCAGTAGGACGAAAAAAATGATTCCACATAATATATATATCCGAAAATCAAAATTTTATTAAGAAGTTTTGAGAGTTACTCTGTTTCGATCACAGTGCAATCTTGTCAAGACAACAATGAAACTGTGCTTGTGCCGGCTGTCTACACTACAGTGATCTCTGATACCCAAGTGGGTGGTAGTAGACAGAAAGACTTATTTAAAAATTTAAACATTAATCAAGGAAAATTGGTTTTATTCACATTAAAATTATTTCTAGACATCTCATTCCAAATAAATTGAATTCATTCAATTTCGTTAGTCACGTACTCTTGAAATTTTTCAAAAGACAGTGCTGATCTGAACTGTAGAACAAAACTTCCCAACATGTTCGTATACTTGTTAAAAAAGTGCATGTTACTTTCATGACGCTGTTACTATTATCCCCGGTCTCCCCTACCTCACTTTCATATTTTCAGACTTAACAAGACCCGCTTCATACATGGATACTATCCTCATAGTAGAAATCGCCTGGTTTACTAATCAACTATTTTCACCAGGACAATTCTACTAACTCCATCATTTTACAATTCTAGGATTCTTTAATGAATAAAATATATTCACATAAGATCTTAAATCTAATAATATTATGAATAATTTACCAATTTTCTCATCAACATATTTAATGGCTAGCCGAACCCAAAATCACTATAAAAGCTGCTGACTTATAATTAACCTCATTTTATACGAATACTGTTGAAAATCTCCGTGGCGGATTCGAAACTGGTCGGGAATAGCCAAGTAGATGCCTACATGGCTCCCATATCCTTCCCCAAACTTAAAATAAATTTAATAAAATTACAACACTACGACAAATCTCGAACATAACTCAAAACTGACTAAGTTCTACTAACAAGCAATCACTACTTCCGGGACAGTTATTAATACTCAAATTTCTATACTTCTTGCTCCACATTTAACTTCAAATTAAATCAGTACGTTTGCACTATCTCATCAACAAATTTCAATATCAAAATAGGGGATTTCTTTAACATCACAAACAGGTAACCCACCATACCCAATAAGAGTTTCTCACCACCCGATAGACAGCCATCTATGGAAAATAACCTGATCCTGGAAGGATGATATACATATGTATATGCATACTTGAGAGGCCTGTTATGTTGGTGAAAATTCTTGAAATATTTTAAAGATATGAACAATAATAAAATTTATAACATTATTTTTTCAGCATGAGACCCAGACAAGTCCTTTGCAAGACATCATAAACACTCAAGATGAGATTGGACTTAATGCACTCGTTGAAAAAGCCATGAAGTTCTGCACACAATGAAGTCTTACCTCTGACCGTAAGCCCTGTACTTTTTTAAGAAACAGGGTGTTTTGTGAAAAACTAGCTTTTTTCTTAATCACCCTGTAACCCCTAAACGGTTGAGTAATGCTTTACCCCAAATATGAAATATGAGTAATCTAGAAATTTTCTAGTGGAAATCTCAGTAAGAAGAAAACTGCGGCTGTTCAGCTCCATCATATACCTACATATATTGCTGTGATTACATAGCGGAACTAAATACATTTGTATATTTCTTTGATTGAGAAGGCATATGGTATAATTTTTTAAACTATCGCACTCGACCAAAAACAAGAACAATAAAATTACTCAAGGACAGTTAATAACAACAGTTGAAAAATTTCATGAAAACTTACCTTAATCATACAGGGATGCTGTGTGCACGTAGTCGGAGACATTTTTAAAAGCGATCAGTTTGAAAATATTTTTAAAAATTAACACTAAGAATTAAATATCCAATTATCCAGACTAATTTTAATTATTTAAAATAAACTGTTACAATCTTTTTTTACGTTAATACCTGTAATTTTTGTCGTTCTACAGTAAAAAAGCACACGCGAATCAAAATCAAATCACAAAGGCACTTCTGTTTTGTTAACGAACTATCAGTACGGTTACATGAACACTTGAAGTATAATGGAAGTAATCAAAATATCATGAAAACGCGCATTCCATGCGTAAATTTCAACTCAGTAAATGGAAAACTAAATTCAAGAAAATTTCAAGCACAGTACCTAATTGGAATTAATTCAATCAAAAGCCCTACCTGAGCTTCAAGTGGATTTCAAGTCTGCTGTTTGATTCATGTAAACGTTCTGTGTGTTTTGAATGAACTCTACATATCGGACGGGCAGTAGGTACTAGGATGAGAAAAAAATATTTTGATAGCGGTGTTTTCACTTTCAGTAGAAATTTGTTTACAGAAAAACAGAATAAATATGAAATTTCACTTTTTCATCCGCTAGCAATCCCTTTTCCTTCACGGTACTGAATCACTGAAGCAACTATTCCAAATTTGTCTCCAATTCCAAAAAAAAAAAAACACAAGCGTATCACAGCACCAAAGACTTTCGAATATTCATTTTAATTAATTAACCCACCAACGAATTATCTACCACGCTCGTCTCGATGCTGGAGGTACTGAACTAAAAACTGTACTGTATTGCACTTTTGTGTTGGCTTGCATTGCATTGTTATTTGTCGTGTCCGGTCGTGTCGTTCGAGTTGATTGTAGGACTCGGACCGGCCGGCACGCACGCAGCAGATGCCAAAAACGAAAATGATGTCGGTAGCAGCGTTGCCAGCTGCTTAGTTTTTTTATTTGAACTCAGTTTTTCAGCTTTTACGCTGAAATGCTCAGTTTTTTTAGTTTTTAGCTTGAAATGCTCAGTTATTCAGATTAACTTTCTTGTTTTTCATTTCTTATTATGTTGTCATTTTGTCGTTTTACTAAAATTGTAAATGAATTAACGAATTATCGAACACCCTTAATACATCCCTGTACTTAACAGAAGAGTTTATGTGTGTCACTTCACCACACTGTGGTTGGAAGGTTGGTGGCCTCGTGTGCGACATAGAGGCAATGTTCCCTATTGACAAGTTAGGAAGCGGGTGAGATTTCCGAGTGTTTTACATTTAAAATGCACACGGCAATAAAAGGAAGAAAGAAAGAAAAAAAATCGAAAAAAAAAATAAACTCTTTTTAAAACTTTTATGAATATAGATAAAAAATGTGAAAGCGCAAATTGTATGCAACGAAACAGAATGGCAAATGTTTCATTTTCGTAAATAAATGAGAAGGGCGGAGTTTTCACGTTTTACTCTCATAAAATGCTCCCGCGCTTTTGTGAAAATCGGTTTTCATGAGATATTGGTCACGTTTACATGAATACTTGAGGTATACTTCAAGTAGAGATCAAGTAATCAAAATATCATGTAAACGCGCATTAACTTCATGTATACTTCAGTTAAGTAAATCACAAAATTTTGTTCGATTTACTTGAAAAAATTCATGTTAACGCAAGTTCAGTAGGTACTTGAACGTTTTTCATTTGTGCGAATTATGAAAACGGCAAACAGGAACAAGGAGGCGATTAATATTGATAATTCAGGTAGTTATTTTTATGCACTTTTTTCGAGATATTTATGTAAAAATCCGTAATTTTGTATCGAGCTTAATGCAGAGTTGTCAAAGGTAAAATGTCATTTCAAGTAAATTTCAAGTCAAGTAATTGGAATTAATTCAACCAAAAACCCTACTTGAGTTTCAAGTGGATTTCAAGTCAAGTACCTACTCAAGAGGAGTGCATTAAGATAAGATTGCCTGAGAGAATAAAATACCAAGGCTATGTTCAACTTTTGGCTAGAGCCGGCTATAGTTATAATGAGTCGTTCAGTTGTTGGCTATAGCCAATTTTGAGCCAAAAATAAAAGCTATAAATGACGAAAAATCATATCTGTATATGTTAGCTCAATTGTCGGAATTTATCGTTCAACTCTTGGCTGTAGTCGACTATAGCCAGATTGGTTAGTGCTCTGGAGGTGAAGCCAAAGTAGCATGACGTTTGATTGTTTAGTTTTTGATGTCAAGTATCCAAAACATTGTCTGAATTTTAGTACTATGTGGATAGAAAAAGTGAAATTTAATAAGCTCAAAGCGAAATATATTTAAAAAAAAGACAATAAAGCTTCAGGCTGCAGTGGTGCATCGCGGTCCGATTTTGAATATTTCTTGTGCCGTTCGATTTCTTAATTCAATCCATTCTTTTATTATATTACATGCTATTGCAACTAATTTGCTTTTATTACTCGACATAATTCTTATAATGAAATTGAAACAATTTATGGAATGACGCAAGTTTGGCATTTACTCACAAAATAAGGGCCCTAGCTACAGCCAGCTATAGCCGGCTCTATCCAAAGGTGAACACAGCCCAAATTCTCAAAGAATGTACATTGTACATACACATATATATCGCATACATTATACACAGGGTATCCCGTATGCTGTAGGGATGCCACTAACTACTCCTTTAGAAATAATATCTTCCCAACTATACAAATAGGACTTTACTACAACTGCAAGCTTCTCAATTGACAAATATGCATTAAACAACGTACGAACTGAGATGGGATAGGGATGCCATTTAACTACTTCCACAGAAATAATATCCAATCCAACAAATGGAGCAACCGCACATAAAGGTTGATCATCATGTCTGCTAGTTTAAATTCAAATAAGCAAACTAAACATAAGCTCTGCACGCACTAAATAGAACCCAGTACCGACGAGGTAGTATGCCCTCGTCGCCCAGTACTGGAAATGATGACCAGTTAACTGCTTTCCTAGTCTTTAATACCGTAAGGATGTCTTTTAACTACCTTTACCAAAATATTTTTGTACAAGAAATAGTTTCCAACCAATGTACAAACCGCACATAAAGGTTTATCATCATGTCTGCTAGTTTGATTAATTTGATTAATTAAAATTCTAATAAGGATGACAACTATACAAATAGGAATAGATAGGAATGATGGAAGTTATTAGAACAATATAATTGGATTCCCCACTTGCAAATAAATTGAATTCATTCAATTTCGTTAGTCACGTACTCTTGAAATTTTTCAAAAGACAGTGCTGATCTGAACTGTAGAACAAAACTTCCCAACATGTTCGTATACTTGTTAAAAAAGTGCATGTTACTTTCATGACGCTGTTACTATTATCCCCGGTGTCCCCTACCTCACTTTCATATTTTCAGACTTAACAAGACCCGCTTCATACATGGATACTATCCTCATAGTAGAAATCGCCTGGTTTACTAATCAACTATTTTCACCAGGACAATTCTACTAGCTCCATCATTTTACAATTCTAGGATTCTTTAATGAATAAAATATATTCACATAAGATCTTAAATCTAATAATATTATGAATAATTTACCAATTTTCTCATCAACATATTTAATGGCTAGCCGAACCCAAAATCACTATAAAAGCTGCTGACTTATAATTAACCTCATTTTATACGAATACTGTTGAAAATCTCCGTGGCGGATTCGAAACTGGTCGGGAATAGCCAAGTAGATGCCTACATGGCTCCCATATCCTTCCCCAAACTTAAAATAAATTTAATAAAATTACAACACTACGACAAATCTCGAAC
The DNA here is from genome assembly GCA_963930735.1 of Dioctria linearis. Lineage (NCBI taxonomy): Eukaryota > Metazoa > Arthropoda > Insecta > Diptera > Asilidae > Dioctria > Dioctria linearis. The sequence goes on along the minus strand of OZ005741.1, from coordinate 335,624,437 downwards.
ATAACTCAAAACTGACTAAGTTCTACTAACAAGCAATCACTACTTCCGGGACAGTTATTAATACTCAAATTTCTATACTTCTTGCTCCACATTTAACTTCAAATTAAATCAGTACGTTTGCACTATCTCATCAACAAATTTCAATATCAAAATAGGGGATTTCTTTAACATCACAAACAGGTAACCCACCATACCCAATAAGAGTTTCTCACCACCCGATAGACAGCCATCTATGGAAAATAACCTGATCCTGGAAGGATGATATACATATGTATATGCATACTTGAGAGGCCTGTTATGTTGGTGAAAATTCTTGAAATATTTTAAAGATATGAACAATAATAAAATTTATAACATTATTTTTTCAGCATGAGACCCAGACAAGTCCTTTGCAAGACATCATAAACACTCAAGATGAGATTGGACTTAATGCACTCGTTGAAAAAGCCATGAAGTTCTGCACACAATGAAGTCTTACCTCTGACCGTAAGCCCTGTACTTTTTTAAGAAACAGGGTGTTTTGTGAAAAACTAGCTTTTTTCTTAATCACCCTGTAACCCCTAAACGGTTGAGTAATGCTTTACCCCAAATATGAAATATGAGTAATCTAGAAATTTTCTAGTGGAAATCTCAGTAAGAAGAAAACTGCGGCTGTTCAGCTCCATCATATACCTACATATATTGCTGTGATTACATAGCGGAACTAAATACATTTGTATATTTCTTTGATTGAGAAGGCATATGGTATAATTTTTTAAACTATCGCACTCGACCAAAAACAAGAACAATAAAATTACTCAAGGACAGTTAATAACAACAGTTGAAAAATTTCATGAAAACTTACCTAAATCATACAGGGATGCTGTGTGCACGTAGTCGGAGACATTTTTAAAAGCGATCAGTTTGAAAATATTTTTAAAAATTAACACTAAGAATTAAATATCCAATTATCCAGACTAATTTTAATTATTTAAAATAAACTGTTACAATCTTTTTTTACGTTAATACCTGTAATTTTTGTCGTTCTACAGTAAAAAAGCACACGCGAATCAAAATCAAATCACAAAGGCACTTCTGTTTTGTTAACGAACTATCAGTACGGTTACATGAACACTTGAAGTATAATGGAAGTAATCAAAATATCATGAAAACGCGCATTCCATGCGTAAATTTCAACTCAGTAAATGGAAAACTAAATTCAAGAAAATTTCAAGCACAGTACCTAATTGGAATTAATTCAATCAAAAGCCCTACCTGAGCTTCAAGTGGATTTCAAGTCTGCTGTTTGATTCATGTAAACGTTCTGTGTGTTTTGAATGAACTCTACATATCGGACGGGCAGTAGGTACTAGGATGAGAAAAAAATATTTTGATAGCGGTGTTTTCACTTTCAGTAGAAATTTGTTTACAGAAAAACAGAATAAATATGAAATTTCACTTTTTCATCCGCTAGCAATCCCTTTTCCTTCACGGTACTGAATCACTGAAGCAACTATTCCAAATTTGTCTCCAATTCCAAAAAAAAAAAAAACACAAGCGTATCACAGCACCAAAGACTTTCGAATATTCATTTTAATTAATTAACCCACCAACGAATTATCTACCACGCTCGTCTCGATGCTGGAGGTACTGAACTAAAAACTGTACTGTATTGCACTTTTGTGTTGGCTTGCATTGCATTGTTATTTGTCGTGTCCGGTCGTGTCGTTCGAGTTGATTGTAGGACTCGGACCGGCCGGCACGCACGCAGCAGATGCCAAAAACGAAAATGATGTCGGTAGCAGCGTTGCCAGCTGCTTAGTTTTTTTATTTGAACTCAGTTTTTCAGCTTTTACGCTGAAATGCTCAGTTTTTTTAGTTTTTAGCTTGAAATGCTCAGTTATTCAGATTAACTTTCCTGTTTTTCATTTCTTATTATGTTGTCATTTTGTCGTTTTACTAAAATTGTAAATGAATTAACGAATTATCGAACACCCTTAATACATCCCTGTACTTAACAGAAGAGTTTATGTGTGTCACTTCACCACACTGTGGTTGGAAGGTTGGTGGCCTCGTGTGCGACATAGAGGCAATGTTCCCTATTGACAAGTTAGGAAGCGGGTGAGATTTCCGAGTGTTTTACATTTAAAATGCACACGGCAATAAAAGGAAGAAAGAAAGAAAAAAAATCGAAAAAAAAATTAAACTCTTTTTAAAACTTTTATGAATATAGATAAAAAATGTGAAAGCGCAAATTGTATGCAACGAAACAGAATGGCAAATGTTTCATTTTCGTAAATAAATGAGAAGGGCGGAGTTTTCACGTTTTACTCTCATAAAATGCTCCCGCGCTTTTGTGAAAATCGGTTTTCATGAGATATTGGTCACGTTTACATGAATACTTGAAGTATACTTCAAGTAGAGATCAAGTAATCAAAATATCATGTAAACGCGCATTAACTTCATGTATACTTCAGTTAAGTAAATCACAAAATTTTGTTCGATTTACTTGAAAAAATTCATGTTAACGCAAGTTCAGTAGGTACTTGAACGTTTTTCATTTGTGCGAATTATGAAAACGGCAAACAGGAACAAGGAGGCGATTAATATTGATAATTCAGGTAGTTATTTTTAGCACTTTTTTCGAGATATTTATGTAAAAATCCGTAATTTTGTATCGAGCTTAATGCAGAGTTGTCAAAGGTAAAATGTCATTTCAAGTAAATTTCAAGTCAAGTAATTGGAATTAATTCAACCAAAAACCCTACTTGAGTTTCAAGTGGATTTCAAGTCAAGTACCTACTCAAGAGGAGTGCATTAAGATAAGATTGCCTGAGAGAATAAAATACCAAGGCTATGTTCAACTTTTGGCTAGAGCCGGCTATAGTTATAATGAGTCGTTCAGTTGTTGGCTATAGCCAATTTTGAGCCAAAAATAAAAGCTATAAATGACGAAAAATCATATCTGTATATGTTAGCTCAATTGTCGGAATTTATCGTTCAACTCTTGGCTGTAGTCGACTATAGCCAGATTGGTTAGTGCTCTGGAGATGAAGCCAAAGTAGCATGACGTTTGATTGTTTAGTTTTTGATGTCAAGTATCCAAAACATTGTCTGAATTTTAGTACTATGTGGATAGAAAAAGTGAAATTTAATAAGCTCAAAGCGAAATATATTTAAAAAAAAGACAATAAAGCTTCAGGCTGCAGTGGTGCATCGCGGTCCGATTTTGAATATTTCTTGTGCCGTTCGATTTCTTAATTCAATCCATTCTTTTATTATATTACATGCTATTGCAACTAATTTGCTTTTATTACTCGACATAATTCTTATAATGAAATTGAAACAATTTATGGAATGACGCAAGTTTGGCATTTACTCACAAAATAAGGGCCCTAGCTACAGCCAGCTATAGCCGGCTCTATCCAAAGGTGAACACAGCCCAAATTCTCAAAGAATGTACATTGTACATACACATATATATCGCATACATTATACACAGGGTATCCCGTATGCTGTAGGGATGCCACTAACTACTCCTTTAGAAATAATATCTTCCCAACTATACAAATAGGACTTTACTACAACTGCAAGCTTCTCAATTGACAAATATGCATTAAACAACGTACGAACTGAGATGGGATAGGGATGCCATTTAACTACTTCCACAGAAATAATATCCAATCCAACAAATGGAGCAACCGCACATAAAGGTTTATCATCATGTCTGCTAGTTTAAATTCAAATAAGCAAACTAAACATAAGCTCTGCACGCACTAAATAGAACCCAGTACCGACGAGGTAGTATGCCCTCGTCGCCCAGTACTGGAAATGATGACCAGTTAACTGCTTTCCTAGTCTTTAATACCGTAAGGATGTCTTTTAACTACCTTTACCAAAATATTTTTGTACAAGAAATAGTTTCCAACCAATGTACAAACCGCACATAAAGGTTTATCATCATGTCTGCTAGTTTGATTAATTTGATTAATTAAAATTCTAATAAGGATGACAACTATACAAATAGGAATAGATAGGAATGATGGAAGTTATTAGAACAATATAATTGGATTCCCCACTTGCAAATAAATTGAATTCATTCAATTTCGTTAGTCACGTACTCTTGAAATTTTTCAAAAGACAGTGCTGATCTGAACTGTAGAACAAAACTTCCCAACATGTTCGTATACTTGTTAAAAAAGTGCATGTTACTTTCATGACGCTGTTACTATTATCCCCGGTGTCCCCTACCTCACTTTCATATTTTCAGACTTAACAAGACCCGCTTCATACATGGATACTATCCTCATAGTAGAAATCGCCTGGTTTACTAATCAACTATTTTCACCAGGACAATTCTACTAGCTCCATCATTTTACAATTCTAGGATTCTTTAATGAATAAAATATATTCACATAAGATCTTAAATCTAATAATATTATGAATAATTTACCAATTTTCTCATCAACATATTTAATGGCTAGCCGAACCCAAAATCACTATAAAAGCTGCTGACTTATAATTAACCTCATTTTATACGAATACTGTTGAAAATCTCCGTGGCGGATTCGAAACTGGTCGGGAATAGCCAAGTAGATGCCTACATGGCTCCCATATCCTTCCCCAAACTTAAAATAAATTTAATAAAATTACAACACTACGACAAATCTCGAACATAACTCAAAACTGACTAAGTTCTACTAACAAGCAATCACTACTTCCGGGACAGTTATTAATACTCAAATTTCTATACTTCTTGCTCCACATTTAACTTCAAATTAAATCAGTACGTTTGCACTATCTCATCAACAAATTTCAATATCAAAATAGGGGATTTCTTTAACATCACAAACAGGTAACCCACCATACCCAATAAGAGTTTCTCATCACCCGATAGACAGCCATCTATGGAAAATAACCTGATCCTGGAAGGATGATATACATATGTATATGCATACTTGAGAGGCCTGTTATGTTGGTGAAAATTCTTGAAATATTTTAAAGATATGAACAATAATAAAATTTATAACATTATTTTTTCAGCATGAGACCCAGCCAAGTCCTTTGCAAGACATCATAAACACTCAAGATGAGATTGGACTTAATGCACTCGTTGAAAAAGCCATGAAGTTCTGCACACAATGAAGTCTTACCTCTGACCGTACGCCCTGTACTTTTTTAAGAAACAGGGTGTTTTGTGAAAAACTAGCTTTTTTCTTAATCACCCTGTAACCCCTAAACGGTTGAGTAATGCTTTACCCCAAATATGAAATATGAGTAATCTAGAAATTTTCTAGTGGAAATCTCAGTAAGAAGAAAACTGCGGCTGTTCAGCTCCATCATATACCTACATATATTGCTGTGATTACATAGCGGAACTAAATACATTTGTATATTTCTTTGATTGAGAAGGCATATGGTATAATTTTTTAAACTATCGCACTCGACCAAAAACAAGAACAATAAAATTACTCTAGGACAGTTAATAACAACAGTTGAAAAATTTCATGAAAACTTACCTAAATCATACAGGGATGCTGTGTGCACGTAGTCGGAGACATTTTTAAAAGCGATCAGTTTGAAAATATTTTTAAAAATTAACACTAAGAATTAAATATCCAATTATCCAGACTAATTTTAATTATTTAAAATAAACTGTTACAATCTTTTTTTACGTTAATACCTGTAATTTTTGTCGTTCTACAGTAAAAAAGCACACGCGAATCAAAATCAAATCACAAAGGCACTTCTGTTTTGTTAACGAACTATCAGTACGGTTACATGAACACTTGAAGTATAATGGAAGTAATCAAAATATCATGAAAACGCGCATTCCATGCGTAAATTTCAACTCAGTAAATGGAAAACTAAATTCAAGAAAATTTCAAGCACAGTACCTAATTGGAATTAATTCAATCAAAAGCCCTACCTGAGCTTCAAGTGGATTTCAAGTCTGCTGTTTGATTCATGTAAACGTTCTGTGTGTTTTGAATGAACTCTACGTATCGGACGGGCAGTAGGTACTAGGATGAGAAAAAAATATTTTGATAGCGGTGTTTTCACTTTCAGTAGAAATTTGTTTACAGAAAAACAGAATAAATATGAAATTTCACTTTTTCATCCGCTAGCAATCCCTTTTCCTTCACGGTACTGAATCACTGAAGCAACTATTCCAAATTTGTCTCCAATTCCAAAAAAAAAAAACACAAGCGTATCACAGCACCAAAGACTTTCGAATATTCATTTTAATTAATTAACCCACCAACGAATTATCTACCACGCTCGTCTCGATGCTGGAGGTACTGAACTAAAAACTGTACTGTATTGCACTTTTGTGTTGGCTTGCATTGCATTGTTATTTGTCGTGTCCGGTCGTGTCGTTCGAGTTGATTGTAGGACTCGGACCGGCCGGCACGCACGCAGCAGATGCCAAAAACGAAAATGATGTCGGTAGCAGCGTTGCCAGCTGCTTAGTTTTTTTATTTGAACTCAGTTTTTCAGCTTTTACGCTGAAATGCTCAGTTTTTTTAGTTTTTAGCTTGAAATGCTCAGTTATTCAGATTAACTTTCCTGTTTTTCATTTCTTATTATGTTGTCATTTTGTCGTTTTACTAAAATTGTAAATGAATTAACGAATTATCGAACACCCTTAATACATCCCTGTACTTAACAGAAGAGTTTATGTGTGTCACTTCACCACACTGTGGTTGGAAGGTTGGTGGCCTCGTGTGCGACATAGAGGCAATGTTCCCTATTGACAAGTTAGGAAGCGGGTGAGATTTCCGAGTGTTTTACATTTAAAATGCACACGGCAATAAAAGGAAGAAAGAAAGAAAAAAAATCGAAAAAAAAATTAAACTCTTTTTAAAACTTTTATGAATATAGATAAAAAATGTGAAAGCGCAAATTGTATGCAACGAAACAGAATGGCAAATGTTTCATTTTCGTAAATAAATGAGAAGGGCGGAGTTTTCACGTTTTACTCTCATAAAATGCTCCCGCGCTTTTGTGAAAATCGGTTTTCATGAGATATTGGTCACGTTTACATGAATACTTGAAGTATACTTCAAGTAGAGATCAAGTAATCAAAATATCATGTAAACGCGCATTAACTTCATGTATACTTCAGTTAAGTAAATCACAAAATTTTGTTCGATTTACTTGAAAAAATTCATGTTAACGCAAGTTCAGTAGGTACTTGAACGTTTTTCATTTGTGCGAATTATGAAAACGGCAAACAGGAACAAGGAGGCGATTAATATTGATAATTCAGGTAGTTATTTTTAGCACTTTTTTCGAGATATTTATGTAAAAATCCGTAATTTTGTATCGAGCTTAATGCAGAGTTGTCAAAGGTAAAATGTCATTTCAAGTAAATTTCAAGTCAAGTAATTGGAATTAATTCAACCAAAAACCCTACTTGAGTTTCAAGTGGATTTCAAGTCAAGTACCTACTCAAGAGGAGTGCATTAAGATAAGATTGCCTGAGAGAATAAAATACCAAGGCTATGCTCAACTTTTGGCTAGAGCCGGCTATAGTTATAATGAGTCGTTCAGTTGTTGGCTATAGCCAATTTTGAGCCAAAAATAAAAGCTATAAATGACGAAAAATCATATCTGTATATGTTAGCTCAATTGTCGGAATTTATCGTTCAACTCTTGGCTGTATTCGACTATAGCCAGATTGGTTAGTGCTCTGGAGGTGAAGCCAAAGTAGCATGACGTTTGATTGTTTAGTTTTTGATGTCAAGTATCCAAAACATTGTCTGAATTTTAGTACTATGTGGATAGAAAAAGTGAAATTTAATAAGCTCAAAGCGAAATATATTTAAAAAAAGACAATAAAGCTTCAGGCTGCAGTGGTGCATCGCGGTCCGATTTTGAATATTTCTTGTGCCGTTCGATTTCTTAATTCAATCCATTCTTTTATTATATTACATGCTATTGCAACTAATTTGCTTTTATTACTCGACATAATTCTTATAATGAAATTGAAACAATTTATGGAATGACGCAAGTTTGGCATTTACTCACAAAATAAGGGCCCTAGCTACAGCCAGCTATAGCCGGCTCTATCCAAAGGTGAACACAGCCCAAATTCTCAAAGAATGTACATTGTACATACACATATATATCGCATACATTATACACAGGGTATCCCGTATGCTGTAGGGATGCCACTAACTACTCCTTTAGAAATAATATCTTCCCAACTATACAAATAGGACTTTACTACAACTGCAAGCTTCTCAATTGACAAATATGCATTAAACAACGTACGAACTGAGATGGGATAGGGATGCCATTTAACTACTTCCACAGAAATAATATCCAATCCAACCAATGTACAAACCGCACATAAAGGTTTATCATCATGTCTGCTAGTTTGATTAATTTGATTAATTAAAATTCTAATAAGGATGACAACTATACAAATAGGAATAGATAGGAATGATGGAAGTTATTAGAACAATATAATTGGATTCCCCACTTGCAAATAAATTGAATTCATTCAATTTCGTTAGTCACGTACTCTTGAAATTTTTCAAAAGACAGTGCTGATCTGAACTGTAGAACAAAACTTCCCAACATGTTCGTATACTTGTTAAAAAAGTGCATGTTACTTTCATGACGCTGTTACTATTATCCCCGGTGTCCCCTACCTCACTTTCATATTTTCAGACTTAACAAGACCCGCTTCATACATGGATACTATCCTCATAGTAGAAATCGCCTGGTTTACTAATCAACTATTTTCACCAGGACAATTCTACTAGCTCCATCATTTTACAATTCTAGGATTCTTTAATGAATAAAATATATTCACATAAGATCTTAAATCTAATAATATTATGAATAATTTACCAATTTTCTCATCAACATATTTAATGGCTAGCCGAACCCAAAATCACTATAAAAGCTGCTGACTTATAATTAACCTCATTTTATACGAATACTGTTGAAAATCTCCGTGGCGGATTCGAAACTGGTCGGGAATAGCCAAGTAGATGCCTACATGGCTCCCATATCCTTCCCCAAACTTAAAATAAATTTAATAAAATTACAACACTACGACAAATCTCGAACATAACTCAAAACTGACTAAGTTCTACTAACAAGCAATCACTACTTCCGGGACAGTTATTAATACTCAAATTTCTATACTTCTTGCTCCACATTTAACTTCAAATTAAATCAGTACGTTTGCACTATCTCATCAACAAATTTCAATATCAAAATAGGGGATTTCTTTAACATCACAAACAGGTAACCCACCATACCCAATAAGAGTTTCTCATCACCCGATAGACAGCCATCTATGGAAAATAACCTGATCCTGGAAGGATGATATACATATGTATATGCATACTTGAGAGGCCTGTTATGTTGGTGAAAATTCTTGAAATATTTTAAAGATATGAACAATAATAAAATTTATAACATTATTTTTTCAGCATGAGACCCAGCCAAGTCCTTTGCAAGACATCATAAACACTCAAGATGAGATTGGACTTAATGCACTCGTTGAAAAAGCCATGAAGTTCTGCACACAATGAAGTCTTACCTCTGACCGTACGCCCTGTACTTTTTTAAGAAACAGGGTGTTTTGTGAAAAACTAGCTTTTTTCTTAATCACCCTGTAACCCCTAAACGGTTGAGTAATGCTTTACCCCAAATATGAAATATGAGTAATCTAGAAATTTTCTAGTGGAAATCTCAGTAAGAAGAAAACTGCGGCTGTTCAGCTCCATCATATACCTACATATATTGCTGTGATTACATAGCGGAACTAAATACATTTGTATATTTCTTTGATTGAGAAGGCATATGGTATAATTTTTTAAACTATCGCACTCGACCAAAAACAAGAACAATAAAATTACTCTAGGACAGTTAATAACAACAGTTGAAAAATTTCATGAAAACTTACCTAAATCATACAGGGATGCTGTGTGCACGTAGTCGGAGACATTTTTAAAAGCGATCAGTTTGAAAATATTTTTAAAAATTAACACTAAGAATTAAATATCCAATTATCCAGACTAATTTTAATTATTTAAAATAAACTGTTACAATCTTTTTTTACGTTAATACCTGTAATTTTTGTCGTTCTACAGTAAAAAAGCACACGCGAATCAAAATCAAATCACAAAGGCACTTCTGTTTTGTTAACGAACTATCAGTACGGTTACATGAACACTTGAAGTATAATGGAAGTAATCAAAATATCATGAAAACGCGCATTCCATGCGTAAATTTCAACTCAGTAAATGGAAAACTAAATTCAAGAAAATTTCAAGCACAGTACCTAATTGGAATTAATTCAATCAAAAGCCCTACCTGAGCTTCAAGTGGATTTCAAGTCTGCTGTTTGATTCATGTAAACGTTCTGTGTGTTTTGAATGAACTCTACATATCGGACGGGCAGTAGGTACTAGGATGAGAAAAAAATATTTTGATAGCGGTGTTTTCACTTTCAGTAGAAATTTGTTTACAGAAAAACAGAATAAATATGAAATTTCACTTTTTCATCCGCTAGCAATCCCTTTTCCTTCACGGTACTGAATCACTGAAGCAACTATTCCAAATTTGTCTCCAATTCCAAAAAAAAAAAAAACACAAGCGTATCACAGCACCAAAGACTTTCGAATATTCATTTTAATTAATTAACCCACCAACGAATTATCTACCACGCTCGTCTCGATGCTGGAGGTACTGAACTAAAAACTGTACTGTATTGCACTTTTGTGTTGGCTTGCATTGCATTGTTATTTGTCGTGTCCGGTCGTGTCGTTCGAGTTGATTGTAGGACTCGGACCGGCCGGCACGCACGCAGCAGATGCCAAAAACGAAAATGATGTCGGTAGCAGCGTTGCCAGCTGCTTAGTTTTTTTATTTGAACTCAGTTTTTCAGCTTTTACGCTGAAATGCTCAGTTTTTTTAGTTTTTAGCTTGAAATGCTCAGTTATTCAGATTAACTTTCCTGTTTTTCATTTCTTATTATGTTGTCATTTTGTCGTTTTACTAAAATTGTAAATGAATTAACGAATTATCGAACACCCTTAATACATCCCTGTACTTAACAGAAGAGTTTATGTGTGTCACTTCACCACACTGTGGTTGGAAGGTTGGTGGCCTCGTGTGCGACATAGAGGCAATGTTCCCTATTGACAAGTTAGGAAGCGGGTGAGATTTCCGAGTGTTGTACATTTAAAATGCACACGGCAATAAAAGGAAGAAAGAAAGAAAAAAAAATCGAAAAAAAAATTAAACTCTTTTTAAAACTTTTATGAATATAGATAAAAAATGTGAAAGCGCAAATTGTATGCAACGAAACAGAATGGAAAATGTTTCATTTTCGTAAATAAATGAGAAGGGCGGAGTTTTCACGTTTTACTCTCATAAAATGCTCCCGCGCTTTTGTGAAAATCGGTTTTCATGAGATATTGGTCACGTTTACATGAATACTTGAAGTATACTTCAAGTAGAGAACAAGTAATCAAAATATCATGTAAACGCGCATTAACTTCATGTATACTTCAGTTAAGTAAATCACAAAATTTTGTTCGATTTACTTGAAAAAATTCATGTTAACGCAAGTTCAGTAGGTACTTGAACGTTTTTCATTTGTGCGAATTATGAAAACGGCAAACAGGAACAAGGAGGCGATTAATATTGATAATTCAGGTAGTTATTTTTAGCACTTTTTTCGAGATATTTATGTAAAAATCCGTAATTTTGTATCGAGCTTAATGCAGAGTTGTCAAAGGTAAAATGTCATTTCAAGTAAATTTCAAGTCAAGTAATTGGAATTAATTCAACCAAAAACCCTACTTGAGTTTCAAGTGGATTTCAAGTCAAGTACCTACTCAAGAGGAGTGCATTAAGATAAGATTGCCTGAGAGAATAAAATACCAAGGCTATGCTCAACTTTTGGCTAGAGCCGGCTATAGTTATAATGAGTCGTTCAGTTGTTGGCTATAGCCAATTTTGAGCCAAAAATAAAAGCTATAAATGACGAAAAATCATATCTGTATATGTTAGCTCAATTGTCGGAATTTATCGTTCAACTCTTGGCTGTATTCGACTATAGCCAGATTGGTTAGTGCTCTGGAGGTGAAGCCAAAGTAGCATGACGTTTGATTGTTTAGTTTTTGATGTCAAGTATCCAAAACATTGTCTGAATTTTAGTACTATGTGGATAGAAAAAGTGAAATTTAATAAGCTCAAAGCGAAATATATTTAAAAAAAGACAATAAAGCTTCAGGCTGCAGTGGTGCATCGCGGTCCGATTTTGAATATTTCTTGTGCCGTTCGATTTCTTAATTCAATCCATTCTTTTATTATATTACATGCTATTGCAACTAATTTGCTTTTATTACTCGACATAATTCTTATAATGAAATTGAAACAATTTATGGAATGACGCAAGTTTGGCATTTACTCACAAAATAAGGGCCCTAGCTACAGCCAGCTATAGCCGGCTCTATCCAAAGGTGAACACAGCCCAAATTCTCAAAGAATGTACATTGTACATACACATATATATCGCATACATTATACACAGGGTATCCCGTATGCTGTAGGGATGCCACTAACTACTCCTTTAGAAATAATATCTTCCCAACTATACAAATAGGACTTTACTACAACTGCAAGCTTCTCAATTGACAAATATGCATTAAACAACGTACGAACTGAGATGGGATAGGGATGCCATTTAACTACTTCCACAGAAATAATATCCAATCCAACAAATGGAGCAACCGCACATAAAGGTTTATCATCATGTCTGCTAGTTTAAATTCAAATAAGCAAACTAAACATAAGCTCTGCACGCACTAAATAGAACCCAGTACCGACGAGGTAGTATGCCCTCGTCGCCCAGTACTGGAAATGATGACCAGTTAACTGCTTTCCTAGTCTTTAATACCGTAAGGATGTCTTTTAACTACCTTTACCAAAATATTTTTGTACAAGAAATAGTTTCCAACCAATGTACAAACCGCACATAAAGGTTTATCATCATGTCTGCTAGTTTGATTAATTTGATTAATTAAAATTCTAATAAGGATGACAACTATACAAATAGGAATAGATAGGAATGATGGAAGTTATTAGAACAATATAATTGGATTCCCCACTTGCAAATAAATTGAATTCATTCAATTTCGTTAGTCACGTACTCTTGAAATTTTTCAAAAGACAGTGCTGATCTGAACTGTAGAACAAAACTTCCCAACATGTTCGTATACTTGTTAAAAAAGTGCATGTTACTTTCATGACGCTGTTACTATTATCCCCGGTGTCCCCTACCTCACTTTCATATTTTCAGACTTAACAAGACCCGCTTCATACATGGATACTATCCTCATAGTAGAAATCGCCTGGTTTACTAATCAACTATTTTCACCAGGACAATTCTACTAGCTCCATCATTTTACAATTCTAGGATTCTTTAATGAATAAAATATATTCACATAAGATCTTAAATCTAATAATATTATGAATAATTTACCAATTTTCTCATCAACATATTTAATGGCTAGCCGAACCCAAAATCACTATAAAAGCTGCTGACTTATAATTAACCTCATTTTATACGAATACTGTTGAAAATCTCCGTGGCGGATTCGAAACTGGTCGGGAATAGCCAAGTAGATGCCTACATGGCTCCCATATCCTTCCCCAAACTTAAAATAAATTTAATAAAATTACAACACTACGACAAATCTCGAACATAACTCAAAACTGACTAAGTTCTACTAACAAGCAATCACTACTTCCGGGACAGTTATTAATACTCAAATTTCTATACTTCTTGCTCCACATTTAACTTCAAATTAAATCAGTACGTTTGCACTATCTCATCAACAAATTTCAATATCAAAATAGGGGATTTCTTTAACATCACAAACAGGTAACCCACCATACCCAATAAGAGTTTCTCATCACCCGATAGACAGCCATCTATGGAAAATAACCTGATCCTGGAAGGATGATATACATATGTATATGCATACTTGAGAGGCCTGTTATGTTGGTGAAAATTCTTGAAATATTTTAAAGATATGAACAATAATAAAATTTATAACATTATTTTTTCAGCATGAGACCCAGCCAAGTCCTTTGCAAGACATCATAAACACTCAAGATGAGATTGGACTTAATGCACTCGTTGAAAAAGCCATGAAGTTCTGCACACAATGAAGTCTTACCTCTGACCGTAAGCCCTGTACTTTTTTAAGAAACAGGGTGTTTTGTGAAAAACTAGCTTTTTTCTTAATCACCCTGTAACCCCTAAACGGTTGAGTAATGCTTTACCCCAAATATGAAATATGAGTAATCTAGAAATTTTCTAGTGGAAATCTCAGTAAGAAGAAAACTGCGGCTGTTCAGCTCCATCATATACCTACATATATTGCTGTGATTACATAGCGGAACTAAATACATTTGTATATTTCTTTGATTGAGAAGGCATATGGTATAATTTTTTAAACTATCGCACTCGACCAAAAACAAGAACAATAAAATTACTCTAGGACAGTTAATAACAACAGTTGAAAAATTTCATGAAAACTTACCTAAATCATACAGGGATGCTGTGTGCACGTAGTCGGAGACATTTTTAAAAGCGATCAGTTTGAAAATATTTTTAAAAATTAACACTAAGAATTAAATATCCAATTATCCAGACTAATTTTAATTATTTAAAATAAACTGTTACAATCTTTTTTTACGTTAATACCTGTAATTTTTGTCGTTCTACAGTAAAAAAGCACACGCGAATCAAAATCAAATCACAAAGGCACTTCTGTTTTGTTAACGAACTATCAGTACGGTTACATGAACACTTGAAGTATAATGGAAGTAATCAAAATATCATGAAAACGCGCATTCCATGCGTAAATTTCAACTCAGTAAATGGAAAACTAAATTCAAGAAAATTTCAAGCACAGTACCTAATTGGAATTAATTCAATCAAAAGCCCTACCTGAGCTTCAAGTGGATTTCAAGTCTGCTGTTTGATTCATGTAAACGTTCTGTGTGTTTTGAATGAACTCTACATATCGGACGGGCAGTAGGTACTAGGATGAGAAAAAAATATTTTGATAGCGGTGTTTTCACTTTCAGTAGAAATTTGTTTACAGAAAAACAGAATAAATATGAAATTTCACTTTTTCATCCGCTAGCAATCCCTTTTCCTTCACGGTACTGAATCACTGAAGCAACTATTCCAAATTTGTCTCCAATTCCAAAAAAAAAAAACACAAGCGTATCACAGCACCAAAGACTTTCGAATATTCATTTTAATTAATTAACCCACCAACGAATTATCTACCACGCTCGTCTCGATGCTGGAGGTACTGAACTAAAAACTGTACTGTATTGCACTTTTGTGTTGGCTTGCATTGCATTGTTATTTGTCGTGTCCGGTCGTGTCGTTCGAGTTGATTGTAGGACTCGGACCGGCCGGCACGCACGCAGCAGATGCCAAAAACGAAAATGATGTCGGTAGCAGCGTTGCCAGCTGCTTAGTTTTTTTATTTGAACTCAGTTTTTCAGCTTTTACGCTGAAATGCTCAGTTTTTTTAGTTTTTAGCTTGAAATGCTCAGTTATTCAGATTAACTTTCCTGTTTTTCATTTCTTATTATGTTGTCATTTTGTCGTTTTACTAAAATTGTAAATGAATTAACGAATTATCGAACACCCTTAATACATCCCTGTACTTAACAGAAGAGTTTATGTGTGTCACTTCACCACACTGTGGTTGGAAGGTTGGTGGCCTCGTGTGCGACATAGAGGCAATGTTCCCTATTGACAAGTTAGGAAGCGGGTGAGATTTCCGTGTGTTTTACATTTAAAATGCACACGGCAATAAAAGGAAGAAAGAAAGAAAAAAAATCGAAAAAAAAATTAAACTCTTTTTAAAACTTTTATGAATATAGATAAAAAATGTGAAAGCGCAAATTGTATGCAACGAAACAGAATGGCAAATGTTTCATTTTCGTAAATAAATGAGAAGGGCGGAGTTTTCACGTTTTACTCTCATAAAATGCTCCCGCGCTTTTGTGAAAATCGGTTTTCATGAGATATTGGTCACGTTTACATGAATACTTGAAGTATACTTCAAGTAGAGATCAAGTAATCAAAATATCATGTAAACGCGCATTAACTTCATGTATACTTCAGTTAAGTAAATCACAAAATTTTGTTCAATTTACTTGAAAAAATTCATGTTAACGCAAGTTCAGTAGGTACTTGAACGTTTTTCATTTGTGCGAATTATGAAAACGGCAAACAGGAACAAGGAGGCGATTAATATTGATAATTCAGGTAGTTATTTTTAGCACTTTTTTCGAGATATTTATGTAAAAATCCGTAATTTTGTATCGAGCTTAATGCAGAGTTGTCAAAGGTAAAATGTCATTTCAAGTAAATTTCAAGTCAAGTAATTGGAATTAATTCAACCAAAAACCCTACTTGAGTTTCAAGTGGATTTCAAGTCAAGTACCTACTCAAGAGGAGTGCATTAAGATAAGATTGCCTGAGAGAATAAAATACCAAGGCTATGTTCAACTTTTGGCTAGAGCCGGCTATAGTTATAATGAGTCGTTCAGTTGTTGGCTATAGCCAATTTTGAGCCAAAAATAAAAGCTATAAATGACGAAAAATCATATCTGTATATGTTAGCTCAATTGTCGGAATTTATCGTTCAACTCTTGGCTGTAGTCGACTATAGCCAGATTGGTTAGTGCTCTGGAGGTGAAGCCAAAGTAGCATGACGTTTGATTGTTTAGTTTTTGATGTCAAGTATCCAAAACATTGTCTGAATTTTAGTACTATGTGGATAGAAAAAGTGAAATTTAATAAGCTCAAAGCGAAATATATTTAAAAAAAAGACAATAAAGCTTCAGGCTGCAGTGGTGCATCGCGGTCCGATTTTGAATATTTCTTGTGCCGTTCGATTTCTTAATTCAATCCTTTCTTTTATTATATTACATGCTATTGCAACTAATTTGCTTTTATTACTCGACATAATTCTTATAATGAAATTGAAACAATTTATGGAATGACGCAAGTTTGGCATTTACTCACAAAATAAGGGCCCTAGCTACAGCCAGCTATAGCCGGCTCTATCCAAAGGTGAACACAGCCCAAATTCTCAAAGAATGTACATTGTACATACACATATATATCGCATACATTATACACAGGGTATCCCGTATGCTGTAGGGATGCCACTAACTACTCCTTTAGAAATAATATCTTCCCAACTATACAAATAGGACTTTACTACAACTGCAAGCTTCTCAATTGACAAATATGCATTAAACAACGTACGAACTGAGATGGGATAGGGATGCCATTTAACTACTTCCACAGAAATAATATCCAATCCAACAAATGGAGCAACCGCACATAAAGGTTTATCATCATGTCTGCTAGTTTAAATTCAAATAAGCAAACTAAACATAAGCTCTGCACGCACTAAATAGAACCCAGTACCGACGAGGTAGTATGCCCTCGTCGCCCAGTACTGGAAATGATGACCAGTTAACTGCTTTCCTAGTCTTTAATACCGTAAGGATGTCTTTTAACTACCTTTACCAAAATATTTTTGTACAAGAAATAGTTTCCAACCAATGTACAAACCGCACATAAAGGTTTATCATCATGTCTGCTAGTTTGATTAATTTGATTAATTAAAATTCTAATAAGGATGACAACTATACAAATAGGAATAGATAGGAATGATGGAAGTTATTAGAACAATATAATTGGATTCCCCACTTGCAAATAAATTGAATTCATTCAATTTCGTTAGTCACGTACTCTTGAAATTTTTCAAAAGACAGTGCTGATCTGAACTGTAGAACAAAACTTCCCAACATGTTCGTATACTTGTTAAAAAAGTGCATGTTACTTTCATGACGCTGTTACTATTATCCCCGGTGTCCCCTACCTCACTTTCATATTTTCAGACTTAGCAAGACCCGCTTCATACATGGATACTATCCTCATAGTAGAAATCGCCTGGTTTACTAATCAACTATTTTCACCAGGACAATTCTACTAGCTCCATCATTTTACAATTCTAGGATTCTTTAATGAATAAAATATATTCACATAAGATCTTAAATCTAATAATATTATGAATAATTTACCAATTTTCTCATCAACATATTTAATGGCTAGCCGAACCCAAAATCACTATAAAAGCTGCTGACTTATAATTAACCTCATTTTATACGAATACTGTTGAAAATCTCCGTGGCGGATTCGAAACTGGTCGGGAATAGCCAAGTAGATGCCTACATGGCTCCCATATCCTTCCCCAAACTTAAAATAAATTTAATAAAATTACAACACTACGACAAATCTCGAACATAACTCAAAACTGACTAAGTTCTACTAACAAGCAATCACTACTTCCGGGACAGTTATTAATACTCAAATTTCTATACTTCTTGCTCCACATTTAACTTCAAATTAAATCAGTACGTTTGCACTATCTCATCAACAAATTTCAATATCAAAATAGGGGATTTCTTTAACATCACAAACAGGTAACCCACCATACCCAATAAGAGTTTCTCATCACCCGATAGACAGCCATCTATGGAAAATAACCTGATCCTGGAAGGATGATATACATATGTATATGCATACTTGAGAGGCCTGTTATGTTGGTGAAAATTCTTGAAATATTTTAAAGATATGAACAATAATAAAATTTATAACATTATTTTTTCAGCATGAGACCCAGCCAAGTCCTTTGCAAGACATCATAAACACTCAAGATGAGATTGGACTTAATGCACTCGTTGAAAAAGCCATGAAGTTCTGCACACAATGAAGTCTTACCTCTGACCGTACGCCCTGTACTTTTTTAAGAAACAGGGTGTTTTGTGAAAAACTAGCTTTTTTCTTAATCACCCTGTAACCCCTAAACGGTTGAGTAATGCTTTACCCCAAATATGAAATATGAGTAATCTAGAAATTGTCTAGTGGAAATCTCAGTAAGAAGAAAACTGCGGCTGTTCAGCTCCATCATATACCTACATATATTGCTGTGATTACATAGCGGAACTAAATACATTTGTATATTTCTTTGATTGAGAAGGCATATGGTATAATTTTTTAAACTATCGCACTCGACCAAAAACAAGAACAATAAAATTACTCTAGGACAGTTAATAACAACAGTTGAAAAATTTCATGGAAACTTACCTAAATCATACAGGGATGCTGTGTGCACGTAGTCGGAGACATTTTTAAAAGCGATCAGTTTGAAAATATTTTTAAAAATTAACACTAAGAATTAAATATCCAATTATCCAGACTAATTTTAATTATTTAAAATAAACTGTTACAGTCTTTTTTTACGTTAATACCTGTAATTTTTGTCGTTCTACAGTAAAAAAGCACACGCGAATCAAAATCAAATCACAAAGGCACTTCTGTTTTGTTAACGAACTATCAGTACGGTTACATGAACACTTGAAGTATAATGGAAGTAATCAAAATATCATGAAAACGCGCATTCCATGCGTAAATTTCAACTCAGTAAATGGAAAACTAAATTCAAGAAAATTTCAAGCACAGTACCTAATTGGAATTAATTCAATCAAAAGCCCTACCTGAGCTTCAAGTGGATTTCAAGTCTGCTGTTTGATTCATGTAAACGTTCTGTGTGTTTTGAATGAACTCTACATATCGGACGGGCAGTAGGTACTAGGATGAGAAAAAAATATTTTGATAGCGGTGTTTTCACTTTCAGTAGAAATTTGTTTACAGAAAAACAGAATAAATATGAAATTTCACTTTTTCATCCGCTAGCAATCCCTTTTCCTTCACGGTACTGAATCACTGAAGCAACTATTCCAAATTTGTCTCCAATTCCAAAAAAAAAAAACACAAGCGTATCACAGCACCAAAGACTTTCGAATATTCATTTTAATTAATTAACCCACCAACGAATTATCTACCACGCTCGTCTCGATGCTGGAGGTACTGAACTAAAAACTGTACTGTATTGCACTTTTGTGTTGGCTTGCATTGCATTGTTATTTGTCGTGTCCGGTCGTGTCGTTCGAGTTGATTGTAGGACTCGGACCGGCCGGCACGCACGCAGCAGATGCCAAAAACGAAAATGATGTCGGTAGCAGCGTTGCCAGCTGCTTAGTTTTTTTATTTGAACTCAGTTTTTCAGCTTTTACGCTGAAATGCTCAGTTTTTTTAGTTTTTAGCTTGAAATGCTCAGTTATTCAGATTAACTTTCCTGTTTTTCATTTCTTATTATGTTGTCATTTTGTCGTTTTACTAAAATTGTAAATGAATTAACGAATTATCGAACACCCTTAATACATCCCTGTACTTAACAGAAGAGTTTATGTGTGTCACTTCACCACACTGTGGTTGGAAGGTTGGTGGCCTCGTGTGCGACATAGAGGCAATGTTCCCTATTGACAAGTTAGGAAGCGGGTGAGATTTCCGAGTGTTGTACATTTAAAATGCACACGGCAATAAAAGGAAGAAAGAAAGAAAAAAAATCGAAAAAAAAATTAAACTCTTTTTAAAACTTTTATGAATATAGATAAAAAATGTGAAAGCGCAAATTGTATGCAACGAAACAGAATGGAAAATGTTTCATTTTCGTAAATAAATGAGAAGGGCGGAGTTTTCACGTTTTACTCTCATAAAATGCTCCCGCGCTTTTGTGAAAATCGGTTTTCATGAGATATTGGTCACGTTTACATGAATACTTGAAGTATACTTCAAGTAGAGAACAAGTAATCAAAATATCATGTAAACGCGCATTAACTTCATGTATACTTCAGTTAAGTAAATCACAAAATTTTGTTCGATTTACTTGAAAAAATTCATGTTAACGCAAGTTCAGTAGGTACTTGAACGTTTTTCATTTGTGCGAATTATGAAAACGGCAAACAGGAACAAGGAGGCGATTAATATTGATAATTCAGGTAGTTATTTTTAGCACTTTTTTCGAGATATTTATGTAAAAATCCGTAATTTTGTATCGAGCTTAATGCAGAGTTGTCAAAGGTAAAATGTCATTTCAAGTAAATTTCAAGTCAAGTAATTGGAATTAATTCAACCAAAAACCCTACTTGAGTTTCAAGTGGATTTCAAGTCAAGTACCTACTCAAGAGGAGTGCATTAAGATAAGATTGCCTGAGAGAATAAAATACCAAGGCTATGCTCAACTTTTGGCTAGAGCCGGCTATAGTTATAATGAGTCGTTCAGTTGTTGGCTATAGCCAATTTTGAGCCAAAAATAAAAGCTATAAATGACGAAAAATCATATCTGTATATGTTAGCTCAATTGTCGGAATTTATCGTTCAACTCTTGGCTGTATTCGACTATAGCCAGATTGGTTAGTGCTCTGGAGGTGAAGCCAAAGTAGCATGACGTTTGATTGTTTAGTTTTTGATGTCAAGTATCCAAAACATTGTCTGAATTTTAGTACTATGTGGATAGAAAAAGTGAAATTTAATAAGCTCAAAGCGAAATATATTTAAAAAAAGACAATAAAGCTTCAGGCTGCAGTGGTGCATCGCGGTCCGATTTTGAATATTTCTTGTGCCGTTCGATTTCTTAATTCAATCCATTCTTTTATTATATTACATGCTATTGCAACTAATTTGCTTTTATTACTCGACATAATTCTTATAATGAAATTGAAACAATTTATGGAATGACGCAAGTTTGGCATTTACTCACAAAATAAGGGCCCTAGCTACAGCCAGCTATAGCCGGCTCTATCCAAAGGTGAACACAGCCCAAATTCTCAAAGAATGTACATTGTACATACACATATATATCGCATACATTATACACAGGGTATCCCGTATGCTGTAGGGATGCCACTAACTACTCCTTTAGAAATAATATCTTCCCAACTATACAAATAGGACTTTACTACAACTGCAAGCTTCTCAATTGACAAATATGCATTAAACAACGTACGAACTGAGATGGGATAGGGATGCCATTTAACTACTTCCACAGAAATAATATCCAATCCAACAAATGGAGCAACCGCACATAAAGGTTTATCATCATGTCTGCTAGTTTAAATTCAAATAAGCAAACTAAACATAAGCTCTGCACGCACTAAATAGAACCCAGTACCGACGAGGTAGTATGCCCTCGTCGCCCAGTACTGGAAATGATGACCAGTTAACTGCTTTCCTAGTCTTTAATACCGTAAGGATGTCTTTTAACTACCTTTACCAAAATATTTTTGTACAAGAAATAGTTTCCAACCAATGTACAAACCGCACATAAAGGTTTATCATCATGTCTGCTAGTTTGATTAATTTGATTAATTAAAATTCTAATAAGGATGACAACTATACAAATAGGAATAGATAGGAATGATGGAAGTTATTAGAACAATATAATTGGATTCCCCACTTGCATCACAAATTCAGAACTTCATTCCATAAACAGAGAGTAACTTTAAAAATAGAGAAATGATCTTCGGAAAAGACATTACTCCCGCTCTAGAAATCAAAATGTAAATACAAACAGATCAATTATATATGGCTAATAAAACTAATTGTCTTATAACCAGCAAATAACAGAAATAGGAGGAATAAGGAATCAGTAGAATAATACAATTGGATTCCCCAGCAATTAGAGGGCAATGTGACAAATTTGGGAAAAGATCTTCGGACAAGACATAACTCAGCCCTAGAGTACAAACTATAATGAAATGCACATACAAATATGAACAACAAGATTAAAGATCTAACACATATTCAATTCAATTCAATTTATTTTATGATAATCAAGGAGAGTACACAAGATTTACAACCTTTTAGAGTACAATTAAAAAATAGATAATATAATTTCAGGTAAAGAAAAGAATTAAGCAAGAGCACAATGACTACTAAATAGGATTTATACTAAAAGGATAATCAAATACAACAACAACAAAAAAACAAAAAGAAAGCAAGAAAAAAAAAGAAAGCTAAAAAGTAACTAAGATTACAAAAGAAATTATAAAAGAGCGGTAGAAAGATATAAAGTAAAATAACATAAAATCAAATAAAATAAATGCCATTGAAGGCATATAACATCAACAAAATAAAATTGTTACCAACAAGTTGAGAATATTCATGGTCGACGAGATTGCTGAAATTTGTGCCATCGTTGATCCGACTAATGTTTTTGTAAAAAAAAATTTTGCTTCACTTAATATAGTTAAATGCATTTATCGGTAAAATATTATTTGATTTTTTACAACCTTTTAAGTAATATATAATTTCTTGTGGATGATATTTTTGATGGACGCTTGTGTATTGATTGCTTCTGGTGAACTGACATGCAAATCCACCCAGTATAAAATGTACCCGCGATGGTGGAAAATAGGGCACCGCCCGCTCGCACGACGTTTATCATGTTGTATATATTCATACATACAATATAGAGATAGGCTAAGCACCCACAAAACTCAAAAATCACGTTAGAAAAATGTTGCTCTGCTTTTTTCAATGTTTAAAAATAAGGAGTTCTTAATGCACCAATTGAAAAATCTGTTCCGATCCTCTTGCAATTCGACACAATCAAGTTCTGATTTTATAAATTTGTAAATCTTTAAATCATCAGCATGGATCAACAACTCAAAATTTTAATTAAATGGAAGACATCATTAAGGAATAAATTACGAGAAGGGGTCCCAAGATACTTACGATCACTTAGGTAAGAAGCTAACCAATTGAGCAGCCACGTAGGAAAACTAGTAATCTGAAACTTATAGAGCAATATAAGCTGGAACAAATTTGTTGTGGTTAATATTTCTTTCATAAATCCATGCTGATTAGGAATAATAATTCTTTTACAGCGGATATACAAAAATTCACAATGGCTTCAAACAGTTTAGGGATACAGGACAACTTAGCAATTTGTAGTGGAAACTCCCTTTTGTCAGACTTAAAAACAGGAGCTAGATATGATCTCTTACAACAGTCAGGGAATTTCTCCAACCTAACCGACATATTGAACATAAATGTCAATAGAATAGAGGGAGTACTACAATGCTTCAGTACAATAGTGGGAATTCCATCAGGTCCCGTAGAGCAATCCATCGAGATTTTAACAGTTTTATTATCAAAAAATAAACAGACAATATCTATTTTGAAAACGGCGTGAAGTAACTAAAAAGAGAAGCATCATTAGATTAGAAATCTCTACTAAAAAGTCAACAAAAGTGTTAGATATCACAGATGGGACTTGACTAGATAAATCAATATAAACAAAGGAGAGATAAAAGCCATTAGATTTCCTTTTATTATTGACAAACTGCTAGAACTGTTCGGGATCCATTTTGGTCGCATTTCTCATCCTTACTAAGTATTCATTATAAGCATTTAAAATGAAATTTACTTCTCAAAAATATGTGCTGATCAAAATTTTTACTGGAATTCGAAAGATGAAACCTTCGCCAAGCTTTATTTGTAGAATTGCGCATTCCAAGGCGGAGATGAAGAGCTATTTCTAGATCAAGATATATCTTAAAACATACAAATAAAATATTGTAGAACACTTTAATAAGATCTTCAATATCAGTAAAGTTATCTAAGAAAGACAAATCAATATTAGATAAACTAGTATTTAGTACATTAAAATCAGCTTTTCTGAAGTTAAATGTAGGTTAGTTTTCGATTAAAAATAATACAGTTTGTCACCATCGATGTTGACAGCCACTTCCAGAGTAGAATAAAACACAAAACAATTAGAGGAATCAGGATCCAAAATCTTATCACGGTAGTGTTTTACTTCATTTACCTCAGCGAAACCAGATGTGATAATAGAGTCTAGAAAAGAGGTTGTATGAGATGAAGAAGATCGGAGATAAGTAGTCCACATCATCGGAGGCGACCCACTTCACCTAAGGGAAATTGAAATCTCCAAGGATTAAGACTTCATCCATAGATCAGAAAAGTATTCAATAGCATCGGTTATCTTAGCATACCAGGAGGGATCTATAAAGTGAAGATATACAAAGTTATTTTTCGAACTGTTATACTAACGTATAAAAGTTCTAAATTAGATGCATTAGGAACGTCAGGTTTTGTACAGCTGTAAGCATTTCTTAAAGCTATAAGGATTCCTCAGCCTAATGAAGAAGTGTCGTCAATGTAGCGATCACGGCAAAAAATTTGAAAGTCGCTGTTAAGTAGCTCAGCATCCGAAAAGGAATTGTTAACCCATGTCTCCGTTAAAACAATAACATAGTGAGGAAGATTATAATATTTTAAGTAAAGCTGACGAGTTTTGGTGCGCAAACCACGAACGCTTTGGTATTCTGTAGGTGAACCTAAGGGACTGTATGGGAAGACTGTAGTTCAATACATAGCATAAAAATGCGTAGCCAAAACGGTTTAGTGATAGTGGTATTTAGGAGTGAAATGTACGAAATATACTTCAAATCAAATCCACTCGCAGAACACAAACTTATCCAAGTAAATTTTTCAATTTTTATTGAAAATATTCCCTATCTCTGCATATTTACAAATTACACATTTTTACACGGAGTACTTTAAAGTATACAAATTAATATTAAAATATTTGTGAAAAGTAGACAAAATGGCGTCAAATGTTTCCTCTATTTACAAAAAAAAAAAAAAAAAAATGGCGCTTTCAAATAAAAAAGAAAGAACACAAAAATCGTTCAAATTTCTGTCAATTATATCACATTCATTCACTCTCGTTATAGAGATGTATGATCCAAGCTTATGGAGCGTCTTCATGAACTAGGTATATATATTACACTACCAACCGTACAGTTGTACAAGGTTCAGTTAGATTGAAAATTTCTGTATAAAAATAATTATCGAAATTGATATTTCTAAAACTAATTGTAAGTGTAATACTATTGGCGGTAAGCTTGCGCTGTTATGACATTGTCGTCTATTGGTCCTTGTAAACGCACATAGCTTCATCAGCGCCATCAGGGCAGTCAACAGTCTGGAAAAGTTAAAGTTATGAGCGTAATATAGCATTGTTTTTTATAAATTTGATCACGGAGAGAAATTTTTGTTGAAATTTCGCAAAAACAGTGTTGAATCAAGCAAAATTAGGATTGATTTGGCGTCAAACAATGATTTTTCTATTGGCAGTAAACATTTTCTTTATTGCAGAAATTAAAAATTTACTCAAATCTAATAAATTAATACTAGATATAAGAAGATCTTTTATCATCATTACCGAAAAAGGTTTGTTGAAATTAAACAAATCTTTCATTTTTTTCTTAAAATCAGTAAACTATTTTCCAGTACCTATGAAGACAAGAAAATTACCACTGATTTCCAGAAATGATTGTTTAAATTAATAAAACGATAAAGATGACATTAAACGTTCATTTACTGTTGTTAAGAAACTTATGTTCATTTCAAGAAAAGACTAGTTCTGAAGACAAGAAAATTACCACTGATTTTTAGAAATGATTGTTTAAATGAATTAAACGATAAAGATTACATTAAACGTTCATTTACTGTTTTTAAGAAACTTATGTTCACATCAACATAAGATTGCATCGTTCTATATATATATGTATATGAATATATATACCTATACATAAATTAGTTACCCCTCCAGTATGCTGCTTCGAGTAGCAGGCACCCCAGACTATTTAACTGTAATTTGGTGTAAGTATTTTACAAATAAAAAATATATTCGTGTAACAATGTAAGAATTATATTTCCTCCTGTCAAATAAAATAAAAGAATTTACCTTGAATTCACTTTTTTATTAAAGGCACTTGAATGACATTGGTAGGCTTATCCACTAACAAGACAATAAACACTTTAAATTGTGCTTTAAAAGCTTAAACATATTGTATTATATTTTATTATATTTATTTCTAGTTCGTTACTTATTGGACTTATGCTGCTAAAATATTAAAAAAAGCATTTATAATTTTGGTACTTTGAAACATTTTGTTCCATCGGATATTAAATGTAATTGAAATGGCTTGGAAAACTCATCGATATTTTTACAAAACGTGTTACTTAACTCATTGCCAACCATAAAACAGTTGTAATGCGCATTTTTGTTTATGATTTCTATTTCCTTAACTACAATATATACTTTATTTTGAAATATTAGCATATCTAAGATCTTAAACAATTTTTCCTTGGCATATAAGTAGTAGTCTTTTTTGTAATTTGTTCCCCTATATGTAATAAAGCTTGAAAATGAAATGGTTGCTGCATTATCCGGAATAATGAAAGACAAAGAATCAAAGTATGATTTTTTTTTATATCACAAATTTCGCTTTTGTGAATAATTAAATCTCTAGCAAAACTCGTTGTACTTATAATCATATAACTAAATTTAAGGCAACATTTCTTAGACAAGGAATAGGGCAGATTTTTTCGGGAACAAGTAGTTTTAGAATAATCTTTCATCTCTTTATTTTTTGATTCATACCTCATGCACCAAATTTGTTTTGGGGGACCGGATTGTTTAATAATTTCTCCGTAATGCGTTAGTAAATGATGTTTGGGCTTAATATTATCATTAAAAAGTACAATATATGTTTGGTTATGGATCTCAATTTTCTTTTCTAATTCAGCAATATCCAACTCTGAGTATGAATTGGAAAATAACTTTCCTACCAAATCTTCTAAAAGAATTATATATTTCCAAATTTTGTCCGAAGTGGGAACAAGGTCCCCAATAAAAAGGGTAAAAAAGTGCAGGAAATTGAAAGCTTCTCTAGCAGAAAGATTTAATTTATTTGATTTTAAATGATTTGTTTTAATGGCGGAACATTTATATCTAACAGCGATTTCCCCATAATCAAACTGTTGAATTCTGTAATTCAATGTTTCCAGAGAGAAATATTTTTTTCGAATTAAACAATTAATGGCGTGGACAATTCCATAATGTAAAATTCCTTCGAGCACGTCATGCATTAAGTCTATTGAATAGTTTGTAGTAACATGAAATGACTTTATTGAATTGAAAAGGGAGTTGCCTTGAACACCTGTTTCAGAGTAATTATTTTCAGCTACCTGTCTATTATAATTATTTTCATTTCTCAAGTCTTCTGAATGTCTGGCCCGGCATGGATTTCTATTCTCCTCTTTGCTTTTTGTACAAAACCGACAGTAAAATTTATGACTAAATGATTTGGAGAAACCCAATAAAGAGTTTAATGCTAAGTTGTCCCCAATTATCAAACCTAAAACAAAAAATAAGTGTTTAGGATCTTCTGAAGTATTTATAATAAGACCGGTACTTTCCAATTTTTGAAAAATTTCAATTATGTTATATACACTTTTTTCATACATCTTTAAATCTTTACTTTTCACAAACATCGCTGGGAAAATATTCTCTAATTTAGAAAATTCATGGAATGGTAATACAGGAAAATTGTAATAGAAAGCTGCAATAGATTGTGTCCCAGTGTGGGCCCCTAAAGGATTATTTGTTTCGAAATCATCATAATAGAGAAAAATTGGAATTGCATCCTTGCCTTGGAATTCTTTTATTTTATCCTTCCATAATTGACCTTGTGTAAAATGACTTATAGGAAATTTGTCACTCGATTCAAAGTGCTTCATAAAAGTAATAACTTCCTTAAAAACATTAGGCAATTCAAAGAAATTTTTGATTTGATGCTCTATAGGCATAATTATACTTTCACTTTTTATCTCCTCCAGGCTTGGGATGCCTTTTTTCATTACCTCTTTTATTTCAGTATTAAAAGTGAACTTAGTTGGCATTTCTAATACTTTTTTTTCCGTTAGATGTTTTATTAATTTATGTTCAGTATTAACGTGTTGAAATGGATTCGCTAACATGTCTAATATCTGTAATACATCTGATTGTTTAGACTTATTGACCTCAGGCAGTACTGTTTTTTTTATAATTGTAAATACGTCACTAAAATTACTTACAAAATCACAAAGTATATTTTCGACAGACTTATTGGTAATAGTACTATAACTATTAATTTTCGTAACAAAAAGGATCGCTGAATCATTTAGTTTTTCTTTTATTTCGTTTAGAGTAGGCAATGTTTGACCCAAAAGTGCGGTTTGGTCTTGACGATCATTAGACAATTTATGATGACTTTCATTTCCATTGCAGGAGCCTATACTTATTTCATCTGACTCAAACTTAAAAATGGTTTTGTTAGAAGGCTCTAGTAATTCACTGGGAGAATGCGTTCGAGATAAATGCCTCTTAAATGATTTCGAATTTGAAAATGTTTGAGGACAATTGCTTTGAGCACAGTTATAAAGATCATTGGCACCTAACATATGTATGTTTTTCAAATGGAAAAATAAATCATTAATGTTAAGGAAAACAGAAGAACAAACGTAGCAACCATACATTTCCTATTAGTTTAAATGAACTTATTTTATGTGAAAAAAAAAAGATATATATATATGTATATATATTTTAAAGGGTATATTCAATAGAGAAGTTATTTTTGAAGCAAACTGATTAAACTTGAAACTGTAGATATTAACTGCCGGTCTTGAATTTCAAAAAAATATGATTGAATAAATGTCCAAAATGTTTTACACTCTTCTTGGTATGTAAGATTAAACACGTAATGAATTTTAAAAGCACAAGAAAGAGCGTGCGTAAATTTGTTAAATTTGTAAATTATGTCATCATATATAGTATAATATTCCTTATAACTATCGTCATTACCTACAACAAGAATCATTGGTTGACACGTAAGTCCGTACTCCAAATAAGTTTTCTTCCTCTTGTCTAACAAGGGTTTAAAGTTATTAAATGTCTCCACAATTGAAACGAAGGCTTCTTGGCTGTCCAAAATGCTGAATTTCCATATCTTCTTGGTAACCTTGTTCTTTGCTTTTCCATTAGGGATCAAAAGCCCATGAAGAAGACGTGTGATCTTTAAGTTTTGTTGTTCTGTAAAATTGATATAATTAATATTATACAAGTATGCGAAGGGAAGATAAAGAACTACCTTTGTCTTTGATAGAATTTAATTCCTTTAAGGCACTTTTAGTGGATTTGTCTTTCAAATGTTGCTCAAAAATAGGTATAATCTGTTCTGTGAATGTATCCCATTTTTCAAATAGTATATCTCCCTTGTCAGGAAAGAGGAAGGAAAAGTCAATATCAATCTATAAAGTATTTTGAAAATTTTTGTAGTATGCCAAGATAGGAAAACTTTATATTCCACTTACGAGACGAGCTCCATTAGCAGATTTGTACAATGGCCAGTTGGATATTATTGTAGAGATATTCTTATCTGGTTGATGAAAATGTTTTTCCCTCAGCGAACCAGTTTCTTTCCATTTTACCTCGACAACTTCCCAAGGTTCTGTGTGATGCTTCAGCCAAATTTGTGCATCAGTTGGCTGTTCAACATCTGAAATGTTTTCTTATTGAAATAACTATAGATAAAGTAAAAAAAATATATTCAAACTAGACCTTTTACAATACCTACAATCGCAAAATTGCAAGAAAAAACATTTTAAACACTAGGTTTGACTTTAATTAAATGTTTGAAAAAACACCTCTGACCCTTCAGATTTTTTTACACACATCTAATTTACAGAAATTCCCAATCATATCAAGTGTTAAAAACATTTTCAACTGAATTTAGGATAGCTGATTTTGGAAAAGTTTATAAATCATACTGTACTTTCAAATGCAAATATGTATTATGTAAATGTGACGTTAACATATTAAACGCATATTTTTTGAAAATATATTTTTTGGTATCCACTCATATCCATAAGGAAATCTTTTGAGAAATATGTTAACTATAACAATATTTTTGAATTAGTGCTATTTTTTACCAATGTTTTTTTTTTAGTTTTTATTACGGAATTTCATTATGATATACTTTTAGTCAAAAAATGTTTAAATAATTACTCAGATAAGGTTATATGTAAAAAAATTAAGACCGTCTTATATAAAACGGACAGATTGGTGATAAATTAACGGCGTTTAATTTAAAAAATCAGCTATATTTTCTAAGCCGAAAATTCATAAATTCAGAACTATGTTTATCTTTTCAGTGGCATTTTTCTACTTATGTATATCTATATTATATAGTATATGACCTTAAAACCCAAATTTCTTTCAAGTTAATAGTACTTTGTATATTTTACATGTTGCACTGTTCTGAATTTATGAATACGGCCAAAACAAAATTTCACTACCTGAGATCACTATTTCATTCAAATTAAGTCTTTTTTTTTTATGCTGTTTTTCTCTCGGGAACAATCCTACTTTTCGCAATTTATGGATGTGGTTTTTGTAAGCTGTATAAAGTCTTCCGGAAGGGTACTTATTTCTTTTACAATAATAAATTTCCTGTAACATAACACTTTATAAATGATTAGAAAAAATACGTGCGTTTTTACCTTTTGCTCTTTTTCAAATTTATTTTTTATGTTTTCAGCAAGTCTATTAAAATCCTCGTCGTGCAAGAATGTGTTCTGATCCGCGTAGTGCTTCACAACATCTTTCACCAGTTTTTCTCTACAAGCTGGTAACAAAGTTCTGCTATTTTTCTCATATGTGTTCCAAATACACTTTCCTGGACCATTGAGATATGAATCTAAATCCTAAAGTATACAAGTTTTTATGTTAATCCCTATGTAAAATGCACTGATATACTCACAAACTCTTTTCGTTTTGCAAAAGATTGCAATGAACTTGGACTTTCGATTGGTAATTCCGTTGAAAATGATGTTGAAGATGATGACGGAGATGAAACGCAATGATAAATTTTTTTTAACCAAACTTCTACTAAGCTCCCAGATTCGTCAAGCGTATTAATATATCCCTTGAAAGAAAAATTGTTACTATTTGTAAAATCACTGATCACTTTCCGGTTAATTACGTGTTCTGATTTCCATTTACAGAGTTTATCCCTGAATTGCACAAGAATGCCAAGTTCGTTTAGTTGAAAAATTTTATCAAGGTCTCTCTCAGTAAGCAAATGCAAGCATCCAATATTTATACCCTTGGCTAGGTAAAATATTCATTAATTAATTACTAATGAAGTAGTTATTAATATGATATGAAAAGAACTGATTAAATCAGACACATCACTTCTATTTTAACAATTAACGCACCTATTAAGTTGTTGTACGCGCACTCAAGTCCCCATTCTTTAAGAAGCACAAATAACTCATCAATATTTCCTTGTTCTTGGCCTTGTTGTGCCCCCTGTAACGCGTTATCTAAGGCGTAATAGAATGGATTTTTGCCGTCAATTTCAATATTTTCAACACTCTGAATATTTACAACACTCTGAATATCTTCCATTTCAAAAAAGATTTTAATTAAAAACTTGGGAGACAATATTAAATGCACCGCAAAACCAAATGAAGCACCACTCACGAGCGGACATGATAATTTTCTGATCAAAACCGACACAGCGTTGAAAATGTGAAAAAGAATTGCTGTTATGTTGAAATTTAGAAAACGTTTAATTGTTTTAAACATAGTAGATTGAAATTTAGAAAGAAATGTTTGATTTAAAACAACCAAGCAATGATTTCTATAGTTCCCGTTACTTAGTTGAGATTTAACACTGCTGTTATGTTGAAATTTAGAAAACGTTTGATTGTTTTAAACATAGAAAATTAAAATTATAAGAGCCAACTTAATTGTTGTTATTATATGCAAAATAATCATTTTGGCGGAAAAATCGTTAAAATTTAAAAAAACTAGGAAAATTTCTCCATTTTTTTACTTTGACTTCCTATAATTGTCGGTAGAAGAAGGTGTGTAGAAACTTTGGACATTACGTGGTAAGCTTGGACGGTTTACTATCATCTTCACTGGGTGTATAACAACAAAGGTAAAGGGTGTTAAGTGAAAACGTACCCAAAATTACAAAACTTCCTCGCAACGAGACCTTGGCAAATTATTGTATATATTTAATATCAAATACCCTGTATATACACAATTTTAAGTAGCAAATGTGTTACTTTAATGATTTCGTGTTTCAGGTCCTTCGAAACAAATGAAAAACATGTGGAAAAACAAAGCTAATCCTTACACTGTTACTGCAGTAACTATGTCCAACAAAGTGTTAAGCATATTAAATTGAGATTAGGACAATTGTTTTTGCTGTAGGAAAACCAAGAAACGCTTGCAGAAAATATATGCTAGATGATAAGTAGCAATTTGTTTTATTTAAGAAACCATTAAATGATGACCCCTTTTCTTAAACTAAGAATTAAATCTTTGAAACAAGCATAATCAGTTTGTTCAAAACAAACTTCAATTTATTTATTACATACAAATTAGCACTTATTTTCAATAATATTTGCTTGATTTAAATAAAAATATAAATGTTATAATCAATCATTGAAATGTTTGATTTTAGAAAGCAAATTTCTCTCCGTGATATACTAACCCTATCGCATATTTGTGAAACTGTTATACACTCCCCGGTTACACATCTCAACTGATTCTCTGGGCAGTGAGGATTCTTAAACGTAGTCTCGTCATCCGTGCGATCTGTAGTTGAAGTGGATTTCGTTCTATTTATTTCTGAATACTTGAAGTCAGTTTCAGAGTCACTAGTCATCATGATTTCCTTACTGTCTTGAAAATTAGCTGAAAGTAATAAACAACTTGCATTAGGTTTCAAATTTATGTCAGTTTAATCTACATTCGTACCTATGTTCTTTGGGGGCCCTGTAATTAACCATCCGCTTGCTTCACCAGTTTGTATTTCATCGTTGTCATCTCTGGTTGCTTCATTGAACTGCTTATCGTTAAGACTCTCAACATGTTCAGCAGCACTTGATAAAAAGTGATCCCTATCATTTTCCACTTCAGCTTTTTTCTCCTCACTGGTCAATGGTTCTTCTTCAGAAATCGTATGATAAGGTTGACTATTGGGATTATCAGGTGACTGAATGCTTGCAAAAGAATATATCCTTGGATTTCCAAAATCATCTCCACCTCCTACTTGGTCCTCCTCGTAGTCATAGCAGTCTAGTTCATCCGAACCATCAGAGCAATCATAATATTGGTCACAACGCCATTTATCTGGAATGCATTTGTCATTGGTTTGACAACGAAATTCTTCGTGCTCACAAAAAAGGCAGTTATCCTCATCTTCGCCAAGGGAGCAATCCTTAATGTTGTCACATTTCCATTGTTGCGGTATACAGCTTGAGTCAAGAGATTTAAATTCAATTTCAGTACATTTCCCCCTTCGAGTTGGATCCTCACAAACATTGCGATCAGTTGAATCTGGATATCTGTCACAGTCAAACGAATTTCAGAACTGGCTATGATGCTGGCACAAGGCTCTAGAATTGCTGAAAAACAAACAGACAAATTAGAGCATACTAAAAACAATTTTTTTGAGTTTTTTAGTTTTAGTGCTAACGTCGTTGGCAAGAAGTGATTAAAAGGCCACCTAAATGGAGCTTTATTGATACATTCAAGGCGAGATTTAGCAGAGGTCTACATGATTATGAAGGGTAATATAAAAGGATTTGTGGCGGAGAAGACAAATAGGCAGTGTACCCTCAATCTCTTAAGCCACGTATCCACGGTAAAGAAAGCATGGTCGAGCTCTACCAAAATACATAAAATCACTCTGCACACAACATGTCGCTCACCGTCTGCAATAGTGGCACAATTCAAAAATCAGAGTTTCGAGATAATCGACATAACAAGTTTTGATAATTTGTAGATAAGATAACTAATGAACTGGGTTTTTTGTAGTGACTGCTGTTTGGATTTGGTGACTTAAATTATAATATGTTTTTGATTAATATTAATAATATTAATACGATGGTTGTGAAATTTTCCATCTTTTTTGAGCTGGGTTATTATTGGTGAAAAGAAATGCAATAGCTTTAATAAAAATATTTCAAAAAGAAAAAGTGTGTCGTCTACCGGAATTTAAGCATACTAGTAATACTGCAACCCAGTGTTGGAAGGTTTTTGCGACCAAAATTCCCTCGGAAATGGGAATTACTGAGAACTTTTCCCACATATTATTACGCAAATTCCCAGACTTTTTCCCTAAGTACCAAAATGTATGAGAGATACAACAAAAAGAATAGTTCACGTAACTTATGAAAACTAATTAGTTGTTAGCGTTGAGAAGTTGCGCAAAAACTGTGCAATGAAATATCATAACTAATTTTTTTTTATTATTTATAATATATAAAAAGAATTAAATCCACCAGATAATTAAAAATATGAAAAATAATGTAGAATTCTGTGCTGAGTTCATCTCTTAGCCATAACATCTCAAAAATGAATTTAGAAAGTTCTAGGCAAACTAAGGAATAATCGAGTCTCGTAGCAAGTGAGAATTTCTTAAAGAATTCCTCATCCGTTAGATTTTCAAAGGAACTAAAATAAAAAACGCGCATCTCTCTCCATTCATCGTCTAACTTTTGTAGATTTGGAACGAGGAACTGGAAACGAAATAATTTAGATTAACAAAACATTTGTTTCATGTCGACTTTTTCTTACTTTCAATCCCCTTGTCTGTACATCCATCTCGGCTTTAACTACGGCATAATCGCAATCAACTGTCTGCCAAGTCATAAGGATAATTTCATAATAATTTTATATTCAATTGTCGCCACAAGTGGCGACCACACCATAAGGTTATCTGTTAATAACAGGGGTGGGTATATTAAGGGTGTTCGATAGTTCGATTACAAATTTTAGTAAAACGTGTAAATGATAACATAAGAAAAAAAGCAGAGGAAATCTGAAAAACTGAGCATTTCAGGGTAAAAAGTGAATAACAGAGTTTAGATATAAAAGCAGAGTTTTTCAGCAAAAACTGAGCAGTTAGCAATAGCGGAGGACACAGATTCTGAAATTAAGAGTAAAGTGATCAGTGTCACTACATATCAGCTCTTAAATACAAACTCTCATCCCTAAACACAGTTCGAATATTTTCAATTATGTATGCATAAGAAAATTTGTTCAATTGAGTTGTTTCCTTATACCCTAGACACACAGCACGATCTAATGAATCATTAGTACTAACTATTCATTAAAATGCCGTGAGTCACATAGTATACGTCATTATGGCTGGAAAATCAGCTGATACTTACTCGTAGGATGTTAATGAAGTGTTCTCTTCCTTCGTTTTAGCTCCGCTGTACATCTGCCGATTTGAAAATTAAGAACAAGAAATGCAAAGAAATGCAAATCACAAACTTATTGTTTTTAATAGAAGGTTTTTCTCATTTGTAAATTGCTTAATTGAAAATAAAATAAATAAAAACAAAGTTTATCGCGTTGATTCGATCCATGATGCTTCTTTAATGTGATAAGTTTATCAAAGCCAGTTTGACAGCACAGCTTAATTAAAGAGATGACTGTGTGTCTGCAGTTTATAATGAATCATTATAGACTAATGAGTCGTTAGTTATTTCTTCTAAGAGCGCTGTGTGTCTAGGGCATTATTCTCATCAAAGTTCTGATAGCTTTTCTATTTGAAAAATGGTCAATATTTGCATTTCACGGTCATGCGCCATTAATTGAACATACTTGCGCAGGAAAATTTTCTTTTTGCCTCAATTTCAGGAAATATTTTGGATGCGTGATTTCTTATTCCATCCTCCCTTTTTAAATTTTTTCAGGACTGAAATTCCCACAGTAGGGGCGAACTCCCACGATCTCCCAACACTGCTGCAACTGCGTCTTCTCTTTCCTTTGCATAATCGTTATTTTGTGAATTCAATTCCATTGTACAGAGAAATAAATTTTTCTCAGATGGTAGAGCTCTACCAAAATATTAAATATTTAATTTGTTGGTAGTGACAAGTAGAGATATTGAAATGTCACTTGTGTTTACTTGTGGTACAGCATACAGAGCTCTACATGAGTGTTTACTCGTATCTACGAACTATACGCATTGATTTTGGTACAGTTCTACTACAATTTCTCTACAATGAGCAGATGCCTTTACACAGTTATTTTTTAGGAAAATAATTTGCGACTTGTTTTCTTACGAGTTCAAGAATTAAAGATAGTATTATAAATTTGGAAGAAGAGAAGTTGTTTTATTGATTCGTACAACAGATACTAAATACTCATCAGTACCGCTATGTTTATTCCTGCCTGACATAGACACCAAAGAAACATTAAGTAGAAAAATTAAAATCTGGTAGAATTAGTTGCCTTGCATGTTTTAAGATCGAACATCTATTAGGATTCCCAATCTAGGAGGTACTCAAGAGGAATTTCGAAGTTCTAAGGATGTTGTGAAAGGAACCGTCTAGTTGAGGTCGCTGAACCAGTGATAAAATAGATAAAATGGTAGAAACCAGTCAAATTTTAAATAATACAGTTATACAATTGTATTCTTACACTTGCAAATCCTTTTACATGGCTGTAAAATACCCATTTGGGTTGGACGGCACTCAGGCTCTAGAGCAGAGCATACGAACTCAGAAGCTCTTGTTGAACACTTAGAATCAAATAAATATTTGAAGTGTTCTATTTCGGTAGTAGTAAGTTTATGTTTCGACCTGGTTGTTGTTAGATCATAGTGAAGTATTCTTCGACAAATGGCCATTGATGTCGACTCACAGTTTCCAACGTCTGTTGTATTGAACAACTCTGCGCTTCCTTCTGTCGTGCTTTCTCTATGCGATATAATGGGAAGAGTTGGTGAAACCCGAGCTTTATTTACACTGGAATCAGTTGTAGGTGGATGAATTGTCTAAAAAACAATAATGGTTTGACTATAAATAATAAATAATAATAAATACAAATACAATGAAGCAATGGTAGCTCTAAAATCACCTCGTTTTGATCCACGTTCAAGAGTTCTTTATTCAGAATCCTTAAAATCCGTTCATCTTCCTCAATTGGTACTCCAAAGTTGTTCTGGTGTCCTGACGTAAATCCAATAATTTCGAGAGTTTCCTTTGTTGGTGGCGGAGCTGTTTTGTCTTTCTCTAACAGTTCAATTGTAGGACCTTCAAAATCATGTTCGAATTTGGGACCATCTTGGTTTGTTATTTTTAAAATTTGAGTATTTCTGAAAGAGCTGGT
The DNA here is from genome assembly GCA_963930735.1 of Dioctria linearis. Classification (NCBI taxonomy): domain Eukaryota; kingdom Metazoa; phylum Arthropoda; class Insecta; order Diptera; family Asilidae; genus Dioctria; species Dioctria linearis. Next base: position 335,586,404 of record OZ005741.1, on the reverse strand, counting down.
AGTAGTAGTAGCTTGAGACGAATGCCGTGTTTCAGTGATTGTTTCCTCTGTTTCTTTTTCTTCCCTTGTGGTCGTTATTAAAACTGCCTCTGTTGCTTTTGGCCTTTCAGTTGCAGTGATTTTAGGATTACGCATGTAAATTGTAAGAACTTCTGCTTCATCTTTCAAGTGATTATGATCCATATGCTTTATGTTTCCTATCAGACCGTCAGGAGGCTGTAAGCTAGTAACGTTTGCTTTAATCATTTGTCCATCTGATGAGGATCTTTTCTGATCTGTAACAATATATGCCACTACACATCCAAGAATGACACAGCAAACTATAAGAACAAGAGGCCACTTTGCATACTTCCAAAAGTCTTTCAGATGCCGATAAATATCCTGTCGACGCCTACTGGAATCAGTTGTCGAAGTGGTCATAGGAGTTTCTGAGCCAGCTTTCCAGAAATTTATTTGACTGCTGTTCACTGAGCTGTTGCTGGAGGATTTCTGGCCTCTAGCTGGTATATGATAAAGTGTTTCTGGATGTGTTCCCTGAAATTGAAAGTAATAGTCCCGTTAGAATACGTATATTGAATTGAACAAAATATGCAAAATATTTTTAGATTCGCTGTTTTCTACATGTAAGATAAAGCTTTGTTCCAACTATAAGTATGATTTACATTGAGTTCATTTATTTTTAAAATATTCCTCCAAAAGAAAATCGTGGGCAATATTATAGCAACTAGGCGAGCGTGTCGGAATAAGTGCAAGTCTTAAACAAATTCGCTTTGTCCTCTTTAATTTACATTCTTAAATGAAAAGTTATAGTGATTGACAAGTCACGACTTTTGAATGTAGTGCATTTATGTATGCATATTTGACTTTTAATAGCTTACCTGGCAAAAAGATTGTTGTGAAAATTTGGAAAGGAAGGAAGCTCTTGGCTATTTTGTCATTCAATCAAACACCATTGATAGTAGATTATACAGTATACTGATGGCAAACAATTCCCAAAGACTAGGTAAAGGGGTGACTTTAAGATGTACATTTGACGTGACAACACGTAAGACTGAAATAGACCAACATATAAATATAAAAAAAGCTCTAAGGACTTCGAAAACTTTAAAGAACTAGTTATTTGTAGCCTCACTTATTTTCCTCGTAGCTACATGTTAAAAAGAGATTTTGTAGGGAGAAGAGTGCAGTTCTCGTTTAAATTGGGTTTATGATTTCCGCAGAAACCATCATCAAAAGCGATTGGGAATTAGAGGTTTAACTGTGACAGGTACACGTACCCTGATTCTACATAACAGACTTTTAAGAGATTTCTTAACCTATTAAATTTAGCAATTAAGAGATTTTAGCAGAATTATACCCTAGACACACAGCACAAACTAATGAATCATTTGTACTAACTATTCATTAAAATGCCGTGTGTCAAATAGTATATGTCATTATAGCTCGAAAATCAGATGATAATGAAGTACACTAATGAAGTGTTTTCCTCGTTCATTATAGCTATAATGAGGAAAAATGTGCTAGATTTGGCATATAATGTAAATCTGGAGCTCCGCTGTGCATCTGCCGATTTGAAAAATAAGAAGACGAAATGCAAAAAAATGCAAATCACAAACTATATTATGTAATATTTTTTTAAATAAAATGTGTTTCTCATTTGGAAATTTTTAAATTGAAAATAAAATAAATGAAAACAAAGTTTATCGAGTTAATTCGATCCATATTGCTTCTTTAAGGTGATAAGTTCATCAAAACCAATTTGACAGCACAACTTAATTAAAGAAATGGCTATGTGTCCGCAGTTTATAATGAATCATTATAGACTAATGAGTCGTTAGTTATTTCTTCATTAAGAGTGCTGTGTGTCTAAGACATTAGTATTCTTAAATTTTTGTGGAGGAATATTAACATTAAGAGGGTTTGGAGAATCTTTCAGTTAGCCCAGCTATTAAAGACGTTTACTTTTCAAGAAGGAAGAAGAAGAAGGAATGTTTTTGGTGAGGCGATGATGGCAATATGACCAACCCACACGTAACTATAATTGTGTGCGTCTTTAATCAAGTTACAATTATCGATATAAATAATAATAGTATGATAAATTCACAGCACGTAATGATAATTGAATTAATATTTTATAACTTAAATTGAAGGTAAAGAATTCCATAGCAGTCGTTACGTCCAACAGGATTTTCATATAAACCTGTAGAAAAAAAAATTAATTGTTGTCAAAGGCAAACGATTTTAGTATTCTGAAATTCTATACAGCGTCAGAAATAGCAAAGTGATTCAAGTTGTCTCTCATATTGCCCAGAACTATCCTCTGTGTGTCGCTCAAATTGTATAATTATTTTATATTTCACAAACTTGTACATATTTATATAATATATACAAATTATATAAATATGTACTTATTTTACAGCATTTTTATCCAACATTTCGGTACTTTAAACAAAACAATTTCTGCAACTATCACGATAAGATATTTAAGCGTACCTCGGTGAAGAGTTCATATGTTAAGAGATATTTGACAGATATTTTGGTTTGCTAGAATACCAAGTCTCTTAAAAAAATCTCCATAAAAGTTAAGAGATCAGCTGACGCTTGACATCTCTTAATTCTTTACGTAAAATACCAATGAGTACGTTTATGCGACAGTCCCAAATCATTAAATATATAATATAAAACAAAGTTTTAGTATGGCAATATTACGAAGCAATTACAATTTTTTTAAATTTTTGTGCAAAATTTCAGCTTTTTATGTAAACGCGTTCTCGTGTTATCGCGAGGACGCACAGCCAGACAAACAAAAATCAAAATAACTTTTGGCATTATACGCATTTTACTCTACTACCAGCATTATTTCTGTGCGTTACAAACAAAATGAGAAATCTAGTATGTATACCCTGATTTCATCTATGGTTTAAAATGGCATCTATTAAATGGTCAGAACTTTTGCCTCCCTAAAATACTGGGAGTTTTACCTACCATTTTCCATGCCGAGCTTTCCGCTATACTGCACACTTTTCTACAAAAGATCAAGCAAATAATGATCGCTGAAGCAGTCTGTAATAAAAATAATTTGCTTACATCGGGAAAAGTTATTATTGTATAAAAAATCTTTCAAAATAACCTAGAATGAGTAACCATTGATAGCAGCAAGGATTCAGCAAAGCTCGGTAAAAGGAACATTGCAAAATTTTTGACGCGCTCGTTTTTGTAAATAAACTGACCTTCACATTGAATTTGACTTTTAATCCGAAGCCGAACGATTAACAAATCAGTTAATTGGTCTTGTTCATGAAAAAAAAATCGAATTTATGCAGCGATAATCTCATTAGGAGAGCTTAGATCTGTGTGTTATCGCGCATATAAGTAACCAAGAATCACAGATGTCCACTAACGAATTTATTTATTTATTTATTTATTGTCATTAGTTGTAATTACATAGATCAAAACCTTAAATCTATCTTAACTATCAACTAATGTAATGGGCCCACGGCTACTAGGCCATCTGGGCAGCTAACAGTGTTTTGGGCAAATTAAATTAACTTACAGCTAACAATTCATTTTTTAAAACCATCATTTCAAATGCCCGTTTAATTAAACAGTTTCTAATTCTTTCTTTTTTAAATTATTTTAGGTGTACATCTTCTGCTTAGTTCATCTAAGTTGTGCTAATTAATTGACTGTCTGCTGCGAGATGCAAGCCTGTTTGGTTCGGGGAGAGGCAGGGTATTGACCCATGGCGTTAACTCTATCTAATACAAGTTTTTAAGTATGGTTGTACGTCTATTTTAATACAATGTAATGCTTGATCTTATTTTCTAGGAAAGGGTCTGTAGTACAATTTGGCAGACCTTACAATGAGTTGGATGAAAGACCATTGATACTAGAAGGATAATCATTATGAAAGATCCTAGCTACGCTATTATGATTTCATTGCAGCAGTAGTATATAAATTCTAGATTAAGAATCACAGTTAGATTGCAAGGGCTCTAGCCCTTTTATGCTAAGTATTTACAATGTAACAAAAAAGATTCTTTAACTTGTAGGTTGGAAATACTATTGTCTAATCTTAAGTGAGAGTTCATTTTTATAACCTAATTTAACAATGTAACTAATTTTAAAATATAGGATAGAATTACTATTGTAATACACTCTGAAAAATTAACTCGGGAGAGAATTAATAAAAGAAACAATATAATTGGGAACTGAAAACTTGTTTAATGCGACTATATCGTACAAAGGTTCCCATACGACTGACTGGCACTTTTTCTCAACTCACTCGCTTCCTCGTTCGGACAGTGTTGTCAACTTGTCATTACATTCGGCCCTTCCTGAGTTTAAGCTGTCCTCAGCGTCGTCATCGGTTAGATAGTCGTTTGAATCGGATGCCAATTCCAAATATGGTTTTAATCTATCGTATGCGTATACTGTTCTTTGGAGTCCTCGTTTTCTTCCGCTGACCTCGTATCTTCCGTGTCCCAAGACTCGTGTTATTATATATGGTCCTTTGTATTTGTTCTCGAGTTTTCGTGAATGTCCGGTGGCAGGAGCGTCATAGCTCACTAGAACTTGTTGTCCTTCTTGAAATTCTTTTAGCTTACGATGTCGTCGCTCGTATCTCTCTAGCTGTTGCTGCTGGTTCTCATCGATGTTTTCAGTCGCTTTTTGTCGCTTAAGTTCTATTTCTTCTGGTGTTGATATGCGTTGTTCTTCCAAAGTTATGCTGAGCTTGTCTCCATTTACTCCTCTTGGCTTATAAGTGAACAACAATTCGTGTGGCGTGCTCTTTGTAGTCGAATTGGAGCAAGAATTAATCGCCCATTGAACTTTTAGTAATGTTTCGTCCCACTTGCGTTCCTCCTTCGTCATTGTAGCAATCATCGGTGTTAACTCCCTGTTTACTTGTTCGACTTGACCGTTACTGCGGGCTGAGCCTGCTGCAGTTAAGACGTGTTGGATCCCATGATCTAAACAAAACTTCTTGAATACCGTGGATGTATAAGCTGTTCCGCGATCAGAGATTATTCGTCTACGAATACCGAACTGATTAATAAACTCGTTCAGGAATACGATGACTGGACCAACCCTTGTATTTTTAATCGCCTTCACTACAGTATATTTTGTGAATCCATCTACCATGACTATCACATATGCATTTTGTTTCGAACTTCTAGGAAAGGGGCCCAAATGGTCTATATGGACCGTATCAAATGGAATTGGTTTCTTTACCAATTGATGCAACTCTCCTTCATTCCTTCGACTTCCACATTTCAAATAAGCGCAATGAATACATGCTCGTACGTATTTTGTAACAAACCTCCTCGCATTTGGGAACCAGAAAAGTTGGTTTATCTGGCCTAACGTTCTATCGATGCCAAGGTGCCCCCTTTCATCATGTTTGTACTTCAACAATTCAATTGCCATCGTGCTGCCTTTGGTACCCATTTTGAATCGTTGCCAACGGCTCGCAAGAGATATTCACACTTAAGTTGGTAGTCGTGGTGAATCTGTTTCTCGTAATTGTCCTTCGGAGTTAGTTTTAACACTGTCATTATTTCTTTAAGCTGTTTATCCTGCTGTTGAAGACTAACTACCCAGTCTTCCGGAATTGTATTAATTAAGAAAATTTCTTTGCCAATCGGAGTTGTTTCAATGGCTGGCTCAGTTGGATTGCGGTTAAGACTGTCGACATGCTCCATACCTTTGTTGCTTCGATACTTAACCTCGAAATCATATTTATTCAAAGTTAATTCGAGTCTATTTTTTTGTTTTTTATTCAGATTTTCTCCAATCTCCACGTTTAATTTATTGGATTCCGTTTTTTCAGATATGTCTAGATTTTTTTCGCGTTTAATCATCAACGAATTTTTTGTTTTAGTAACAATTATATCCGGTTCTTTAAAAGCATCACTACCGATAAGCAAATCCGCAGGAAGATATTCGTCTTGTACAATTAATGCATCCACTTTTATGTTGATGTCGTCGATTTGTAGCTCATCGCGTACCTGCTGCTTTACTTCATATTGTCCGCCCCCAAACCCCATTAAAACTACATTACATGGTATCTTAATCAAATCATTCGTCTTGCTTTGACGTATCAGCGTTGAGTCGCTACCAAGATCTATAAACCCTAACAGTTTTTTCTGTCCAAAAACGATGTCTTTATTGTTTTCTGCTTGATTTATTACGTTAACTCTCCTAATTGGTATAGAACTGCATTTTTCTGTTTGGTTTCGCGAATGAACCTTACCGCATGATTCACATCGAATTCTTTTCTGAGGTTCCGGGCAATTTCTCGAATAGTGTCCAAATTTAAAACAATTAAAACATTTATTACCTGTCTGATCCATGTTATTTGCTTTTGTCTCACCTCTAGGTACAGTTGACATTGGGTACGTGCGAGAAGAAGGAACAATTTTAAAACTTTGTAGCCAATTGACCTTCTCAATGAGCTCTGGTATTGTTGAAAAGTTACACGTCATTAACGCACTACTAATTTTATCGTCGTTTAAACCTTTGATAATGTATTTTATCGTGGCACTAACTGACAAATTCGCTTCCTGTGCTATATTTTGCACCAAAAACACATATTCCTCTATACTTTCGGTAGATTTCCTGATACGTTTTGACAATTTTTCGCGCACGTCAGCTTCATTGACTATATTTGGAAAATTGAGCACGAATTCTGTGCTGAACGATTTCCATGTCATATCAGTTTCCACAACCGTGTCAACCCACATTTTCACAGCACCTCTCATTTTAGAAATCGCAGCTAACACAACTAATTTCTCATTCCACTTATAAATTTCCATTAATTTGGCAACCCGATCTACCCACGTTTTCGCATTTCGCATATCTACATCTGACGGATCAAACACTGGCATTGTATCAATAATGTCCCTTAACGACATCACTGGTTGCACAGACATTCTTGCAAATCGCTGTTCGAGTTTAAACACTTCACGTTCTCTGTCCAATAATTCCCGTTCTCTTTGCAGCAATTCTCTTTCACGTTTCATGTGTTCGTACGAAATCTGCTTCCTAACAATTACGCTTTCTCGATGTCGACTTTGCATTCGCACCACTGTTTCATCCAACTGGCTTCCCTCGTCATCAGTGGACGAGCCCTCACCATCGCACTGAATGCTAGCAGAACACACAGGCGCACTATTGCTTGCTACCGCACTTCGTTTATTCAGCCTAACACTTCCAACCGGCGTACTAGTTTCACGAATCTTGCAAGGCTATGTTGGTGTTATTTCGATTCCATTTTCGGCTGGTTCCGACGTGCGAACACTTTGCTCTAATCGCGTCACTAAACATGCCTTGTTGCCAGTTTGTGGCAACCCACGCCGTTTAAGCCTTTCTTTTAGCGCTTTTATCGTCATTTTTTCAAACCTCTCCATTGTTTCGCGTTTCTATCGTATCGTATAATTGTCTTCGCTATATATTTTTCCGTTCACGTATATTTCGATTTATATATACCGACAACCGTTTACGCGGATCTATCCCACTTCTGAAATGTAATACACTCTGAAAAATTAACTCGGGAGAGAATTAATAAAAGAAACAATATAATTGGGAACTGAAAACTTGTTTAATGCGACTATATCGTACAAAGGTTCCCATACGACTGACTGGCACTTTTTCTCAACTCACTCGCTTCCTCGTTCGGACAGTGTTGTCAACTTGTCATTACACTATTATCTAATTTTTTAGTATGAATTCATTTATTTATTTATTTCTAACCTAAGGCCTTATGTAATGTCAGGAAAAAGAGATACTTCATTCGTCTAGAATTCAATTCTTAAATTTTTAAAATTTAAAAATGTAAAAAGATTTGTTTTTTTTTTTTTTAATATATATTTATTTTTTTTATAAAAACTTGTCTTAAAATGCATGTCTGTAGTTAGATTCTGGTATGTAGGCGTCCGTCTTGTAGGTATGTCCTCAATGAAACGAGGAGTATGTCAGTATCCTCCTTACTGTATGTAAGGAGTTCAGTCGGGGTTTTGCTTGTTCCACGTTCGTTAATTAGTCTCTGTAATTCGGTGCATTGCTGAATGATGTGTGCCGTAGTTAGAGAGGTGTTACGGCAGTAGGGGCAGGCAGGGGCAGGTTCCTTGGTAAAAATATGCTTTTTGGTCGGAAGGATGTGACCTAGTCTCAATCACGCTATCGATATCATTTTGCCCCTGGAGGCGTCAGGCATTGGGAGTTTATCGGATGTTTTATGGTGGGAGGCAAGGAATGTACGCGATGAGCTCCAGGTAGCTTTCCTGATGCTGTGCTGAAGGCAACGTGCATGCGCCCTGGCAGCTTTGCAACTCGGCGGCATGATTGTTTCGCTGTCGCAACTCGACGCGCTCTTGGCAAGCGTGTCAGCTTTTTCGTTGCCAGGAATGCCAACATGGGCTGGACACCATGCCAAGGTGATTTTGCCGGAATGGAGGGACTTCCTGATTTTAGATGTCAGGGGATCTCTGTTTTTAATATTTTGGATGGCCTTCAAGGAGGACAAACTGTCCGAGAATATTGCGCAAGTTCCGTCTTGCTTTACAGCCCACCTTACAGCCTCCCAGATCGCTGTAAGTTCAGCCGAGAAGACGTTTGTCCAGGATGGTAGAGCATAGGTGAGGGAGAGATTGTCGTTTTCGTTGTCTGACCAGACAGCAATTCCGACTTCTTCCCCAGTTTTAGAGGCATCCGTATAGATATTTCTATTTGCGTTTAAGTGCCTGTATGTTTCTGTATGGAGTCGTCTTTTATTTAAATTCTCTAGGTGCTCGTACTTTCGTTGGTCTGTTAAGATTTTCCTGGCAGGCATCCTCCATGGAGGGAGGTTGCAAACAGGGTTTAATTGATCTGGATCAAAAGGAATGGTTCGGAGAGTGTATGGGATGCTTGCAATCGCACGTGTCAAGCCGGCACAGGTGCTTCTGGTGGGAATGGGGTTTAAGGTTAGGATATCCAGGGTTAGGAGGTAGAGTGGGGACTTGGGATTGTGTACGGTCTTAAGGAATAGGTTGCTAGCGAGTTCTTCTCTTCTCTGGGGAAGGTTAAGGAATCCCGATTCCACTAGCAGACTTGGAATCGGCGTGGTGCGCAGCGCACCGAGAGCCAGTCTAGCCATGGCAGTCAGGGATTTCTGGATTCTGCGAATGTTTCTTTTGTTTGTGTAGCCGTAGATGGTGAGGCCATAGTCAACTTTGCCTATGATAAGTTGTTTAGCTATTCTAATAGCTGTCTCTAAAGGTGGACCAGAGTTTCTTCTACATATTATTTTCAGTAGGTTGTTCCTGCTTTTCACAGCGTCTGCTACTAGCTCAGCCTGTTTAGAGCAGTTGAGATTGTGCGCGAAGACAAGCCCCAGAATTTTGAGACTTTTTAGGAGGGGAACAGAAGCTATATCGCTCTCGAAGGCGTTCTCTACACATTTACGTCTGCGACAGACGTGAAGTGCTTCTAACTTGTTGTAGGCGATTTTAGCCCCGTTTGTGTCGGCCCAGACCGAGATTGTTCTCAAAGCCCTGTTGAGCACGTGCTTTACAAACGGGACTTCACCTGAAGCATAACAAATGATGTTATCAGCGTAAACATGGAAGAAGAGATTCGGAACCTCATCAAGTTTTTCACAAAGAGAGTGGATGTACACACTGAAGAGTTGGACGGAGAGTGGGGACCCTTGCGGGAGTCCGTTTAGGATTTTATGCGTGGTGGAAAAGTGTCCTCCAACTCTTACTTTAATTCTTCTCTCTGTTAGGAAGGAGTTAACTGTATCTACGAATCTCTTCCCCATGTTCCAGAGTTCAAGCTGTCGCAGAATGGAGCTCTTAGGTGTTCTGTCGAACGCCTTCTCAAGGTCAATTAACAGTACAACAGAGTGCCTGCCCTTGGAGAGTGCGCATGCCAGGTTATGCTCCAGTTCCTGGAGGAGGGACTGAGTCCCCCTACCAGGCCTGTAGCTTGCGACGGGTGGCAGCAGCTTCTCATCCAATAGCCAAGACAGTCTGTTGGCCATCAGCTTCTCGAGGATTTTGGAGATTGTGGGTAGGAGGGAGATAGGTCTGGTATCGGAGGGGCACGGGATTTTCTTTGAGCTTTTCGGTATAGATCTTATCTCAGCAGTCTTCCAAGCTTGTGGAAATCTGCCGAGTTTGAGGATTAGGTCGTAAAGTCCTCTAGCTCTATCTAGCCAGGCTGAAGGAGCCTGTTTCAGCATACCGAATGTGGTGTTATCCAGACCTGGAGTGGTGCCATGGAAGGAGTTAAGTGTTTCCTTAACCTCCTGGAGGGAAAAAGCATCTTCTAAGGGATTGGGAAGGGGGGTGTCTTCTATCATGTTGCTTGTCTTCTCGCACAATCGTTTAAAGGTCATGGGAGTAGGGTCACCTATGTTTGAATAACTAATGTAAAAGCTTGCTAGACTTTCGGCTATCTGTTTAGGGTCTTGGACTATTTGGTCACCTATTTTAAGGCCCGTGATGCCTGCCTTAGAAGGATGCCCACAAATAGCCTGGACTTTCCGCCAGTTATCGCTCATAGGAGTTTCCGCACTAATGCTATTCGCAGAATCCAGCCATGACTGCTTTTTGGCCAGCCTAATCTCCCTGCGCATCTGTGCGTTTGCCCTGCGATATGCAATGGCATTTGCGGTACCAGGTTGACGTTTAAATCTCTTCCAGGCCGAGTCCTTACGTTGAATGTAGTCTTGAACGTGCGCCGTGAGCCACGGGGGCTGTGTTTTGGTGGAGTGTTTGCTGAGTGGGATGCTGCTGTTTGCAGCGAAGCGTATAGCTTTGGTTAAAGTTGCTGCTTCTTGTTCGACATCTGGCTGGGAGGATGATTGTGCAGGTATTCAACTATTCGATGTACCTGGGTATATGCACTTTGCCCGGAAGAGATCCAGACATGGTGATAACAACTGGGAAGTGGTCGCTTCCGCTGGGGTTGTCGACCACCCTCCAGTGCGTTAAGTGAGTGAGAGAGGGAGGGGCAAAGGAAAGGTCTATATGCGTTAATGTGTTACGGGTGTTCAGAATGGTAGGTGAACCGTCATTCAAGAGGACGAGGTCCGATCGGTCTAGCCAGCCCGCGATCTTATTTCCCCTTGGGTCACTCCGCGGCGATCCCCATAACGGATGATGCGCGTTGAAGTCACTCAGTAGGAAGGTAGGACCTGATATCTGTTCCACAAGGGAACTGAGAAGTCCGCTGTCCACCACGTCCCCGGCCCCCACGTAGATGGACATGATGTTGAAGTGGCAGCGCATATAGGCCTTAACCGCGACTGCAGTTAAAGGAGTATTAATTGAAATGGGGGTGGAGGGGATGTCTTCCCTTATCAATATAGCAACACCTCCACGACGGGTGTTCGCAGTATTGTAGGTGTACGGGGTGAAGTTTCGGAGATGTATGGGAGGGGATACGGATGGGAGGTGTGTTTCCTGGATGGCAAGGATGGAAGGTGAAAGTTGGTATATTAGCAGCTGAAGGCTGTCCAAATTATTATAAAAGCCGCAGATATTCCACTGAAGGATGGTGCAATCCTCAGAGTTGTTCTGGGGTTCTTTATTAGAATGGGTCATATGGGAAGGGGAGGATAAAAGCTAGAGCAAAATCTGAAATACCTTAGGTATGTAAACTAGAGAGGATATTGGAATTCTTAAAGTCGTTTAAATCATTTCGTCTTCAGAGACAGGTAATGTGGGCAGGTCGGTGTCATAACGCAATGTATTAGGAGGTGTTATAGGTGTTATAGGTGTTTGGGAGTGTTCAAAGTATGGGGCCGTGAGGTTTTTGTAAGTGGCAGGTGAGAGTGAAAGAAGTTTATTTGCGTCCTCGTGCCTGTATGTTTCTGTATGGAGTCGTCTTTTATTTAAATTCTCTAGGTGCTCGTACTTTCGTTGGTCTGTTAAGATTTTCCTGGCAGGCATCCTCCATGGAGGGAGGTTGCAAACAGGGTTTAATTGATCTGGATCAAAAGGAATGGTTCGGAGAGTGTATGGGATGCTTGCAATCGCACGTGTCAAGCCGGCACAGGTGCTTCTGGTGGGAATGGGGTTTAAGGTTAGGATATCCAGGGTTAGGGGTAGAGTGGGGACTTGGGATTGTGTACGGTCTTAAGGAATAGGTTGCTAGCGAGTTCTTCTCTTCTCTGGGGAAGGGTAAGTAATCCCGATTCCACTAGCAGACTTGGAATCGGCGTGGTGCGCAGCGCACCGAGAGCCAGTCTAGCCATGGCAGTCAGGGATGTCTGGATTCTGCGAATGTTTCTTTTGTTTGTGTAGCCGTAGATGGTGAGGCCATAGTCAACTTTGCCTATGATAAGTTGTTTAGCTATTCTAATAGCTGTCTCTAAAGGTGGACCAGAGTTTCTTCTACATATTATTTTCAGTAGGTTGTTCCTGCTTTTCACAGCGTCTGCTACTAGCTCAGCCTGTTTAGAGCAGTTGAGATTGTGCGCGAAGACAAGCCCCAGAATTTTGAGACTTTTTAGGAGGGGAACAGAAGCTATATCGCTCTCGAAGGCGTTCTCTACACATTTACGTCTGCGACAGACGTGAAGTGCTTCTAACTTGTTGTAGGCGATTTTAGCCCCGTTTGTGTCGGCCCAGACCGAGATTGTTCTCAAAGCCCTGTTGAGCACGTGCTTTACAAACGGGACTTCACCTGAAGCATAACAAATGATGTTATCAGCGTAAACATGGGAGAAGAGATTCGGAACCTCATCAAGTTTTTCACAAAGAGAGTGGATGTACACACTGAAGAGTTGGACGGAGAGTGGGGACCCTTGCGGGAGTCCGTTTAGGATTTTATGCGTGGTGGAAAAGTGTCCTCCAACTCTTACTTTAATTCTTCTCTCTGTTAGGAAGGAGTTAACTGTATCTACGAATCTCTTCCCCATGTTCCAGAGTTCAAGCTGTCGCAGAATGGAGCTCTTAGGTGTTCTGTCGAACGCCTTCTCAAGGTCAATTAACAGTACAACAGAGTGCCTGCCCTTGGAGAGTGCGCATGCCAGGTTATGCTCCAGTTCCTGGAGGAGGGACTGAGTCCCCCTACCAGGCCTGTAGCTTGCGACGGGTGGCAGCAGCTTCTCATCCAATAGCCAAGACAGTCTGTTGGCCATCAGCTTCTCGAGGATTTTGGAGATTGTGGGTAGGAGGGAGATAGGTCTGGTATCGGAGGGGCACGGGATTTTCTTTGAGCTTTTCGGTATAGATCTTATCTCAGCAGTCTTCCAAGCTTGTGGAAATCTGCCGAGTTTGAGGATTAGGTCGTAAAGTCCTCTAGCTCTATCTAGCCAGGCTGAAGGAGCCTGTTTCAGCATACCGAATGTGGTGTTATCCAGACCTGGAGTGGTGCCATGGAAGGAGTTAAGTGTTTCCTTAACCTCCTGAAGGGAAAAAGCATCTTCTAAGGGATTGGGAAGGGGGGTGTCTTCTATCATGTTGCTTGTCTTCTCGCACAATCGTTTAAAGGTCATGGGAGTAGGGTCACCTATGTTTGAATAACTAATGTAAAAGCTTGCTAGACTTTCGGCTATCTGTTTAGGGTCTTGGACTATTTGGTCACCTATTTTAAGGCCCGTGATGCCTGCCTTAGAAGGATGCCCACAAATAGCCCGGACTTTCCGCCAGTTATCGCTCATAGGAGTTTCCGCACTAATGCTATTCGCAGAATCCAGCCATGACTGCTTTTTGGCCAGCCTAATCTCCCTGCGCATCTGTGCGTTTGCCCTGCGATATGCAATGGCATTTGCGGTACCAGGTTGACGTTTAAATCTCTTCCAGGCCGAGTCCTTACGTTGAATGTAGTCTTGAACGTGCGCCGTGAGCCACGGGGGCTGTGTTTTGGTGGAGTGTTTGCTGAGCGGGATGCTGCTGTTTGCAGCGAAGCGTATAGCTTTGGTTAAAGTTGCTGCTTCTTGTTCGACATCTGGCTGGGAGGATGATTGTGCAGGTATTCAACTACACCAGCTTGGAACTTCTCCCAATCGGCGCGACGTTCGATGTACCTGGGTATATGCACTTTGCCCGGAAGAGATCCAGACATGGTGATAACAACTGGGAAGTGGTCGCTTCCGCTGGGGTTGTCGACCACCCTCCAGTGCGTTAAGTGAGTGAGAGAGGGAGGGGCAAAGGAAAGGTCTATATGCGTTAATGTGTTACGGGTGTTCAGAATGGTAGGTGAACCGTCATTCAAGAGGACGAGGTCCGATCGGTCTAGCCAGCCCGCGATCTTATTTCCCCTTGGGTCACTCCGCGGCGATCCCCATAACGGATGATGCGCGTTGAAGTCACTCAGTAGGAAGGTAGGACCTGATATCTGTTCCACAAGGGAACTGAGAAGTCCGCTGTCCACCACGTCCCCGGCCCCCACGTAGATGGACATGATGTTGAAGTGGCAGCGCATATAGACCTTAACCGCGACTGCAGTTAAAGGAGTATTAATTGAAATGGGGGTGGAGGGGATGTCTTCCCTTATCAATATAGCAACACCTCCACGACGGGTGTTCGCAGTATTGTAGGTGTACGGGGTGAAGTTTCGGAGATGTATGGGAGGGGATACGGATGGGAGGTGTGTTTCCTGGATGGCAAGGATGGAAGGTGAAAGTTGGTATATTAGCAGCTGAAGGCTGTCCAAATTATTATAAAAGCCGCAGATATTCCACTGAAGGATGGTGCAATCCTCAGAGTTGTTCTGGGGTTCTTTATTAGAATGGGTCATATGGGAAGGGGAGGATAAAAGCTAGAGCAAAATCTGAAATACCTTAGGTATGTAAACTAGAGAGGATATTGGAATTCTTAAAGTCGTTTAAATCATTTCGTCTTCAGAGACAGGTAATGTGGGCAGGTCGGTGTCATAACGCAATGTATTAGGAGGTGTTATAGGTGTTATAGGTGTTTGGGAGTGTTCAAAGTATGGGGCCGTGAGGTTTTTGTAAGTGGCAGGTGAGAGTGAAAGAAGTTTATTTGCGTCCTCGGGAGTTGCCGCTCCGAGGGTAAAATTCGTGCCTGCCAGAAGGGAGATATTATCGGTAGAGGGCCCTGTTTTGGCCGTTATGCTGAGGTTTGCTGGGGCTGAAGTTTCTACGATTGAGATGTATTCTTCTTTTGCTGGGGATCTTTCGGAGAGGGAGTCCGTTATGCTTATCTGTTCGATGTCCATATTTCTATCTGGAGAATTGTCCTGTTTGCGTTGGGCAATTTCGGTGGTTTTTGTTTTCTTTGGTGTAGTTTCGTTGCTTATTTGAGCGGATGTGTAATCATATGTGTGTTTGTTAGAACTGCTGGGGGGATGTGCTTGCGTTTTAGGTGTGAGTGTGTCTTTGTGTGCTTTTATGTTTGTGTTTGTGTTTGTACTGGTGTTTGCACTTTTGCTTGTGTTTGTGTTTGTTAATGCAGGTGTTGTGATCTGGGTGCTAATTTTTGTTTCCAGAGGGTTTGTTTTTGTTTTATTGTCTTGTTGGGTGGTAGGAGTGTTCTTAAATGCGCCAGCGAAGGATAGCCCTGGCATGGTCCTGCTTCGGCTCTCTGTAACAGGGGCAAGGTTGCCATTTAAGGCATGCCATTTCATCCTGGCCTCGTATCGCGTGATGTGGTTGTCTACTTGTAGCTTTACCATCTCTTTTCCCTTTTGGAAAGTGGGGCAGGAGCTGGACAATGTGGTGTGGTTATCAGCTACTTTGCAGCCAATATAATATATTTTGTTACAGTTGGCGTGCGTCGTTTCATCCTTGGGCTTGGAGCCACCACAGAATTCGCATGCTGGAGGACTCATGATGCCCGAATGCCAAGAAGGATCTGCAGCGGAGTGGTGCTGGGTACCACCTACGAACCGGAAGGTTCTCCAGGCAGCAGACAATATTTGAGGGTGGAGTGAAGCGATCAAATGTGATCTGAAGAGCGCCGGATGGTGTTCGGATGTTGTCCTTCTGACGTGTGAGTTTCCTCACCTCAGTCACTGTTTTATTCTTCTCTCTCAGACCTTCAAGGATTTGTTCTTCTGTAAGGGACTTCAGGTTCGGAGCAATGGCAATGCCTTTGCAGCTGTTTAGCCTCTGGTGATATTCCACCTTTGTGTCATAGCCTTCGATTTTAGTAAAAGTCCTAATGAGTTTTTCGGCCGTGGCCTTGGAGGGGAAGAAGTCAAGATATTTACCATCCCTCAGCGGTTTACATGAGCGTATTGAAGGAGAGCAGTGTTCTATGTGTTTGGTCACAATGAACGGATTGAGGTCCGTGATCAATTTCGATGTGTCGGCTAGTGAGATTAGGACATATTTGGGGTCCGGTCCCGTGAAGGTATCACCAAGTGATTCATCCAACAGTGGGAATTCGGACCACCTTGTGCCCCGCTTATCTGTTCGCCTTGGCACCTTCCTGGGCATGGATTCCTCCATGTCCAGGACGGCGTAATAGTTCTGCGGCCCTTTGGCCGTACCCATATTTGTTGTGCCCACTAGGGGCGCTGTCTTTTAAGTACTCAGTAAAATCGAGTCGGTGTGTTTAACGTATTGAAAGGAATTCTAGAGGAACGATTGTCGAACGTTTATGTTGCGGCCTTTCCCGATCAGCCCGTTTCTTGTTACAAATTAAGGTTCAATTGGCTAGGTGCTGCTTAAAGAAGCACACAAATACACACATGCACAAAGCACACAACAAAACAATGCTTCTTTTTACACCGATTAATGGAGAGCTCCCTCTAGTACCTCACTTAAGCACTACGGTGGCTAAACTATGTGACTTACGGCGCTGGACAACTGGTGCCCCACCTGCCGTACAACGTTTCGTCATGCTGCTCCATTGAAAACTTTATGGACACAGATGACATATAAACCAGCACTTGCAATTTTTTTGCATAATTTAATAATTTTTTTGCATAATTTAACAAATAACGCATTTAGCTTTTTATCATTGTATAGCACAATGCACTGCCCTGCTACGCAGGACAGTGCACTGTCCCGCTACGCGGAACAGATATATAGGAGATATGGGGGAAAGATAATAGAAAAACAAACACACAAAAACACACACACACAAGCACACAAATACATACATGCACAAAGCACACAACAAGACAATGCTTCTTTTTACACCGATTAATGGAGAGCTCCGTCTAGTACCTCACTTAAGCACTACGGTGGATAAACTATGCGACTTACGGCGCTGGACAAGTGGTGCCCCACCTGCCGTACAACGTTTCGTCATGCTGCTTCGTTGAAAACTTCATGGACACAGATGACATATAAACCAGCACTTGCAATTTTTTTGCATAATTAAATGCAGCTGAGAAATTAATCAAGAATTTCACGAAGATTGAGGGCCATGAAACAAAGGTGGAATACCACCATAAGCTCAATTCATCCAGAGGCATCGCTTTTGCTCCCAATCTCAAGTTCCTCACAGAGCTAGAGATCTTGGAAGGGCTCAAGGAAAAAAACAAGACCGTGACGGTGTTATGGATAAAAGATGCAAGGTAGCAAAAGAAATTAATATTTTTGTTTGTGATCCAAATATTTTCCTTTATTCAACGTGAGCTTATTATTTTCTAAATAACATTACTCTGCACTATCGCAATGCTCCGCCAGAGTATCATATTTCGTTTAATTATATGCTATGGTAATCGGAATGCATGATGTTTACTCGGGATCTTCCTGTAGCTAAAGTCTTGATTATTTAGTAGCTAAGTAAGCATAATTTTTCAGATAAGAAATGAAACTCAGAACTGTATAATACTGTAAATAGAATTTAGTCTTAAGTTGCTTTAGCTCGCGTTCAGAACTATTAATATTAATCAATAAAGTTACTCTTAAAATAAAGTGTCGGAATTCTATTTATTATACCTACTATTGATTCGCTTAGAAGTTTACGCGGGGAAGTAAGGAAAATTTCTCTACTTACTTCCATAAGTCCGTGTCAGTGAATAACAACGGAAGTGAAAAAGCTGACACGACAGAAAGAAAGCATTCCAACTCCAACTGGTGCATTACAGATTACCTTCGATCGCTTCACGCCCCCAGCCAGCATCGTATGCTGCCTGGAAAATCTACCAGTTCGTAGATGGTACCCGGCACCCTTACGATGCAGATCTTGCCTAGTTTTCGGACACCACGAATCATCCTGCAAGGAGACGCCAGCGTGCGAGCTCTGAGGAGGTCCTAAGGCAAAAGACGGGACTGTGCATGAAAACTGCAACCAAATTTACTGTGTTGGCTGCAGGATTGCAGGGCAACACACCACGCCCTCCAGAGAATGCCCCTCTTTCCTCAGAGAAAAGGAGATTGTGAAAATGCAAATAGATAACCATCTCACAAGGTACGAGGCAAGGAGAAAATGGTATGCCATAAATGGTAACCTCGCTCCAGTACAAGAAAGCCAGAGCAGGACTCTGCCTGGACTATCGTTTGCCCAAGCCTTCAAGAATGTACCATCCACTTCTAATCAAAGGGTAGAGGCTGTAATGCCCAAAGAATCAGGCTCATATGAAGCCCTCCCCAAGACCCTTGAAAAAACAATCACACCTAAGGAAAATAAAGCTACAAATAACACACCACTGACCATAAAAACAAAGACTAACACACAAAAGCGTAATGAAAGGCACACGCCTCAAAACAAGACACGACAAGACATTAACGAATCTACACCGCAAAAAACACACACAACAGGTACAATTCATAAAGCACCAGCCTCAAACACTGAAGAACACAAAAACATAGAAACAATCACTATCAAAGAATCCCCCTCAACAAAATGCTCTACTGATGACCAGACACACAGAAAATCAATCCTCGCTCCACCAACAACTTTCAGCATTACGGCCTCTACAGGCCCCCACACCGAAAGCATCGCCATTACGGCTGGCAATAACCATACCTTCGGGGCTAAAACCCACGAAGACGCTAATAAACTACTCTCACTAACACCCACCACCTTCAAATCTCTTACAGCTCCTCTCTTGGAGCACGATCAACACTCTATCTTCTCTCCAAACACCAAACCACCAGACACAAACCAGACCATACAGCAATTTACAGACGACGAAATGTCAGAAGACTATTAGAACTCTTATGTAATCACTCTCCTTGAAGGAAAACATTCCCTCCACCTTCACACTTCCCTCTCCCTTTCCCTCCAACATGACCCACAATACAAATCAGGCATGGCACCCCTTGAAAGATTGCAAAATCCTTCAATGGAATGTCTGCGGCCTTTTCAACAATCTGGGCAGCCTTCAGCTGCTCATCTCCGAATTTTCACCCTCCATCCTCGCTATTCAGGAAACCCACATCCCATCCATACCCACATCCCCTCCCCTCCATATACGCAATTACTCCACATACCTATACAACACTTCCACCACTCGTCGAAGAGGAGTGGCCATACTAGTTAGAGACGAAATCCCCTCGAGCCTGGTAAACCTGAACACGTCATTATCAGCTATCGCTGTGAAGATCCACCTACAAGTTCCGTTCAATGTGGTGTCTGTCTATGTGGGGGCTGACGACGTAGTTAATGGAAGGCTACTAAGTTCCCTTGTGGAACAGGTGCCCGGTCCCACCTTCCTCCTAGGAGACTTTAACGCGCATCATCCGCTATGGGGATCGCCGCAAAGCGACCTGAGAGGAAGGAGGATTGCGGCCTGGCTGGACAGCTCCGACCTCATCCTCCTCAATGACGGTTCACCCACCATTTTAAACACAAGGAATACCCTCACACACATCGATCTCTCTTTAGCAACCCCATCATTGGCGCACCAAAGCAATTGGCAAGTAGCCAAAAGCCCCAAGGGAAGTGACCACCTGCCTAATCATTTCCATCTCAAGACTTCTTCCAGGCAGAGCGCACATTTACAGGTATGTGGAAAGCCGTGCTGACTGGGAGAGATTCCAAGCAGCCGTTTCATAGTACCTTGCAAAAACCCCGGCCAGCACGAACGTAAACAAAGAAGCAGCTACCCTAAGAAAATCGCTAAGGTACGCAGCGAACAATAGCATTCCGCTAAATCGACCCACTACCAAAGCACAGCCCCCGTGGCTAACGGCACAAGTTAGAAAGCTCATCGACATCAAGGACGCCGCCTGGAAAAGAGACTTCCTAACGCAACAAATGTCATTGCATATCGCAGGGCAAACGCGCAAATGAGAAGAGAGATTAAAATAGCTAAAAGGCAATCTTGGCTGGATTTTGCGGATAGCATAAATGCGACCACACCAATGCGCGACAATTGGCGGAAGGTTCGAGCTATTTGCGGACGACCCAATAAGGCAGGCATCACAGGCCTTATGATTGAGGACCAAATAGTGCTGAACCCGAAGCAAATTGCCGAAAGCCTGGCTACCTACATTGCCGATTATTCCAACACAGTTCAGTACCTTCCGGCATTAGACCAGAGGGGACTGGGAGAGAAGATCAGACCTGAAACCAGAGCCTCCCACAATCCCCATCCATCAGAAGATCCCTTCTCCCCCCAGGAAATTAAGAGTACTCTTAGTTCCTTCCTTGGCACCACTCCTGGTCTGGATAACATATCTTTTGGCATGCTCAAGCAGGCGCCTCCAGCCTGGTTCCACAGAGCAAAAGGACTCTTTGACCTAGTCCTTGATCAAGGCAACTTTCCGCAGATCTGGAAAACTGCCGAGATCAGACCAATCCCAAAAGACTCTAAAAAGATCCTAAGCCCCTCCGAAACCAGAACAATCTCACTCCTACCCACAACGTCCAAAGTCCTAGAGAAGCTGATGGCCAACAGACTGTCTTGGACATTGGAGCAGAAGCTGCTGCCACAGGTTGCTAGCTACAGACCTGGGAGAGGAACGCAATCCCTCCTCCAAGAGCTGGAGCAAAACCTGGCATGCGCACTCTCCAAGGGAAAGCATTCTGTTGTGCTGTCAATCGACCTGGAAAAGGCGTTCGATCGCACACCCAAGCACCCCATTCTCCGGCAGCTAAACAAATGGAATATGGGAAAGAGGTTCGTTAACACCGTGGACTCATTTCTGTCAGATATGAGGATCAAAGTGAGAGTGGGCGGACATTTTTCCTCGGAACATACGCTGAGGAATGGACTCCCACAAGGCTCTCCGCTTTCGGTCCACCTATTCAACACATATATACATTCTCTATCTGAGAGCCTAGATAAAGTCCCGGACCTCTTTTTCCATATCTATGCAGATAACATCGTCTGCTACGCTTCAGGTGAGGTCCCATTAGTAAATTACGTGCTCAACAGAACACTGAGGGCAATCTCAGTTTGGGCCGACACGAATGGGGCCAAAATAGCCTACAGGAAGCTAGAAGCCCTCCACGTCTGTCGGAGAAGAAAATGTGCAGAGAGCGCCTTTGAGGGCGATTTGGCTTCTATCCCTCTCTCACAAAGTCTAAAAATTTTGGATCTGACCTTCTTGCACAATCTCAACTGGACCAAGCATACTGCAAACATTCCAGAATCCGTCAGAAGCAGGAAAAACCTGCTAAAAATCATATGCAGACGGAATTCTGGCCCCCCACTGGAAACGGCTACAAAGATAGCCAGGCAGTTAGTGGTCGGCAGGATAGACTACTGCCTTACCATCTACGGATACACTACCCGCACAAACATCCGAAAAATACAGGCATCATTAAACGCCACGGCAAGAATTGCACTAGGCGCTCTTCGTACAACACCGATAACCAGCCTTCTGGTGGAATCAGGCTTCCCTACTATCCCACAGAGAACAGAAGAGCTAGCCGGAAACCTCGTCTTCAAATCCATACATCACCCAAACTCCCCACTCCAACTCCTAACCTTAGACATCCTTTCCGCAAACCGCACCCTTTCCAGACGCACCTGTCCCAGTTTAGCTAGAGGAATAGCGAACATCCCGCACTACCTCCGAGAAATCCCCTTTTCCCCTGAACACCTCAACCAGGTGCCCAACGTGCCTCCTTGGAGAATGCTTACAGAAAGAATCCTTCTAGACGAAGAAATCTACGCTCAACTTGACGACAAAAACAAAATACGACTGCATACTGACACCTACAGAAGAATACAGGCGGACGTAAACATCTACACGGACGCCTATAAAGACGGAGAACAGGTGGGGATAGCCATATGGGCCAATCACAGAGAACCTGACCTTCCCCTATCCTACAAACTGCCAACGTGGACAGATGTGCTCACGGCAGAGCTGACGGCGGTCTGGGAGGCTGTCAGATGATGGGTCACCAAACAGGTGACGACATGTGCCATTTTCTCGGACAGCCTGTCCTCGCTAAAAGCAATAAAGAACCTCAAGAACAAGAACCCGTTGGCAGTAAACATCAGGAACTCTTTGCACACTGGTAGAATCACGCTAGCTTGGTGCCCAGCCCACGTTGGGATTGCAGGGAACGAGAGGGCGGACGAGCTCGCCAAGAGTGCGATCTGCACTCAGAGTGAACGAATATCCCCACCAGCTTACAAATCCATCAGGGCATTTTCCAGAAAGCTGCAACATGAAAATAGAAACGCCACTTGGAGAGTATCCAATACCTTCCTTGCCAGCCATCACAATGAGACAGACAAGCCTAACATGCCGGAGCTCCCCAGGAGCATCATGGTAGCGGTAGCCAGACTAAGGCTAGGACACTTCCTGCCTGTCAAGGCACATTTATTTCAAAGGCAACCAGTCCCCGCTTGTCCTTAATGCAGGAACGAAATGTTGACGGCTGCCCATGTTTTGCAGCAATGCAAAGAGTTACGTAGGTTACTCCACGTACTAGGGACCACTAAAACACCCACCGAGCTCTTCACATACCACAAGTACGACACGGACCTAATACTTAACGCCATAAAAACCTACCTAAGAGACGGACGGAAACAAAGACACAAGACTCTAACTGCATACATACGAACACAGGACCTAAGACTGCAGACACAAAAGCATTCACACCACCTAAAATCACACTCTAGTACAGGCAAAAACTGAAGGAAAGCCTGTAAATATTTATATAAAGTAAAAATAGTTATTTTGTTAAACACTTATATATAAAAACTTATTATTATACATGAATTGAATTGCCACAGTCCAATTAATTAAGTTAGAATTTAGAATTTAGAATTTTATATATGGAAAAATATAATAAAAAAAAAAAATTTATAATAAAAATAAAAAAATAAAAAAAAATTAATTTTGGTAAATATAGAGCTAATATCTGCAGAAGGCGGAAGCAAATGTAACTAAGTAGAATTAGCAATCATATGTATAAGTGTGAATATGTTAGAAATAAAAAGTAGCTTCTATTTTCAATATCAGAAAACAGAAAAGAAAAGGAGTAAAAAAAAAATAAAAATAAAAAAGAAAAAGAAATTGTTAATAAAATTATAATCAGTTTAAAAATAAAAGAATACATAATTATAGGCAAGATACATAAAAAGCAAAACATAGTGCTACACTTAAACTAAACATAAGAGACAATATTACGATATATTACAAGATAGTCATTGCTTAAATCTAGCACAAGTAAACATAGCTTAACTATTTTTCTAATACTAGGTACAACACCTATGCTTCGCACAAACGCGGCGGCAATCTGGTGGAGTGCGGAACCGAAGCTGGTGCGCACTTCATTGATTCCTGCTGTCTTGTTGTAAACTGCCCAGCTAGTCGTAATATCTCGCGATATTTCCCTACAGCACACAGCCTAAAAAGAAAAAAAGATAAAATCAATAAGAGGCACCACAAAATAATTAAACTTCTGTTAAAATAAACAGACAACTTAACTGGCGTCAAAGCAACCAAGCTCCTTGTTCCTCCTCCCCGTAGCATTCAGAGCAACTGATTCCTCCTCCTCCCCCACCTTCTCCTTGGACACCATCCTCCTCCCAAAGCAACCCTTGCACTCCTCCACTTCCCAGCTCAGCCATTTTGGCCCCCTCCTAGTCGTAGATAAGCCAGGCCTAGCCGCAACACCTAAAAATAAGCGAAAATGTTAACAAACTGCTGTAGAAAATAATGTTATATTTAAGGTTAGTAATTAAGACTGTTATAAACCCAGGTAGCTGCCCAGATGGCCTAGTAGCCGTGGGCCCTCAAACATTAGTTGTAAATTAGGTTAGGTTTTCTTTTAAGCAAATCTATCTAATTGCAACTAGTGATAAAGAAATAAATAAATAAATAAAAAAAAAATAAAGAAAGAATTAGAAACTGTTTAATTAAACGGGCATTTGAAATGATGATTAAAAAATGAATTGTTAGCTGTAAGTAAAATATAATTTGCCCAAAACACTGTTAGCTGCCCAGATGGCCTAGTAGCCGTGGGCCCATTATATTAGTTGATAGTTAAGATAGATTTAAGTTTTTATCTATGTAATTACAACTAATAACAATAAATAAATAAATAAATCACTCTAAATACTTCCATAACAAAAATGGCACCCAACGTGGGGCCACCTCAGTATACTTTTGTGGTCTAATTGTAAATTTTACTGGGGACTGGTACTTATAGTGAGACGATTATTTGTCTGTTTCCTAATTGATTGACCTCAAGTCTCACTTCCAGTGGAAGTTGCATGCGGACCTAGGTCTGACTGTTTTGAGTAAAGTTAAAATTTTTAAAGTTTTTGAAATTTGGTTGTTATTAAAGTAAAGTTTGTTGATTTTCTATTTCGAGTAAAGTAAAAGTTTTTGATATTGTCCTTTTTTCTTCAGTTCGACTTTGGGTTTGAGTTTGATCAAGCCTCAAGTCTGAACAGTTGTCGAATCTTTTGAATTTTTTTTTTTTTAATTGCGAATTGTTGATCTTTCCCGCTGGCCTTCTGCTATGGAAATAGTAGGTGGCCTCACGAATGATTTTTCATTTGAATTCTCACGGAGGTATGTCTTTGTTGGCCAACAGGCATGAGTTTGTGAGATGACTTTTTGGATTTTAGCTAACTAGTTGACCAGATTCATGACTCTGCCCAACTGGAAGGTTAGCTAGGTATTGTAATTAGGCGAAGAGGAAGGAAGGAGTTTTTGGAGGATGGAAGTGATGCTGGAGACCTTCAGTAATCAGGAGCTGGCATACTGCTAACTGGCTGGCTGAAGAATCTCTAGTAACATTATCGGTCTTGGACATTTCCAACCCGACTTTTCTGTGAGAATCTAAATTTGTTCATGCACACATCCACACTGCTTACCTTTACTGTATATTTCCTGACCTGATTGACACAGTAGGCCTGGAAGACCCTTGTGTTGAGAGTTAGCTCTTGGAGAGGGGGAGGAGATTTTTCTGATAAATCTTTCTCTGATTTTGTTTTTTTGAAAAGTTTGAGTTTAAGCTCACAGTGAGTTTCGTTATATCTAAACGCTGTAGATTACAGGCTATTTATGTCTTTGATTTGCTTTGCTTAGTGCATATTACCTTATTGAGTTTGAATTTAAGCGTCGTCTTTCGGTGCGGCTCCAACAATTTGGCTTCATAAAAGGTACATCCAACTTGAATATTTTTTTTATATACCTCGCTTATAGTCCCAAAAGGAAGACTTTCTGTTATTGATGGCTAGAGTAGTTTTGAATTTTGAACTCTTGCTGAAAATTTACGTCAGTTGTATTGAGTGAACTGAGAAGTTGTATTCGTCCTCGTAGTATTAATTTGCAACATTTAAGTTGCTCAGCAGCCCTTGGCTGCAAATCAACCTTCTGTTGATGAAAATTTTTGAATTTTCGTATTGTTTAAAGAATTTTGTCCCGATTATGGTCGATGACCTTCACTTCCACACATAGGCAAAATTAGTCATTTTTGAAAGATTTTGGAGTTATAGTCACACGTTTAATGCTTCTGTTCAAACTAACTGGTTATCATGGCAACCATGCGGACACCACCTTCTGCGACTGAAGTCCCTGTCCAAAGGCCAGACCAATGCACCATCTGTCAAGATGGAGACTGGTCTGCCAAGAAGAAGCCTGTAGCCACCATTTGTGGGCACGTATTTCATCGGGCATGTCTGCAAACATGGATAGCTGAACAGGCAAACTGTCCCAGAAGTCCTCTCACTCAGCAGGACTTCGTGGCTTATATTGGTGCAATCCCGAAGAGGTATCCCACTCGGCATGGCAATGCAGATCTTCCCCAACAGCCATTACAGAGCAACGTGCCTAACCAACACCTTCGCAGGTCTTTGTCTCCTCGAGTACGCTCAGCACCTCTATCAAATACCAGCTCGCGAAGACACAGTCTATCACCTGCACCTTCGGGGCAAGGCCTGATTGGCACCGAGTTGATTATATGCAGTCTCCGGACTCAGCTTCAAGACTTGCTGCGTAACGAGATATCTCAAAGCATGAGTACACTACGGACCGAAATCACCGACTCGTTGTCGGGAGTCGCTGCTGTCATTCGGCAAGCGAACGCGTCTCGTCCACCACCACCTCCCTTTTGGAGAGCGAGTTCAACTACCCAGACACTCTGCAGAGACTCCTAGAGATTCGCGTCAGAGACATTCACTCCCAGTTGGACAATTCAGACACGCCTTTCCACATAATATGGCCTTCGCTCCTCCGGCACCTCCACCTTCAGGCCAACAAGCTCAAAACAATTCCTGGCATAGACGCTCAGGCAGTCCTATCAGGAGATGGAACCTGTCTTATAGCGGAAATAGCTCTGAACTATCTGTAGATGAGTTCATCTTCCGATCGCCCCCAGCTATAGCTCTAATAAAGTAAAAATGTATACTCTAAACAAATAAAATCAGAAAATATATATAAAAAAAAATCTTTTTAAAAAAGACTGGTTCTAATTCCAGACTAAAAAATAGAAAATAATATCTTCCTTCACAAAAGTTATTAGAGTTTCTCTTCATTTTATATTTTAATTAAATATTGAAATTATATTAACATTTATTTGTGTATAAAAATTAAAAATTTTAAGGTACAAAAAGAAAGCAAACTCTGAGCAATCTGATGTTTTCAAAAAATTTGTGTATTTGTATTTAATGGAATATATCATCTGTATATTGGAAAGTCGTAAGTGCATATTTTATGATTTTAGTAAATCAGCTTTTAAATTTTAAGCCTTCAAAAATAAAAACTGTGTGATGGAAGTTTTTCGCTTTACTTTATTTCATTGATGTCCCAATTAAATGATAAAAAAATTCATCTTACTAGGTATTGTATAATAATTATCGTTAACTAATTTAAACCTGAAGGAAAATCGTATATGCCAAAATAAATTTTGTTAAAATTAATTACTAGCACGTACGATTTTCTAAAGGAGATCCAATAAATAAATATTAATGTTATTTTATGGTATCAGATAACTCAACTCAATGCATTCGAATAGGCTATAGAAATTCTTAATAGAATCATACTACATATACTACTACTCTGCTTCAATCAATTATATTTTTTTCTTCGGTGGCTGGAAGATAGTATTTTTAGAGTTCCAAGAAAACCTTTTTCTGGTCTCATAGAGAAGTTCGCTTTAGAGATACGATCAATCTCCCGGCTGAAGTTTTATATTTCAGCATAAAGTAAAATCGTCAGTTTTGAAAACGGAACACTCTGCTTAGTTGTTCTTTTCGCAAAACATTTGAAACCAGTTGCGTTTATTTCGATTACTCGTAAAATCACATTGCAATATTTCATGTTGCTTAAAATCATGCGCAATGATAGTAGACTGTGATTTCTGTATGCTTCAAATATTTCTCTAACACTCCCCTTGTTTATGTGCTTGCTAAATTAGCACTGCTAAGGAACGAACGAACACACCGGCACTAGGAAAAAATTGAGATTAGAACACATTTGCTAGTGACAATTTGCTCGTTCCATTTATAGCAGCGCTAATTTAGCAAGCACATAACTACAGCCCGGTTCTGAAAACTTTTGAGTAACAGACTTGTTTTGTTTGTTGTCATTCAAAAGTTGCAATATAGCTGTCGAAGTTATTCTATCATGGTTTTGAGAGATACATGAATCATTCCACAGAAATATATGTTCGCCACGAGAGCCATTCAGTATAATTTTTGTCAATAACTTTTTCAGAACTGATACTAAATCATTCCCTGAACGGCCGCTAAGTACTTCTGTCCACACGGCGCAATATGTTATGTTTTTTTTTAATTTGGTAAAATAATGTAGCAGTTAGATTATACGTTCAATTTTCGTTTTTAATAAAACATCGAAGCAAATACCTTTGGTAAATTGAAGACACTCTGAAATTCGCATCACATAACAATAATATTGGGGTCAATGTTCGTTCCATCAACTTTTATTTCACTTTTTAGTAAAATTTTAACGAAGTAAATGCATCTCAAATACTACAAATATATCAGTGTTCAAGTACATATTCAACAGACAAAACAATGTGAATTTGAGTTCGATTCTTTATCTGTAACCCATTGTTCAACGCCAAGGGTTATTGATAATGTTCTATGGGCACAAGAATAATTATCAATTTCTGCGGGATTATCCTGAATATAAATAAAATGTTCACAATACATGTCAAAATTCTGTTTGAATTTAATTCGAGTCCCAACTTGCTTAATAGCAGGAAATAACAAATCTAAATGATGTGCGTTCATTGACGTTAAAATATCGATGTCTATTTTACATTGTATATGTTATGAAAAATTCTTTTGCACTCACATTATTTTTTTCATAGATACCTCCCTTTAAAATATTGGTAATATGCCTCAAAATTCTATTAATCGAATTAAGTCCATTAAGTCGAATAAATCCTTTGTAACTATTTCCATTGATTGTACTTCCCCTGCTTCCTTTATTATACCTAAATTAAAAATAACACTTTCCACACTCATCTTTCACCTTACATAAATAACTTCATAGTTAAGTGCACGTATTCTTAACTATGAAGTTAGTAGCAAGATCTATGCATCGAAGATAATTTTTCAGCGCTATTCCGTCATTACGTCCGACTTGTAAATTGAAGTTCTACTTTGAAATGCATCCAATTAAATAGTAGCAAACTGATTGATACAGATAGTAGCTGTACTTCATTGTTCGGGTATGCAAGTATTTTTATTAACTTTACGATATTTTCCTTAAGTTTACGAAAGTACATGTAATACTACACAATCTCTCTCTCTAAAGAATATGTACGAAATAATCGCAATTTTTACATTTTATATTATCAAAAGAAATTCACATTTCGTAAAAACTATGAAGCAAGCTACGACAATCGTAAACGTAAGTGCGTTCCTTTTTTACGAAAGGCTTTATAAATTTTTAAAATATGATTGTTTAAATGCGTTATAAATCCTACAAAAATCCTAAAGATTTTAAGTAATTTTGTCCAATACTACGAAAATCTTTCAAATCGAGAATTTACGACAGCTGTTTTAAATACTTTATTATATTATTGTTTGAAATTTTGTGCAGGTGTATCAAACTTTTGTATTGTTTAAAATTCACTCAGCTCATGTAACCTGTAGCCAAGTAATGTACGAGGTGTGATCAAAAAATTCGGTGAATGCCGCTATATCTATCCATTTGACGCTATCCGTCTGATAGCCTGTTTCTTTCAGAAAGTTAATGTTAAATTGAAACAAATTGTGACTTGTCAGTCGGCTTCCAGAGTAAGAAGATTAACGTCATGTTTACCGTGTCTGTCGCACATTATGGATTTCGAACAACGTGTTAATATTACATTTTGTTTTAGTTGGAAGAAAGTGCCAAAGAAGCTCATAAATAGTTAAAATCTGTATATAAAGATAATGAACTGACTCTGAAGACTGTCTATAAATGATTTGAGGGATTTAAAAGCAAAAATGAGTGTGTTGAAGACGAGTAATGGTCGGGACGTCCTTGGACCTGAAAAACACACGAAAACGTGCAAAAACTGGCAAAACGGATTCGTTGAAACAGGCGATTGACTATTCGAGAGCTTGGAGTAGAACTGAACAACTTGCCTGATAAGCCAGAAAAATGGTACATTGGCTTCCTCTTTCATCACAACAACGGTCCGTGCCACACCTCGCTCTCGATACGCGAGTTCTTTGAAAAAAATAATAAATCCTGTCCAAAAATAAAAACTGCAATAGAAGAAAAACTTTTGACACCTCTTTCAACATTTAGAGGGTCACGACAGAGCATCTGAAGCCCGTTCCGAAAGAACCCTTCCAGAAATGCTTCCAATCATGGAATCAACGTTGGGATAAGTGCATCGCTAGGCAAGGGGAGTACCTACTTTCAAAGAAAATAACTCGAATTTCATGTAAACTGATTACTTTTGTACTTTTGTAATAAAACCATTCACCGTATTTTTTTATTACACTTCGTAATACAAGTAATTAGTTTCTTTTTTATTTCCACTTCTAATTTAAAAAAAATTTAATCGCCCCCCCCCCCCCGAGAGCAAATGTCTGGATCCGCCCTTGAATATCATTGGTCACTCACAAGATCCCCAATTAAATTTATTCTTTTATTTGTATTCTACATAAATTCAAAACAGAAAAAATCTCAAAGATTAAATTAAAGTAGCATATGTGGCTGTTTTGGGTAATGAAGATAAAAACAGAACCTTAGAACCCAAATGACAGCGTTTTTTACGGCGTTTTTGTCGTGTCGCTCACATTGTGTTTTAGCCTATATATATGGTATATACCTACTCTTTCTACGTTTCGTGCGATAAAAAAAAAATTTATCGCAGCAATGCTCTTAGTTTGGTGCGATGTTCACTTTAACCTCAACATTTATTTTTGTTTACATTTATAATCGGATACTAAAACTTCGCAGTGATGTCGAAAGTTACTATAATATGTAAATATATAAATATAAAAACATAAATATATGTAAATTTTACACTAATACCTCCTTGCCACCACAAAACTAAACAAACCTGTCAACCTTGTCAACGTAACGCGCGGGTCAGGTCATATTCGACACCATCCTCTAAAAATGTGCACTCAGCACCAACATTTTAATATTATAATGTTTTCACTTAGAACACAAGTAAAACACTTCAATTTAATTTCAATTTCTTTAATTCTAAAAATTAACTTATCTC
Organism: Dioctria linearis; assembly: GCA_963930735.1. Taxonomy (NCBI): domain Eukaryota; kingdom Metazoa; phylum Arthropoda; class Insecta; order Diptera; family Asilidae; genus Dioctria; species Dioctria linearis. The sequence continues at coordinate 335,555,430 of OZ005741.1, read as the reverse complement.
TAACAAGTCTCGAACAGAAGTGAAGTGTACGCGAGAGTGCCGGTCGGTTATGTCTAGCGGGCTATCCCTGTACACATGAATGTATGATCTATTTGATATTATAAGTGTATATAATATTTATAGGCTGATACTGAAAAGAGATTTTTCCTACAAGTTTCGAAGCTAGAACCTCCAACTAATATGTCATCTAAATAGCATGACACATCAGGGATACCGAGTAAGATTTGGTCCATAATTGACTGGATTATTGATGGAGCACTAGCAACTCCAAATGGCATGCGAGTATGTTGGTAAAGGCCTTTTGAGGTATTTATAGTAACATATTCACGTGATGATTCTGACAGTTTAATTTGTTGGTATGCTCCAAACAAGTCAATAACGCAAAAATAGCTGCAATTTCCTAAACTTGAGAAGATATCGTCCATTCTTGGCAATGGGTAGTGTTCCATTTCAATAAACCGATTTATAGTTATTTTACAATCGATACATATTCTTATCTTTTTTCCCGGCTTTGAAACGATTACGATTGGGGACGCAAAACGGCTATATTTTACAGGAATTAATATGCCTTGGTTACAGAATCTAATGAGTTCTTCTTCAACCTGTTCTCGTAACCTATAAGGTACGGCATAAGCCTTATGAAAAATAGGAGGGCTTCCCGGTTTTAAAACTATCTCCGCTGAAAATTTTTCAATGCATTGGTCTGGAGAGCTCGAGAGTATTCGTGGAAATTTATGTTTTATTTCATCTAATATTGTAATTTTATTTGCTACCTTGTAAATATTATCAGTTTTAAACCATTGACGCCAATTTGGAAAAATTACATCCAGCCAAGCTCTACAAATAACAGGTTTAAACTGTTTTTGATGACAATACACTCCAATTGATGCTTGTTGTTAACAACAACCATGATTTTTCCCACGCACTCAATGCTACTACCAGTAACTGAAAAGTATAATTTATTATTAGGCAACATTTTTACATGAGAAAACTTAGAACTATACTCATCTTCTGTTATTACCGATGTACAGGTACCTGTGTCAACTTCCATTTCGATGCATTGATTCTCTACTACTACATTTACGGTTGCTACTCCACTTAACTTGTTTATGCTTAAATCTCCCTCGTCGTTGTCCAATGTGTTTAGATAACTCGCTCCCACTGATAATTGTGCTAAAGTCTCGGTGTCACTAGATATATAATTTTCCTGCTTGTTCCCCTTATTTATATGACATACTGAAGCTAGGTGACCTTTTTTGTGACATCTGAAGCATCTCCAAAAACGAACTGCACATGTTTGAGCTGAATGGGGCTTTCCACATCTATAACACGACGACCTTGCTCTGCTTGTATTTGACTCATTTTTCGCATTCCGACTTCTCGACTTTGATCTGCTTCTGCTCAGACTTCTGTTCTGACTTTGGCGTACATGAAACGCATTTCCTACTTCCAATTTATGGTCCATGGAATGGTTTTCTTTTTCTGCCATTTCCCAACTGATGGCCATTTTTCACGCTGTTTCGAAAGTGAGTGACTGTTCCCTTAAAAATTTTGCTCTCAAATGGCTATCACGAATACCACAAACAAACTTGTTTCTAAGTGCCCTTTGCAAATGATTCCCAAAATTACATTTTTGTGTTTGAGATTTTAATTTCATTATGTAATCGACCATATGTGACTCTTCTTGCTGCATTTGGTAAAATTTATAAGTTTCTGAAATTTCACTTCTCGAAGGGTCAAAATAATTTTTCAGGGCAGTAATTAAGTCATCATATGATTTTGTAGCTGGGTCATCGGGGGGCAGCATCCGCCTGAGTACCGAATATGCATCTGCACCGATGCACGTGATAAACAGCGGTACTTTTTTATTGTCTGGTATATCATTCACTATGAGATATTGCTTTAATCTCATCTCATATTCTTCAAAATTGCCCCCCGCCACGAAGGGTTCACTGCTTCCAATTAAACTTGACATTGCTTTTAGAGGATTTACTGGAACTTTAATTTCACTAGTTTTAATTTTTAAATCAGGTTTCTCAGTTTCACTACTCATTTACTAGTTTTAATTTAGATCACAATAAGTTTTTTTTTTCTTCTTTTTGACCACGTGCACGTGTTTGTTCAATTTTATTGTTTTCGCTTGAATAACTAATTCTAAACGTTTTTTTTTTATATATATTTTCCTCGTCGCCAATTTTATTATGTTTTCACTTAGAACACAAGTACAACACTTTAATTTAATTTGAATTTATTTAATTCTAAAAATGAACTTATCTCTAACAAGTCTCGAACAGAAGTGAAGTGTGCGCGAAGGTCAGTTATCTCTAGCGGGCTATCCCTGTACACATGAATGTATGATCTATTTGATATAAGTGTATATAATATTTATAGGCTGATAGGAACTTACATATACATAGCATCAACATTCATTCTCCCATAAGAATATTTTCCCATGAGAAAAGTCATGTTGAAAACATAATTATCCGATTACGTCTGGGCGTAATATTTCAAATGAGCTTGTCTGCCTTGCTCTATGGGAACGTTAAAGTAAAACGAATTTATCTAAGTTAGTTTTTTTTCCGCCAGTTAACTATTTAGTTCGTAAAATCTTTTTGTAGCACGAAATAAATTAAAGTAAAATAAAGTGAATCTTTGTTTTTATTTGATTAGAGTATAATCTTTATTTTTTTTTATAAAAACTAAACTAGTCCAAAGTAAAGTAGGAAGAGCAGGACTTCAGTAAAATATCGCACGTATCGTATAACGCTCGTGAACTGGAGGTTAAGTTTACTTTGCCTACATTCTCTCGACTTATGTTTTTAGCTCGTGTCTCCGTTGCACTATAATATTGCATAGCCAAGTTCTTTTTTCCCCATTAATGCGAAAGACGAAAGTATATCACATTGTTTGTTTCATTCTAAAAAACACGAAAAATTTTCAATTTTGTTCGGCTGCTCCCTAATCTTATCACGTTATCATTGCCTCGAGTTCCTCCCATATAATCCTTTAAATCATTTTTGCGAATCAAGCCAAAAGAACGATATATGAGCGCTAGTCTTTTCACCAACAGGTGGCGACAACTAACATCTTCGAAAAGTAATCATTCCAGCAGCACAGGTGCACTCCATTTACGTCAACGGACCAAACTGGTACCAGAATAAAACTTTTCTTTTTCCCCCCAATCGGGGGCCGTTCCCATGGCTGGTACACACAACTATTGGCGCTAGTGTCGCGCTAGTGTCAAGACATCAACCCGCGCCTATGCTATTAGTTGATGGTTGATGTCTTGACACTAGCGCGACACTAGCGCCAATAGTTCTGTGTCCCTGCCGTGGAAACGGCCCCCCATGGGCGAGAAAGCAAAGAAAATTAACCGCCACCATATGTTCGAACCGTTCCATCCAGTTTTTCTGGTAATTCATTCGACTATCGATAACGATAGTTTACAACAGAACTGTCATATCGATAAAGTATTTCACTTCAATTCAATTTCGCAATCCTACTTGCGTTAAAAAGTTCCCATTTCCCAATTTTTATTTTCATCGGGGTGGTACGTGAGCCTAAGCAACGGAACGGGTAAGGTTTTGTTTGAAAAACGTATTGTGATGTGTTTTGTGCTAAATAATTTAAAAAACAGTAATAAGTGAATACTTTTATTTCATGGCATGGAAATGCTAAAATTAGGGAAGAACCGGATTGCCACTATGGCGCAACCAAACACTTCTACGGCAATCGTTCCGAATCGAGAATCCCGTACTCTCGTGCACACAAAATTACACGAGTTTTGCATACGTCACAGCTTCCCCTCTTGCATGAATTCCGAAGTTTTTAGTTACTGCACAATTCTTGCAAGGAAAATTGACAGCTGTCAAAGGAAAAGTTAATTATTTTAATTTTCTGAAAAGTGCTCTCATAGACTTTTCAAGACTGCAAAAAGTTAAAAAAAAATAAAACGATACTCATTCGCAAATGTTATGCCACACTTCTTCTTGTTTTTCACGAAGTTGCATGAAAAGCGTTCGTGGAATGATGTTTTTTTCCTTTTTCGCCGCCAATTGACAGGAACAGAATCCCCCCCTAAATAATGAGGTTTTGTTTTGGATAACCACCAGAGTTAGTTAGAAAGGATTTGAGACCAATTCACTTATCACATTCACCCTGTGCCGGCACAAGGTGCTCCATAACATAGATTAAGTTAAGAAATTTTTAGATTTCCTAATTTTTTTTTGCTAGCTTATGAATTTTCTTTTCACCTTAATTAGTAATAATCAATTTTTCCTTTTGTTTTTTTAAGTTTTTAGCTTTTTTGTAGATTACGTAATTTTTCCTTAGCGTTAAGGTAAATTTAATTCATTTTCTTATTTATTAATTCATAAAAAAATTTTGTCCATAGTTTTCCGCTCCGTGATAAAAAAAAACAATTGTGTAAAATATATGGCAGGCGTCCATGAAAATTTAGAAAAATTTAGGTGAATTTTCTTCGAATTGCGAGATGGCTCAAACGAAGGATTGATTCAAGGTTCATAAATTGAACATATTTTCCAAAATACTGCACTGCATCCGAGAAAAACGCAAAACGGTGATAGTGCACACTTAGGGAAAATCCATTGGGTTTTTTGTTTTGTGTCTTGCAGTTATTGATATTGAAGTGCGTTGGTGCAAGAAAATTTTCAGAGTTTTCAAAAACTTATTGATTTCAGTTTATTTTTGACGGATAATATAGTTGAAACTGAAGAAGATAAGTTTTCAAAAGCTGGGGACTTTCATATGTCAGGAAAAAGTGGATCCTTTCCGAAAATTCATTCAGATATATTTTAGTCCTGCGTCAAAAGCATCCTGTCCCGTATCGCTATGTGACAAAAAAAAAAAATGTGCAAAAGATATTGCAAGGCAAGTTCATGAAAATTTCAAAAAATTTAGTTAAAATTTGTTGTAATGAATTTTGACGGGAGATGGCTCAAACGACACCGAAGGATTCAAGGATCAAAAATATGAAATGTTTTCCAAAAGGACTCTCTGGTTTTCGAGAGAAACGGAAAACGGCGATATTGTAATTAACGAAAAATTAAAGGATCGTCTTCTGTCATTTTGTGGGGAAATAGTGGATTCTTTTCGAAAATTTCTTGAGACATATTTTTGTTTAAAGGTCTTGCATCATAAAGAATCCTGCCTCATACCGTTCTGTTAGAACAAAAAAAATTATGTAAAAAATGGCAATGTTGCGACCATGAAAGTGTGGAAAATTTTGGTTGGAATTTTTTCTAACGGATTTTGACGGATACCCACAAGTTCAAAAAAATTTTTTGTTTTTTTTTTGTTTTTCAAAAATACACTGGCTGTAGAGAAAAATCTAAATTTTATTCGGGATCCTTTTGTCATCCCGTGTCTGTAGAATCCTGTTCCGTCAAAATCTGTTATATGGATTTTCATTTAAATCTCACGTGATTCAAGGATCACCAGTTGAAAAGGATTTTTCAAAAAAGATCGACTAGCTCTTGAAGGAACGCAATAAACTGATCCAAAACGTGTCATGTCAGGTATATTTTTTGTGTATGTACGTTGTGCCGCCATTCTTATGTTAAATTTTTTGTGCTGTAGTACTTATTACCAATTCCTTGTACGCTTGTGTGTTATTTTGTCTTACGCTCTCTGTTTGTGATGCATTTTAAAGTTATCTCGCATTAGGGTCCGAGTATCACTTCTTGCTTGCGCCAAAAAACTCCCTTTCTTAATGCCGACCCCACATGAGAACAATGTACAAATTGAATACCAATATTAATTTACTCTAAAGATAAAATCACCTAATTGGATGTATGTTTGTAAATTTAAGTTGTTTTACATATTAATCTTCATTCATAATTTCAAATTGCTAATAGATTTTTGTTAGTTATCCTCAATAAAACAAGTCTAAATGTAAATTTTATTCTGTTATATTATGTTTTTTGTAATTTAATATTTTTGTTCAAATTATCTCGACATTTACTCTTGTAATATTTTTTTTGTATTTTGTATAGCAGGTATATATGCATGCATGTGAGTATATAAATGGATTTGAATTGGAATCGGGGGTATATACATGTATTTTGACGAGAACTCACGCATTTAAATTTAAATCCTGGCAGGAGGCCGATGTTGATCAATACAAAATTAATTAAAATTAAGCCAGAGAGAGAGAGACGAAACAATTTTCTTTACACATTATTTAAAGATGGCACTAATTCGAAAATTTGTAATGTCGAAACTGTTTTTCATGAGTATATTTTCAATAGATGGGCTGTTTCGACGATTTCATTCGAATTGTTTTTTTTCCGTTGCTATAGGCGAATACGCCAATCCATTAGAGACCAACATAACACAACATCCTTATCAACCGTCTACCGCATCTCTATGTCATATACTTGTACTCAGTTCTTACATGGAAAAGGAATCGGAAACTAAACTTAACTACAATTTGCTGTAATTTTGTTCCATTTTTAGAAGGAACCTTTTCTGATATGAGGTGTATCACTAACGAGATTAAATTATGTACTGAAATTTGGATTTCAATAGCATCTTTTCTTGTGAGATACTTTTACTCAAAAGATGGGATACAAAATTTACAGATTTTTTTTTTAAACAGATCTAGTTTTTAATGCTGGCAGGAAAGAAATCAACAGCAGAAGCACTAGCCTATGCATTAGCGTTTGAAATGTACTTGCAACAGAATGCAGTCATTACAGAGTCACCTTCACGTGGTCTCCTTCCATGTTGGAATTGTGATAGACCAGGTCATCTTCAAAAGGACTGCAGAAAACGTCGACGAGTTGAATCACCAGAAGAAGAGACGAAAGTAGAATGCCAAAGATGTCGAACCAGGAACAAGCTGTTCGTGCAGAGACTAGACACTAGACATCAAGCAGCGACTAGTCGCATCACCTCTCCTGTTGAGCAGTCGGAAAACATGCAAGAACCAACTTTGTGGGGCAGAAGTATGTTGGTGGAGTCGACAGCCCCGATGTCATCATTCAAGTTGCCCAGTTGCAGAGAAATAATAGTAGTCTTGTTATATATGAAGGTTTATGAGAAAACGACTGCGCAGTCACTATCGATACTGGAGCAGATCTTGTCTAGAACAAACAGCTTCACGACACTATAAAATATCTACTAAGATCAGCACCTGGAGCAGCTGCTCAATCCAAAGCTCTCTGTCCCTCCCTGGAGAGTCCTTACTGGGAGAATTTTTCTCTATGAAAAAAACTATGAGAAACTAGACAGAACCAATAAGATAAGACTACACATCGACACAAACGAACGAATACAAGCAGACACTTAAATCTATACGGACGCCTCGAAGGACGAGGGATTGCTGTCTGGACTGAGAACAAAACTACCGAACTGCCATCCTTCCACAAACTGCCAGCGTGGACAGATGTTTTCACGGCGGAGCTAACGGCTGTCTGGGAGGCTGTCAGATGGGCCTCCAAGCAGGAAGGTACATGTGCCAATCTCTCGGACAGCCTTTCTTCGCTCAAGGCCATAAAAAACCTAAAGAACAAAAACCCGCTGGCAGTTAATATAAGAAACTCCCTGCACACTGGGAAAATCACCTTTGCATGGTGCCCAGCCCATGTAGGGATAAACGGGAATGAGAAAGCGGACGCTCTCGCCAAGAGCGGGCTTCGCTCTTCACTCGAGCTGATAAACCCACCGAGTTACAAGGCGGCCAAATCTCATCTCAGGCAAGTCACTACAAGGTGGTTGACAAACCAATGATGCCAGACCTACCAAGGCGGAACATGGTTGCGGTCGCCAGATTAAGACTGGGTCACTTCTTGCCAGTGAAAATCCATCTATTCCTCAGACAACCGATCCCTGCTTGTCCATATTGTCAAAACGCTACCATGACTGCTGCCCATGTACTGCAACAGTGCATCGAACTACAGAGACTACTAAACGGACTAGGTACTACAAAGACACCAACAGAACTCCTCACTTATAGGGGGGAGGACACGAACATACTTCTCGATGCACTGAGGACTTATTTACGAAACGGGAACAAGGACACGAGACTGTAACATCTGACAAACATACTACAAGCCCTGCTGCTACACAAACTGCCTACAGACTACAGAATAGTTAAGAAATCCTGAAAAGAAATTTAGCAATATAATAGCCTAGGCAGACGGACAAAATCAATGATCATTCGTTCGTAATTGATTTTTTCAAAATCAAGTTACCCAAGGCCTGATTGATTAAAACGAAAGTCCTGTCAACTTTTGTATGTAATTGACAGCACATTTTTAATAATTAAAATTAAAATTTAATGGTAAATCGATTTTTGAAAAATTCGATTACGAACGAATGATCCTTGATTTCGCCCGTCTGCCTAGGGTATAAGCTTAAAACAATTTGTCAAAATATAATAAAAATTTAAATCAAAAAGGATGAAAGAACTTAAAACTAGGACAAATATGCTTATGCTAGTACAAAATTTTAACTTAAGTTATCATACGCAAAAGCGGTAATTCTAGTTAAGTACAAATTCGATATGTAACTAATTATTGATCCATGTTGTATTAACTGCAAATTATCCAACTCTTTTTGTAAGGTCTGTCCTTGTTTTTCTACAGATCATGGCCAAAATAAAAAAAAACAAAATAAGATGAAAAAATTATACTACATAAGAATTGTTATTAACAAACAAACCTCTTACTTATTGTATTTATAATATTAAGCTCCTTATTTTGTTCTCTCTTTTGTTTTAGATTAATTTTGCATTCTCTCCTTATTTTGATCTCTCTTTTGTTCCTAGATTAATTTTTGCATTCTCCCCCTCCTTAGTTAAGTCTCTTAGAATTACTGTAGATGAGCCAGGCCTAAGCATAACACCTAAAAAATAAGGAGCTGTCAAATAAAACTTGTTATAGAATTGTTGCAAAATAATAAATTGTTAACTGTAAGTTAATTCAAGTCAGTTAAAAACACTAGGCAGCTGTCCAGATGGCCTAGTAGCCGTGGGCCCACTAACATTAGTTGATAATTAGGATAGGTTAATTTTAGATCTATGTATTTACAACTAATGAATAATAAATAAATAAATAAATAAATAAATTTTAGATGTTCAACTAAGGCGATGTACTATTTCCTCACACTTTCCTGCTTTCAGACATAATAGATGAATGCATTCTTGGAATAGACTTCATGACCAGATACAAAATAAATCTGGATGCCGGAGAACGGATGCTCAAATATGGGAACATATAAATTTCTATAACACTAGGAGTAGGAGCAGATTATCCTGCGAAAATAAGAACGATGGTCGGCGAAAATATCACTCTCTCGGCATGCTCCGAGATGCTAATATGGACAAAGCATCGGGAGCTGCCGATTCTATCTGGTGGAGCCTAGCCCTACAAAAGTTACATCGAGCATCATTGTTGGCAAGAATTTAATGAAAGCAGAAGGTCCAACATTTATTCCAGTCAGAGTGCTCAACTCATCCGAAAATAAGGTACAAGTAGAAGAAGGTGCTATAATTGGAATTGAGACCCCGTATACCAGATCATTAATTTGGATAATGGTAGCAATGTAAAGCAAACAAAACCTATACCAGCTACTACCGAACAGGTTCAGAAACTTCTTTCGTCCAGTGCCTTAAGTGAACAACGATGCCAAAGAGGTGATTGATTAATTTTCCGAATTATTGGCAATGAATGCAATGGTTACGGTAAAACCACGTAAAACCAATCTTGTCCAGCATCGGACCGATACAGGAGATTCCTGGCCCCTTCGACAGACACAACCAAGTTTGCCATTAGCCAAACAACTAGAAGTTGCAGATATGATGAACTCCATGAAGAAACAAGGCATAATAGAGGAATCTGACATCGCCCAGTTATTCTGGTCAGGAAAAAGGACGGCAGTACCCGACTACCGCCAACTAAATAACGTGACGAGAAAGGATAGTTATCCATTACCAAGGATTGATGACACGTTGGATACCCTTTCCGGAGCGCAATGGTTTTTCACGCTGGATTTGAAAAGTGGTTACTAGCAAGTGGAAATACATCCCGAGGAACGAGAAAAAACTGCTTTCTCAGTTGGCAGTGGCTTATGGCAATTCAAAGTAATGCCATTTGGATTATTTGATGCTCCAGCCACATTAGAACGACTAATGGAATACGTTCTACGTGGTTTAACCTGAAAAACGTGCCTTGTCTACTTAGTAGTAATCGGAGGGACATTCGAGGAACATAAAAACAACTTACGGGACGTACTTCGAATACTCAAAGATGCGAAATTGAAGCTCAGTGCGAATAAATGTGGTCTATTAAAAAATGAAGTTAAATATTTGGGACACATAGTTTCCTCAAAAGGAGTAAGAACCGATCCAGAGAAGATAGAAGCAGTCAAAAATTGACCACTTCCAAAGGACAAACATCAATTAAGGAGTTTTCTTAGTCTAGCTACCTACTACAGGCGATTCGTGAAGAGCTTTGCAGATATAACAAGGAGCCTACATGAACTCACAGAAAAGGGAAAGCTGTTCATATGGTCGGATAAATGTAAGGAGAGTTTCGAAAATTTCATCAAAAAGAGACAAGTGATGACATCTACTGAAAATGGAGAGTAAATACCTTCAGGTTCGGAGAATCGAAGGTTCTGGAATGGAATTCTTGAGAAGATTCTGGAGAGTTTGTAGAGTATATACAGTTGTCAGAAGACGAATCTTGTCTTAGACAATGCGTGTTTAAGCCTAGGATGTAGTTCGGGTATTGGTAAAATTTAACGCGGTCTCCAAAATATAGCATTTTAACGCTGGTAAAAAGTTGACGTAAATTTTATGTGGAGAAACCGAAGTGACAGATGTTAAAATCGCAATTAATCGGAAATATTCTTAAAAATGTTTAGTGATTTTTATTTATGCTATATGCTGCGGTAGGTCTAAGTGTGTATCGTCATCAAATAAATGTCAAAGTTTTACCAGCATTTCAATGCTCCGCACATTAAAATGGTGAGCAAAATGAGTAGAGACTTACAAACCGCCATCTATCAAATAAAAGAAAATATGCCACTTTTTACCAGCGGTAAAATTTGTATGGAAATGTCATTTTTTACCTGAATTCCATACTGTTTTACTCGAACTCCGTACTAGGCTTTACCAGTGAAAGTAATAAACAGGCGAAAGTGTTCTAATTGGATTGCGATAATTGTAAAAGCCACGGTCGCAACAGTATCAATGGATTTTAATTTATGTTCACATTCAAGATGTTGGATAAGTAACTTACAGTGCGAAAATAGTTTAAACAAGTATAGCAATATATACTATTGGTGAGATAAAAATACATTAGAATTATTGCGAACTTTGCAAATATGTAAGCAAACCTGATATATTTGGAGAAGATTGGTCAAAGCTAGAATTTATTTCGACACAAGTAAAAACGCTAGAATTGGTCTAAGACCAATTCTTATGATACCCTAGATGAATGTCCGTATGAAATTTCGTATTGTCACCCTTCTGTGCAAGTTTGATTTTTGAAGTGGTTTTCGCATATATTTCTAGAACGGTTTGTCAGACAGAAAAAATGATTATAACCAAATTTATAGGATTTCGCATTCTGAAGAAGTTGTCAGTGCAATAAAAAAAATTTCTTGCACTCATCGTTTCCACAGTATACGTAAAAAACTTAAATTTTTATATGGCAACACCAAGAAGGAGTTTGCCCGATTTAGTCCAGTTTTGAATTTTTATTTGCTAGTACAATGAAAATACTATGTACCAAATTTCAGCTCTCTATATCGTACGTTCTTAGGCAGTGTAAAACGAAAGTTTTGTATGGCAGCCCCACGAAGGAGTTGCCCGATTTGTCCCATTCGAAGATAATCTTACTTTTTTCTTTTTTGAAGTCCGTGTAAAAAATGTTGAGCTCTCTAAGTATACGCATTCTCGAGTTATCGTGCGCACAGACGGATAGACGGATGGACAGACGGACGGACATGCAAAAATCAAAATAACTTTTAATATTATGCGTGGGTGTCCAATCCATTTTGGTCTACCATCATTATTTCGAGGTGTTACAAACGGAATGACAAACTTAGTATACCCTATAGATTTCATCTAGGGTATAAAAATATTTCTGAATGAATAACCATTACCCGTAGCATAGAAGATACTGTAAGTGTAGAACCTGAAATGCTTTGAAGCAAGTATCTAGACATGTAAGAAAATTGGAGAACTTCCATTTTACTCCATCTTTATTAACATAAAACACAAGCAAGCTTGAAAAATCGTTGATAGCAGAAATGTGCCGAACTAGACTATCAACAGCTTCTATGAAATTTTTTCTATTCTCTTCTGTTTGCTGTTTTGTCCTTGTTTTTCAAACGGTTTGGTGGGATGAAAATTGCCTTTAATATTATTGTTATTAAGTAGTCTCGGGAGCCTAGACAAAAAATATTCATAATTATAATACCATTTTACTATCATTTTTATTATTTTTACTTTCACTGATTCATTTTTCCTCTAGATGGTTTAAGAGATTTATGCTTTCTTTGTCGCAAATTTTTTTTTTTGAAGTACGGAACGAACTATTTGATTTGTAAAATTCTCCCATTTTGAAAGTAAATTCGTATCTCTGATCTGGTGTTGGTCTGCTAAGTGCTTATGCTCTAGTGAGATTTGTGTTGGGTATATGTATCCTGGTTGTTGTAGCCACTAGGGTCCTGTCCACCAGAGCGAGGAATTTTTTTATTTCTAGAGGTGAAACTCGTCGAGACGTTGTATCTGCGGGATTGTCAGAGAAAGTCACATGTGTCCAGTGATTGCTGGGTAAGATGCTGAAAATTTCCGATTTGCGATGAAGGTTTTCCATCGCTTTGGATGTGAATGCAGCGAGCACTGAGTTAACTAATCTGGCTAGTAGCAACGCCTCGCACAATTCCAGTCGCGGAATTGATTGTTGTGGATTGGTGACACTTTGGTTTTTGCTGCAATGATATTGATTGTAATTTTAGAACTTTGACTGCTTCGGAAATAAATGACACCTCCTTATGCAGTTTCCGATGCGTCGGAGTAGCCATGAATCTGACATGTATTGAGATCTGCTGAGTAAAGCCAGTGTGGCACATTGATGCTTTCAAACTGGTTGAATTCTTATTTGAAAAGGTGCCATTGTTGTGCAAATTGCGAATTAGATTATTCTAACCTATTTTTTGTAGCCAAAGGCTGTGGTATAAGACTTTGAATAATATAGTGGCTGGAGTGAAAAGTCCTAACGGATCGGAGATCTTTGATGACTGCGACAGGATCGTTCGTTTGGTGATTGGGCAATCTAGATCCGGTGATGTATTGAACAGGAAGGAGTCACTCGCTGGCTTCCAACAGAGTCCTAGTGAATGAGTGAATAAATGAAATCCGGGACTCTTTAATAATATACCAAAGATCTGTAGTTAAATATAACATTTGATTAGCATTCAAAAAGTATTGAATTTCAATCTGCTATAGAATATGAAGTAATAATTACAATCGGTTTTTTTTTTCAATTTTAAATAATTTTATTAAATGAGCTTTTCAAACCATTTTTGCTGGATACGTTCCACACAAGAGAGGTCTCAATGTCTCTAAGGTTGCTGTGCCTAATGGTATTTCGCGCCTGGTACTCATGTGCTACTAACATTCCTTACCGAGCATCCTGCTCTATTAGCTAAGCTTTAGGCATTAGGTCTAAACCAACTTTTCTTAAAATGGATTGAAAGTTTTCACTCTCGCCGTTCTATTCAAGATATATTAGACGGAGTTACTTCTGACCGTTTTATAATCCATCCCGGTGTACCGCAAGGCTCTGTGCTCTCTCCTACTCTCTGATCTGCTAGCTCTCACTTTCAACCCTATTCATAGTTTTGCAGACGACAACACCCTTGATTTTGTGTACTCGTTCGACTCTATATTCCCGCGGGAATATTATATCTACAAACGAAGCCACATGTTCAGTTCACTAAACTATGACCTCACAGCAATACTCGCTTCGGCAGAGCGAATCGACTCTTGTTTAATGCGTCCAAAATGCAATGTTGTCTGTTATCACTCAACGTACTACACCACCCGCTCAACCCATCTCCGTCGATGGAGAAGATATCTCGAACTCACCATCTCTTAACATCTTAGGCATTGAAATATCCAGTAATCTTAATTGATCTGATCACATTTTTGGTATCGCCAAAATCGCGATGAAATGACTGGGTTCTTGCAAAGATGCAAGAAATATGTTATTCCATCAGACTTGGCGCAAATCTACAAGTCTCATATCAGGCCAAGATTAGAATATAGCTCCCATTTTTGATTTTTGGGCAGGGGCTGGACGCACTGCATTGTCCGCGTTAGGCAAAATGCAAAAAAAGGATTTCCGGCTTATTACTTAATTGCTCCTTTGTTAGTTTGTTAAACAACTTTGTATTTTATCGGCAACTCCAACTATCTATTACATACTCGATGTACCTAACGTTGTAACGTAGCTGTGGTTCTTCAAGAAATGATTTTTCTATTCTATTCTATTAGCAGCGATTACATATCATAGCAACTATTGATTCCCTAAAGCACCGACGTTATGTCGGATGTCTGTGTCTCTTTAATCGCTACTCTATGATCATTTCTTTGACGAAATTTCTAGCCTAATGCCTTATAGAATTCCTCCTATGTGCACCACACGAGCTGTAACCCGAGCTCTCACTCACACCCTTGAAGTCAAATTCGGCCGTACCGTGAAATTACGTGAATCCTTCATAATTAGAACAGTACGAATCTGGAACAGTTTGCCATCCCTTACTCCTCCCCCCCCCCCTCGCAGCTATGAACCAAAAACATTCAAGCGTAATGCGCACCAATCTCTCAATCCAATAATCCCTAATTCCCCACCACTACTTCCTCTCCAAGGCCAAGGCTGTGCTACGGCATCAGAGAGTATCCCCTGAGCTTTGACAACATCAAAAAAAAACGCAGAAAGGATTACATTTTGGTGTGTCATAGGTTAAAGCTAATATTTTGGACTTCGCAAATCAAATATGAAAAATTGCTGTTGATGACGTGTATTTTGACAAAAATAGTAGTTAAATAAAAAAAACCGAGCTAAAATTCAGAAATTTTAACTTTGTTGAGCCATAACTTTTAATCGAAGGGGAGGAGGGGAGACGTTTTTAGACCACTAGAACGATTGTCAATCTAACAAATTTTAAAGCATCTTAATAGGGTGTAACGTGCAGAAGGTACAGTTACGATTTACCCCCCACCCGTACAATTCTTTGCTCGTCTAAGCATGACCTATCCATAGCCTTCGAGTGCCAGACCGCTAGTGGGGCACCCTGTATACTAGGATACTATAATTTATAATGTTGAAATAAATAATTAAAAAATCCATTTAAATTTGCTGATTTTCCAAGAAACCTGCTAAAAATGTGCCTCCTTTCTCCCCCACGCATTTTTAATCAATTTTCGCAATATGATGATAAAATAAAGACGTCCGTCATGCAGGCAGTAATAATATTGTGAACCGAGCCCAGCATACTTTCAGTTTATTATACATATAATATTTTCTTCAGGAGAGATTGAGGTGGTAGTAAGAGATGGGATGAAATAAAGTTAATTATAAATTACATACGATAATATAATACTATCAATCTAATCAGGATTCAGGAATATTTTTACTCACCATTGATTCGCACAAAGAATGACACCGAAGATAAATAGGAGGGAGGCTTTAAACACTGCAGAGATTAAAATAATTTTCATTAATTATCTACCCTGAAACCCAATTATAAAATAAAAGATGATAATTCATTTAATTCTTGTAAATTTATTAAGACATTATTAGTTTAAATACATATAATGTATATATATATATATATATATATATTTATACATATGTATATAGATAAATTTTTTGCTTTTTTTATCTCTGCAATATATTTACTTTTATATATATTATTATAATTAGGCAAACAAATATTTTCCTCATTTTCGTGTAGAAATAAATATCAAATGCAACGAGTACATGTACTATCTTTAAAACTGTTAAAGTGCAATATCTGAGATGTATAAAAGGAAAAATGTAACAATGCAAAAATAATCGAAGAAGACTATTCCAAGACAGAATAAATATGGAAGTCAGAGCTTCCTACTTTACATTACATCCCACATTTGTGTCGTTTTTGTTTTATGCAAAATGTCGAACTACAATGAAAGTACAGCGCTTTACTTTGTCATCAATTAACATACGTACATAGATACATTTTATGAGTATGCCCCAAAGAAGAGACCTTAAAAACATTTTTGAGTTAATATTTATTAATACCAGAGCGACCGAAAAGATTATTAACTAACAAAGGTAGATCGTTCATAAATCTTCGTTGATCAGTTGGAATGATTTTAATATTTCTCTAATTAATCTAATAAATTCATTTAGCGAAAATAATTATGTGAATTTCTTTATGTTTTATTTTAAAGCAAACGTACTTCAATTTTAAGGAATCACTTTGAAATCATCTCGGCCAGTTCTAGTATTACGAGTAGTCAAAACAATGTAAAGCTTAAAAAACACCTTTATTTAATAACTAACATGTTCAAGGCCTTAAATTTAAAATAGTCAAGTCTAAACTTTTATAAATGAAAACTTCAACACTAGAATACTCTCAAGAGTGTCTTAAATACAATATTTATTGGATGTTCTCTTTAAACTCTTTATTTGAAATAAAACTAGAATTGTTATCTATATAGTTTATAATACAAATATCTTTGGATTCCCTAGCTTTTCGCTTGTGATTTAATCTTAAATTCCTTACGAATTTTAAAATCTTATAGAACTACACTCTTTCTTTATTAATATACAGGACAAAATTTTAAACTTTTCAAATTGGTGAAAAAAATTGCAAAAGTGAAATAGAAATAAATGGGATGTATTTTAACTAATGCAGCTTTAGGAATTCGTTGTTCTAGAAACCTTTTTTGAGTATTTTTTTTCTTGTTTCAGTGTAAAATGCGTAGACTTCCAACCTAAAAGTGACACATAATTATTTTAACAGCATTTTTGTAAAAAACTCAATTTATAGTCACAATGTTATGGATTCTGATAACAGAAAATTGTGTAGGTATATATCGAATATGGTGTGTGGTACGAATTCTTTCAACGTTCTCATTCAGCAACAAATTATCTGCTCTAAATTGCAAGTTGTAATGTTGCACGAATGCTTTCCAGACTTGTACATATAATTATGTGAATTTTAATACAAAATTTTCGAATGTGAAAATTAATTGAAAATATCTGCTTTTATCAGTAGTCTGTACGTCGTCTTATAAATGGCTAATGACATTACAAAATGAGCTTAGCTATTACCAGTTAACACGAAGTTAAGAACCAAGTTAACCTGTTCCAATTCGTTTGCTTAGCTTAATATGAGATGCTTGATCAGCATACACTCCTCGGGACCATATTATTTTGTAAGTATGTTATTAGAGCTTATATAATGGACAGGCTTCTATCAAATGGTGTAGACAGCATGTTGCTCGCAGAGGAAAACTCTTTTTTCAGATTGCTGAAAATAAGAATTATGCTGAGAACCTAAGTGTAGCTAGTTTTGGTATGTAGTTAAAGTGATAAATTAAGCTGGAATAAATTGTGAGATGTGGTGAGCTCATCCATGTCTGATGTTTGGCTTTGAGAGTTATAAATTGCTCAGGAATATATTATTATTTAGGCATACCAGAAAAAATTCTTTAGACTGGTCATTTTTGGAACTCCAGGGAACAACTTAAGAACTTTAAGAACTTGAAGAAAAATTTGTTGTAAAACGTCAAGTAATGCTAAAGTCAGCATTAGGAAAGAGTCTTTAAAGATTATCCAGGGCGATCCGATCCCACTTAATTATCTTGATATATAGGTAGATATATGTGTGCATGCAGCGTGATCTATTTTGTGTTTACATTACTGCACTTTCAGTAAGATCGTAAGTACGGGTTGTTTCAAGATTACAAAAAATTGTTTCAATTGAAATATTAAAAATATGCAGCAAAAAATGAATATAACGCTATTAGTATATGGAGAAGACGCTGTGTATAATACTTCGTCCATATTAAGCTCTTCCAAAATAACTTCAAACAATTCAGAACTGTTAATACCTAATTTGGTTCATTTTAAAAATTTATTCAAAATACTCAAAAACAATAACTGTCAAACCGATATGAGCTGTCAAGTGTTATAAAACTCAGTCTCAATCACTTTCAAATGGTTCATTTGATAGCTGCCTGATACGCAGAAAAGTTCTTAGTTTAACAACACGCCCACAGTCTGAGGGTTGTGTTTATAAAAAAAATACTCCGTTCGACAGATTGCTGACAATAAGCTAGTTGATGAAGATAAAGAGTTTTTTAAAAATTTCAGATAATTGACTGGATGGGCCTTAAACTTTGCACATATCTGTTTGTGTGTGGAAGTCATATATTTACCTGAGAACAAGTGTGGAGTTTGGTGATCTCAAACGGTGAATAGCCTTTTTGGGACTTGCAAGTAGGCCAATCGTGGTGAACTCAAGACACCGATGATAAGATTACCCCTTACTAGTTAAACACAGAATTTATAATTAACAAAGGCGTTGGAAAAATATAATGATAATTAATTTTATTTTAATTATTCATGCCAAGATGTCAGGGTACCAAAAATTTATTAGGGTGACGTCACAAATTACCCTTATCAACTATTTCTCTCCCGACGATTGTATTATATAAAAAGGGTACCCTCTGCTATAGAGTGGATTCGATATCATCTCAAGATTATTATATACATAGTATGTACGCATGCTGATGAGGTGATAAACTGCCTCTGGTAGTAGAACTTTTCCTTCTTCAAAGATACGCTCTGGAGCATTAGAGAGAAAAGAGTTTTCAGATGGATCTATATATCCAAAGAATAATTTACATAACAAACCTTACGATATGGATGTAAAAACATCTACAAAAGTATTGGTTCCTTTATGAAGTTATTAGAAAAATCTGTTGCTCTTTCGAGAATTCAATAAATCTGAATCTAATCCTTTGACAACAAAACTGTTGCTCGTAAATCGGAACTGGGATATGGCAAAAGATTTTTAAGAGGAAACTGTGAATAAAGTTACACTGCTTCGTTATAGGTAAGGTAAACGTAATAATTTATAAAATCGCGGATTAAATTGAAACCGTGACACAATAAAGGTAGTGGACGCAACGGAATGAATAGCCCTCACTTCAATTACGAGGAATCAAAGCGAAAGAGTAAAATTGTGAAAAACAATAAAAAAATTGGGAAAATATAAATAGTACATAATGGAACAATGAATGATCTTGGCAACTTAAGAAATCTTAAGTGCCCATTCGGATTGCCAAGTTTGCTGTGTCGTTTCAATTAAACTGGAATAATTTTAGTTGAATAGGTATATTCCTTATTTATTAAAATTAAAATCATTAGGTTTATATTTAATACTAGAAATTTTGCTTATAACTTTCAATAATTCAAATCTGCGCATATAAAATGTGGGAATGATGAAGTTAAAAAAGCAATATAGTAATTAAAAGGAGATAATTATTCCTAAAAAGTTAATATAATAATTGAATTAATTAATATAAATAATTAATAAGTAATTTTTTAAAAATGCATGTTTAAATATGAATTTATGAAGAACATGTAACTTAAAAAAACAAATTTTGTACTAATGATGTAAGAAAATAAATAATTAATTTAATTTTAAATTGAATAAGAATATAGGAAGTGATTTTATAGCAATTTAAAATATTAAAGCAGAGTATAGGTATATTAAAATAGAAGAATATTTTAAGAAGAAGTTAAGACAGTTCGTACCTGACTTAATCTGAAAAATATATTTTCATGGATTATAAAATTTTCCTCATTTCATTTCAAAAAGTCATTGATCTAGAGAGCGAATGCTATAATGCATAGATAAATAGTGCATTTAGCTTCAGGGGATGTATTTTGACAGATAAACATGATTGTGCACACACGTGCGAAAATTTGAAAAGTGTATATACATATGTGTGCATATGTAGAGTGCATATATGAGACGCAGAACCGTTGCCGCCAAGTTGTCTTCGGAATTTTTATGACCTATATCTAACACAAACTCTATGTTTTTAAGAATACATCATCACCACCAAATTTTCCTACCGAATTTTAGAAGTCCAAGGTACTCTAATTTGATTAAGAAGCACACAATAAGTTTAAGCTTTAGGTACTATCGGTTTTACAATTATTAACGTGATAGTTAACTTTGTTTTGAAGCCACGACATGCTTCAGAAATAATACGGTTTAGAGCAAGTCGGGCTCACGCAATCAGGGTTTCATACCAGAACTTTATCAACGAGCAGTCGATCGACCGGATTCAAGTATATTTAAATCTAATCAAAATTTGCATATGATAACTGAATAATACTCAAACAGACAGAAGCAAGAGAAATTTTATAAGACTTGGTCTTATTAGTAAGAGTTGTCTTATAAGTTAACACAAAAAAAAAATTTCCAGTAACTATGTGACTGACGAAAAAGTTGCAGTTCAGTGCTTACTAACCCTTATCAAAATTTTAGATTTAAAAGATCAGGGGAAACGATTTTAGGTTATATCTTTATTTCAATTCAGCAAAAATTTCCATTTGTTTTAATCCTCGAAAGTAGCCCTTACAAACGATACCCCATAAGAAACAAAAACAAATATTTTTAAGGGGTCCCAAATCATCCCCATTAAAAAGAAAGAAAAAA
This sequence comes from Dioctria linearis, assembly GCA_963930735.1. Classification (NCBI taxonomy): domain Eukaryota; kingdom Metazoa; phylum Arthropoda; class Insecta; order Diptera; family Asilidae; genus Dioctria; species Dioctria linearis. Next base: position 335,534,664 of record OZ005741.1, on the reverse strand, counting down.
AATATTTAATAATCTTTGACTGTCGACATTTTTGCGTGTCTTGAAGACCTACCATTTTGCAAAATTTAAAATTCCTACATCTCAACGTTTTCGAGAAAAACGTCTTTGACAGACAGACAGACGAACGCACGAGCTATCTTATAGGGGTTCCGTTTTTTCCTTTTGTCGTACGGAACCCTGAAACTGAGCGAACAAACTTCAATCCCCTGTAGCTCTTAAGAAGGTGGAAAGCTGTGGCACATTATTCGAAATATCATGTATTTAAGTTTATAAATTGATTATAGACTATAATGGTAGTCTCCACAATCATTTCTGCATGACATGAAAGTGTCTCTACTTCCCGAAAATGTCTGAAAGTTTACAAACTAAATGTTTCTTAATATTAAAATAATTTGGTTGAAAACTAAGCAAACATATTTTCCAGTTGTCAAAGATTCTTTTATTGAAAGTTTTTAAGCAAAAACAAGCAACCGAAGGAAATATAGACAACTCCAACACAACGCAGAAATAATGTTGACGACATAATATTACCTATTCCATAAATAAAGCTTTATATCAACTTTCTTCAATTACTTTTTTTATAAACTTATGTTTTATAATTATATTTTATTTTAATATTTTAATTGCTATAAAATAACTTTAAAATTTGATAAGTAATTTTCTTTATCTTGTTCATACCAATTAGTTATGAATTCGTTATAAATAAAATCTTGTATTGTTTTTTATTGTAAAATTTTAGTTTTTTCATATTGTGATTTCAACATATTCAAATCTTAACATTTCTCACACGTTTAAATTATTATTAATTATTGAATATAAGCTTATACTTAAATTTTTATTTTTTATTTTTTGTCAGTTTAAATAAGCCGCCACAGTTGTATATGGATTAGTTGAGGTCCTCTGCGATAGATTTTAAAAACATAACATTGCTTTTCTTGAATTTATTATACAGGCACTTTCTTAAAAGCTTATCGTTGTTACCCAGGTTTAAGCGTAATAAATTAATTTTTATCTAATATCTTTCTTATTTCAATTGATAAAAAAATGCAATGCACCAGCACTATTTAAAAAAAAGTTACTGTTTATTTTCCAGCCCGATTTTTCTAGTAACAAAATAGTGAAATTACAGTTAAACAGTAATGTATAGTTGATGTTCCGTTGTGGTAAGGGTGAAAAAATGTAGAAACAGCATGATTTCTAGTATTTTCCTAATTTTTTTCTTTATCTAACATTAAATAAATCTATAATAGGGATTCATATTTTAATTTCTTTATTTTAAACTAGAAGATAAATTCACCACCTACCATAAAAAGAGGATCAGCGTAATAGTAGACTTCTTGAGAGGGTTATTTGAAATCGTGAGAAGCTTGAAAATTCCTTCTTTGAAATGATACCAACTGCCAGTAGGGCAAATTGTAGAGATCAGGATGTATTAAAGTATGTCATTAACAGGTTGAATGATATAGAGTTGCGAAGTCCACTGACTTTGCAGACATTTCGTAGATTGAGTTATTTATGAAGACAATTAAAGCATTTCGAGGAAATATCGCCAATTTAAAACAGAACAGTCCCAATAAGCATGCAAGTAATTACCAGGCTTCGAATAATAGCGTAAATGATGTTCGAACGTGTTGTCATTGAATCGACTTTAGAGATATTTATTTAACTACCACAAGCTCTAACGAAAATACTACAATATGAAAGAGTGAATCATACGGACAAAAAGTGTTTGGTTAAAATTCAAATTTTTCACTAGTTTTACTTGACGAATTTACAAAAATGTGAAAGTATACAATAACCTGGAAGCCGTAGCATTTGTAGGCATGAACAGTGAAGTCTAATACGAGAAAGTTTTGTAAACTTAACATTGGGCAGGGCATCTGTAAATATTTTGATATGTGTGATGTGTGTACATGAATATTTTTAACGCGATTTCTTAGATCAAGACCATGTCAGTGTTGTGAAAGTATGAAGTCGGCGAAGGTGAACAACCGATCGACCTTACGTTAAAAAAAAGAAACGCGCGAGATCAAAAAGACACAAGCTTAATAAACCAGAGAGCCAATTACTGCTTCCATCCGGAGTTCAACTCAAATTGAATCCGAAATAGTACTTATGGAAACGAGAATTGACTTGAGTTTCGTTCAATACATGTTAACTCCACGAAACCAGTCGAGTTGAGGTGGGTTTTGTGTAAGTATTTGTTAAAAACTCAACTCAGAAGCCGTTCATGGATACCGCATCGGGGTAACTCAACCAGCAAAACTTAACGCTAGCTCAAATCTATCTTATGGAAACATAGTAAATGAAAGACGAGCATTTTTTCGTCTCTACCTTTAAATAATCAATCAACCAATCAATTAAATTAGTGGAATTTATGCGGGAAAGTCGATGTTGTTATTAAAGAAGGATTGCGATTATGAAGATATTCATGAAATTAAAAAAAAAAACAGCATTGAAAAATAACCTATGCAATTCACACTGAGTAATTTTGTTAGTTTCATTCAGTGCTCAGTAATTTACGACTTTCTTTTTGTTCTAAAAATTTATGAGTTATCGTATCTTATTATCTACAATTAGTATTAGCTATTACATTTTGAGTCTTTTGAGAGACAGAAACAATGTTCAGTTTTGAGGTAATAAAATTTTCAATTAAATTGGTTTTCCTTTTTGCTGTTTCTAACAAATCACTATTGCAATATTTTCAACTTAGGAATAATTTGATTTAAGCATTATATTCTAGACATGTGGTCTTAACTGACTGGAGAGATACAAATTAAATATACGACTTCGCCATATTCGCGCTAGAAAAATACCTAATTATGAATAATTTGATTTTAAATACATAGTATGTGTAATTTATCTATTCAAGCAACAACCATAAATGTTTCTTAAGAATTACTTCATAATTATGTATAAAACAAAAAAGACGTGAAAATTCAAGGACTATATACTCGTACTTATTAAGAATGCTGTGATTGTTAGTTAATTTTGTTACATTGTGTCGTTACCTTACAATTCAAGAATTTTACATTGTTTATTTACAAAATGTAAGTAAAGGAAATATATTGACGGAAGATAAAACGCCACTTTGTCTTTTGTCCCGTCCTGTGTTAAGTATTTATTTAAGTCTTAAATGCTATTTTAATTACTAATCGTTTTGGAAAATATTTTCCTTAATGGTATTTATTTGTATTGTCATATTACCACCTTCTGGTCCATTTTTACAATTCTCGAGGGAAAAATATGTGCAAATTATTAAAATTGCTATTTTCGGGTCCATAAATAATTGTCGAGTAAAAATCTGAGCTTTCGGATTATGAAAGAAATACGCTTAATAGGGCTAGCCGCTGAATAATTTTGGTTTATGATTACAGTCATAATTATAAAAATAAATATTTTAAATTTTGTTTGTTTGTGGAAGATTTATTGAAATTGCCTAGTGTTCAACACAATAGTTGATGCATCTGTGACCGAGGTACAACAAAGGAAACTTTAATATTCATGCGACGTGGATATACTCAGTGGTTCGTAATTCACCGTAAATTGTAGATGTATAAGTAATGAAAGATATAAATTCCAGTGTCAAACCCAATGTCCCACGTGACAGATACTTGAAAAAACAACCATTCGCTGGACAGTGAGTTGAAACGTGTTATAATTTCATCTGTATTTCAATCTATAAAAATAAATGCATTTTGTATCGCTCCAAAATAAATTTCTACCAATAAACTCTTCAAAAAAGTTGGTAATGAAGATAAGAGAAAAACGTGAATAAATCATATCGGTATTGTAAAATATGTAAGCTAGGTACATTGCATTATAGCTGATACTACTAAAATATTATAAAAATCTATTGACTACCGCTATATCAAATAAAAATTCAAACTATTTGGTTTCATAGTAAAGAAGATAGCGCTGTAAGAGATGTTAGAAAAATAGCTTTATGTAAATGTAGGTTATGGAAAATGTAATACTTTAAAGAAGTAGAATAATATCAGGCAGTATAATAGATTGACTGATGACGACATGAAGACTGAGTAAGGCAAAAAAATGTAAATTGAGATTTTATTTCAATATGTGACCTGGAATGGGCCTAAGATCAAAAAGTTAAAACTTTGATCATATTTATGTAGCGATTTCCAGTTCAACAATGTATGCGTTTGTGTTTCATCTTTGATGTTACGCAGCTTAATTTTTGTCCCTGTTTTTCAAGTTATCTTTGTGAAGTTGAATAACAACATTAGAAGAAGAGTTTAGTTATAAATCTGATTTTGCCATTTGCGGGAATTCTATCTCCTACTGAGACTAATTAACGTACAAACATGTATAGGAACGTCTATACACCTGATTATTATTAATAGTAGATTTTCTTCCGAAGACTGAGCCCGACATCAAGTGCATTAAAATAGATTGTACCCTGGTGGTATAACAGTCATTCACTCTATCAGCACGGAACCAACCTGCAGCAATAGTGTTATCTGCTATGGCTGATTTGCTGCTAATAAAATCTTATCTGTGAATTTTTAATTGAATTATTTTGAAGTCTTCGTTCGACATATGAAGGTAAGTACAGCAAACACACAAAATGATGCACTGTAAAATATAATAAACTCCGATTGGAAAAGATAGAGGCATTTATTTAAATTTCTTTCACATTCTTTCCAGTTAACTTATGAAGATATTTTTTACTTCTTTGAATATGGATGCTTTTAATCTTCCAACGCGGACTTCAACACTTCTACACCTCATCTAATAAACACAACAAAGGTTTGAACTAAATGGTAATAGCAAATTACATATACAAAGTTTATTAGAAGCCCTACATCTGAGAGCCAATAATAAATTCCGATTTCGAGATTAACATGACTCAGAGCATGTTTGAGATCATAGCGCAGATTGAAATACTTTAATATAGTGACTGAGTGATAGCAACGATAATATCTTTAAAGTTTTGCTATTATCTCTCATTACCTTGTTGTGGTAGGGTAGAGCGGGGCTTAAAGTGCCCTGGGTAAGAAGTGCCACCTTTAATATCTCGTATAATAAAAAGGCAATAAAACAAGAGCGGAGATGCAAAGAATTCGCTCGGCGTCGGCTGATATTCGCCACATAGACAGTTGCTGCCAGGCATTATTTGGCGGAAAGTAGAAAAAATCGTGTCCGACATTTTAGTTTCTTGCTGAATATGCTCATCATGTAAAGTGAAATAAGTACCTTTATATTGTTATTTTCTTAGTGAACACTCTTATACTACTTACAACTACAAATTTGTTGTTGTCATTCTGTTGTATCTAAAAACATGTTCTCGTACCGTTCGGAGTAAAAAGTGCCGCGGTGGCAACTTTTAGGAATAAGGCAGATAAAATAGACTAAAGATTATAGCTACCTATTTAAACATTAATAACAACCTGAATTGCAATTTTTTCCAAAAAGTAAATATAAAAATAATATTTTAAAGAGATGCAAGTAAAATAAGGTTAGACTACCATATTAAATTAGAATGCTCATTTGTGTTGAATATTTATGATTATTTTTAAAGTTATATATTGATAACAACGAACTAGATTCCACTTCTTTTTATAGTTTTACGCATAAAGTCTTGAGATATAGTAAGTGGCACATGGTACCCCAACAGGTGGCACTTATTACCACGCAAGAGGGGTAAAAAGTACCGAACGACATGCACACTTAAAATCAATTGATAACGTAAAATAATTAATTGTTTTACATTTTTTTTTACTTACAGAACCATACACAAGCATACCCAGGAACCACCGAATTAAAGAGTACGAAAACAGGGACACCACGTAGCAAATCGCTGCAGGTGGAAAAAATTACATACAACATTTTAGATTTCCCTGCAAGCAAAGGCTACCGAAAGTACAAACACCAGCTTCGAAAATTTACTGATATTAGTGTTTTGCAATACCTGCTTTGGTAACTAGTTAACTATGTAGCTCGTTAATGCGAATTATTACCCGTATAATTAAGCAGTAATTCGTTTTGCAGGTTTACTGGTATAATACCTGGCTATTTAACCAGATAATTAAAGAGTTTACGTAGGAGCGAGCAGGTAAACGAAATTCGCGCTACTAAACATAAGATAGAGATGGATAGTCCCAGGTTAGTACACGGATGAAAAGTTAATAACTGAATGCTTTCTTTTCTAACCAAAAAACTAACTGGTAAAAGTTCTGAATATTTACGTAGTTAATTAACCTGTAGTACGCTTGCAGAGATAAGGTGAAATATGTCAATAGTAAAGAACGGTTTAAGCTGAATGATTTGCGGATTAGTTCCGCCAAAAAGTATACCAGTTATGTATTTCCAAAGAAAGAAAAAACGACCAAGCGTGGAATGCGCCAAAAGGAGCAATAATATTAACAGTGAAAGAGACATAGAGCCTGTTTAGCCATTCGGGTCTAGTTTTACGTAAGTCGACTTACGTAGAACTAATATGCAGTGGTCTAAACATGCCGTATTCCAAAAAACTGGTCCTTTTTTAATCCGGTATCTGATGCGGTATTGCGCTAAAAAATTAGTATTAAATGTAGACATAAACCTCACATAAGGAGTGTTTTCAAACTTGTTCATTAATAGAGCGAAATTTTGTTTAGTTTTAGTTTTAATGAAAATGAGTGGAATTAAGAAGGAGCAAAATGCAAACTAGTCAGAAGAAAGTATTCCGGTTGATAAAAAATTTAGAAATTTGGAAATTTTTCAATTTTCATGCTTCATTCTCTTCTCTTGTGCAAATTATTTCTCATTTTCCTCGTGAAGAAGTAGGCAGATCTGACAAATTTGACAACAGTCAAAGCTTTAATACGAGCGGACTAAGCGGCAGCCGGAATAGCTCCGGTCTTAACATACTCATAGACTATGGGCCAACTGGTATTACTCCCGGCAAAAAATAGATCAATGGAGGACCCTTAAAATTAACATCCAACATCACAAGAAAGTTACACGCTGAGATTGGCGAGATAAAAGTTAGCAGATCAATAAACTTAAAGGGTGCAATAGGAGCATTATAATATAATTCATATTATTTACTTAAGCTCTGAAACTGAGTGCATTAATGCACATACAGACGCTTATGATCATATTGTTACTATACGGTTCTTCAGAACTTATGTTAAAGAAGCACGTTTTAGCAGAACCTATACGTAGCATTCAGAAAGCATCACTAATCAGAATGCACAACAACCTTTACAAATTAATATTCCAATATCATTCAAAATAATCATAAAAAAAATAAGCCAGTTATTATAGTAGGCTACAGGAATACACATAATCTGACTTGGATTGCTGAAAATGAATATAAACGTAATGAAATGATGATTGGATCCAGAACAAATATTTAAAATTGCATTGAGCAGTATTATCTGCCCCGTAAATTACACGGAATTTAAATAGGGATATAAAAGATTGGAAAAACTCGAAGAAAGCTGTATATTATGTAACAGTCAGATTGACGTCATCGAAAGCTAAAAGAGTGCAGGCCTCTACATTTTCGTCAACTGTGAGCGGTTCTTTGCTTATAACAAAGATATATACATACGTAAATATAGCTGAGACTCTGCTTTGACAGTGTGCGTGTTACATATTATAGTTGCTTTGCATATCTTTTCCCAGTATAGTTCGTCAGATGGTAGAAATAGATCTCATTAATTTCATAGATTTTTACATCTCATCCGAAGAGCTGTTTAGTACATTAAAAACGTGTGAGATGGCTCTTTCGATATACGTGAAAAATTAGAATTTTGGTATCCCTTAACAATAGCGTATAACTTAAGGATACAATTTTGAAATTGAACTCTTAAGACTGCTGCTTTTGATAATACACTCGTATTTATTTGCATCTTAGTACCTACATAAGTTTTGGTAATAAGTCCGATCAGATCGGAAAATAATATGTGTGACCTAGGCTATGAAATTAGCTTAAGTGCGAGCAATCGGTAGGTCAGGTCTCTATTTTCCAAAAATGGATTCTTATGATTGATTAAGAACAAGATTAGGAAACGGTCCAAATTGTGTAATGAGAATGGAGCATCAGTAATTTTAAATTTATCAAAAGAGAAGAACGTACTTTTTTCTACAAGAATTACCTAAAATCGATACATTGATGCATTAATCACCTTTGTTGCAGTCCACGTCACATATTTCTTCTCATTTCCAGAATAATTAATCAGGATTAACAAAGGTTTACACCGCTATTTAATTCAAAGTAAAAATCTCTAAGATATAATTTTATTGAGTTGAACATTAAAAAATTGGCAGCATTTCGGCCGATATTCTTATAAGCAGCATTCCATCTATAAACAAAAATAACAACGAAAAATTTACTTAACTAAAAAAACGTCTTCTTACTTTTCGAGTATTTTCACAGGTACTAATTCTTGAAAGAATTCCTGTAATTTCTTTAATCACTTATATAATACTAGAAGAGTGCGAAATTAACTGAATAACAAAAAAAAAAGTTTAAGAATGGTCCGGTCCTTCTTATGAGAATTATGCATCTATGCCATACTCCGCACTCGCGCTAGACATAAACCACTTTAAAGCATTCAACAAGATTCTTAAAAATACGACCTTGACCACCACTAATAGATAATCTCAAATTAAATTTTCTGAATTTTCTGTTATTTTAATATTTTATGGATAATTACAATTTACGTTAACGAGTATTTCTTAGATATCCAAAGAACTTAAACGTAATTCAAGGAATGGAATTCAATCTGCTCTACTCTCTAATGTGGTGATTGCTTACCTTAAAATATAATAACAAAAACAATATAGGAAAATTAAAAATATTCAATTTATATGAAAAAAAAAAATTTTAAAAAATCTATCAAAGATCAGAAAATAGCATTCGATTTATTAAGCTTCCTTAAGTACGGAAATATTTAACTTTTGAAAACCTTTTAAGAGTAATCACAAAATCTTAGGCATTATGGTCAATCTACTATACATTTACGTTTCTTAAAAGTTATTTAATTGTGGAAGTAATTCACGTGTGTAGCTTGTTTGTTGGAATCCATACCCGCTGGCTCTAAAGCTTAGTGCTACTAACGCCCGGTTAAACTACTCTCTATATGGCTTGCAATACGAGTATCTGTGATTCATGTGCTGACTGTAAGAACCGGAGTGGGAGAAACGTTTCAAGCACTTCGTACACTGGAATGGTTTTTCTCCACTATGGAGACGCTTGTGCTCAGTCAGGTGATGTTTGTGCTTGAATGCTTTGGGGCACTCTTCGCATTTATAAGGCCTTTGGCCTAAAAAGAAATAAAATGTTTTTTTGTTTCATAGCGGTAATTTTAAAATAATACGACTTTACCTGAATGTTCATATTTGTGTCTAGCTAGGGAGCTCTGTTTGCTAAATGCCTTATCACATTGGTCACAAACGAAGGGGCAATCAATATCTGAACTACCATTTTCCAACTTAAGCCTTTTACCGTGATGCATAAGATTATATTCGTCTTCATGTGAAATTCGTGAATCATCGTCTCGCCATGATCTTTTCTCTGAGCCAGGACTTAAACTTGTTCCTCTTTCGCCAAGTTTCAAACCAAGAAGTTGATTTCGAGCGTATTCTGGAGTCATTTGTAAAAGGCATTCCATTGGTACCATATTGCGCGTTCCTGATAATACAAAGGAATTCGTTTGTTGTCTTGGTAAAGACTCATGTGGAGATGGCGTCTGTCGTATAAGAGATGAAATTTCACTGGGCCTATGTGGAGCGGCCGTATTGCAGTAATGAAATGGTTTGTACGAGGTCGGGCTAAGAGAAAATTTTCTACTTAAATTTATTGCTTCATTGTAATCACTCTGTAATGGTGCTGTGCCATATCTTGGCGAGGTCGGAAGAAGAACAACTTCTTTTTTAATGGACAGATCAAGTGGCTGATCTTCTGTGGAATTATTTTGTACGGAGTTATAGGCTGGCGAGAGTGACTGCGCAAGCCCGGGCGACGTGAAATTTGTACTTCCAAGATTATAGCTGTTAAGTTTTCGTTCCCTCGAACGATTATTCTGAAACCAAACTTGGACAACTCTAGCATCTAATCCAAGACGTGTGGCTATTACGCGAAATTCCTCTCGGCTAGGCCTTGCATTCATTGCATAGTGTTCTTTTAGAATGGTTTGTTGTTCCTCTGTAATAGCTGTCCGTACTCGAACTTTTCTCTCATTTTCAGTGCTATTCTTGCATTCCCTTTCCTCAATATCTTCTTCACTACCGGACTGCAAGTACGAGGAGTTTCCAGCTTCTATTTCGTTTTGTTGTTGGCTTAAAAGTCCGCATAAAACTCTTTCATGCTGCACCAACTCTGTGTGATGATTAAATTTCTTATCACAACGATTGCACTGTAAACAATCTTTGGTCTCTTCTCCGATATTCAACTCTACCTTAACATCAGTGAAATTTTCAGTAATTAGTGAAGCTGTTTGTTCTAGCTCTTGCTTGGCAATTCTTTCGTGTAAATGCCGCTGAGAAAGAGGATCATTTTCACTTTCAGGTGAATTACATACGTCGACACTATTACGAGCTGAGTCCGTTTGAGATTTATCGTACCTACTTTCTCCATTTACACATTCAGTATTGCCCAAATCTACCAGAAGCTTAGATTCGTCTGTGACATCTTCTGACACTTCTTCAATCATATCTTCCGGATCAGATTGTAATCGCGAGCCACCAGCTGCAGTTAATTCTAACAGCCGATGTATGCTATAAGGATGAATTCTTGGATCTAATGCAGCCATGCTGTAAAATGGATTTTGGAATGAAGCTAATAAGGCAGCGTTCATAGCGTCATAATTGCTGTACTTCGGCAGAATAGGATAGAAAGCGTTATTATTTATAGTTGCAGCAGTGTTGGTAAGACCTGCTTGCATAGAAACGTTCGGTAAAGAAGGCGAAAAATATGCCATGTGGCTAGGGGGCAAACCCCTTTTCGGATTGGTACTATTCATTGCTAGAGCTCCACTTTTTTCCAACGTTTTCAGCATCGATCTATTGTTGTTTAGTTTCAATCCCATACTAATGCACTTTTTTGATGTCATATGACTAGAATAAGATCCAGAGTGGGAAAACCTCTTGCCACAGTTATCACAGCCGAATGGCTTTTCTCCAGAATGTATTCGTACATGCTCTTTAAGGTGATGTTTGAATTTAAACGCTTTATCACATTCCATACATTTAAATTTTCGTAGGAGTGCAGACTCATCATGACTGATCATGTGACGCTGTAATCGATAGACATTCGCAAACGTCTTTTGGCATACTTTACAACTCTGAAAAGAAAATAAACAGAAATAAAACCGTGTTTGATATTACATTTTCTTGTGTTTAAATTAAATTAATCAATCAAGTAAATATTAAACAGAGAATAAGCTTAGCGGATTAAGTATACTGGCAACGATACCGCCTATAATATTTCGAAAGAATCTTTCATCTGGAAAAGCACATAGATAAGATACTCGCAATTTATATGATTCTCAGGGGTGATAGCAATTTGAGTACAGGGTTAGTGGAAATAGGACAATAATTGATTGTTTCTCAGTTAAGAACTCTTATGTTTGGTTTTGTAATAATAATAATAATAATAATAATGCTTATTATCAGTTTATTTTAATTTATACATTACATGTATAGGTACGGTTACGTAATAGGACATCTTCGTGAAAAATTCGTCTGATTGTACAATTAAAAGGACAATATTTTAGTAACTCACGAAAGGCTTTACTGAATCGGTTGTATTTTGAATATTTGGGATCACTTCTGCGCATTAGCTGTTATATATTTAAGAACTAGGTAATAAATCGTCAGAGTCTGTTTTCATTCAATTTTTTACGAAGTGTTTGTCCATTCTGTAAAACTCTCTGACTAATGGACCAGCCTCATTCCAACATTTTGGCCGCTTAACCATTAGTGGTCCACCATGTTTTAAGGCTTTAATGATGTGCACTATTATTATTATTAATAACGGGGGATGCCGACAGGACTCCCGCATCTCATCTTGTCACCGCGATCTATAAGATCTTTTGCGACATTACCACTAAATACCCTACGGTGCCCATTCGAACTTAAGGTCTTTGATGAAGCTTATAATGTTCTTGGGGGCCATTTTTCCGACATCCTCTGGCAGTGGAAATGCCTTTCCTAGATGTCTTAGCCTTATGCGGCACAGAGCTTCACAGTCACACAGGATGTGTTCACCGGTTTCATCGTCTTCCATACGGAATCGACAGGTCTCCTCATCGACCTTACCTACGTTCTTACGTTATCTATGGGCAATGCGCAGTAAGTAGGCCCGTTATGAGCCTCGGGGTATTTTTTCAGTGTTCCTTCTTAGTTCTGGCCTCCCAAAGCCTGATCTGAGGTGAGAGGTGACTCTTTGGGTGTCCAAAGACAGGCTCAGAGCCAATAAACGGAGATTTGGCTCCTTCCTTTGCAAGGCGGTCCGCAATTTCGTTTCCCATAATGCCTTCATGTCCTGGTACCCAGATAAGTGTCACACTATTTGTCTCGGACAGTTGCTTCAAGACAGTAAGACAATCCCAAAACCAGCTTGGACTCAAAGGTAAACGAGTTTAACGCTTTAAGTGCTGCTTGGCTGTCTGATAAGACAGTAAGACAGTCCCAAACCAGCTTGGACTCAAAGGTAAACGAGTTTAACGCTTTAAGTGCTGCTTGGCTGTCTGATATTATGTATATTTTGGCTCCACGCATATTCTTATGGATTATTTCGCTAGCGCAGAGTTCTATGGCGTGTATATCTGCCTGAAAAATGGTTAGTGAGGCCCCCAGTGCCTTTAAGAGATGGCAACTTGGCCTATATATGCCCACGCCTGCTTTACCTTCCATTTTAGACCTATCCGTGTACCATTAAAGATATCCTTGTTCAAAGGGTTGGTCCCCAGTGTGCCACTGTTGGCGGCATAACGTCTGAAATTGGGTTAGCCATCGGGTCCTCTATAAAATCCTGGAGGACTTTCAGGTAGCCAACCAAATTATTTGTACTTTGGAGGTTTGTCCTTTGTAGCCTAATTGCACCAAGTACGGCCTGCTCCCTAACATGTAAATTTAAGGGTACATAGTAGGTCCAACATAGCCTCTAAGGCCGCAGTTGGGCAGGTACGTATTGCACCGGTTACTCAAAGTCATGCAAGCCGTTGTAGTTTTTGCAAACTAGCTTGAGCTGTTTTTTTTTTTTTTTTTGCCACCAAACGAGTGAGGCGTATGTGACCATGGGTCTTATAATAGATGTGTATGACCACAGTCATTTTTGGTTTAAGACCCCAAGTTTTGCCAAAACACCTGCGGCATGTCCATGATTCCACTGTAGCCTTATCTAGATGGTGCTTGTAAATAAAGCTTCATTTTCTCGTGAACGGAATAACTATTGTCTTACCAGGATTGGCTCGAAGTCTCAATGTTTGGCACCAGTTGTAAACTAAATTTAGGGCATTCTGCAATAGATCAGAGATTATCTGAACATGTTTTCCCCTAATTGTAATGACCAGGTCATCCGCATATCACTGATTGTCAAAGCCGGAGTTGGTTAGCTTCTGTAGGAGATCTTCTACAACCAGCGACCATAGTAGAGGGGACAGAGCCCCACCTTGGGGATTGCATGATGTGCATACAAAGGCAGAAAATGAAACAAAGTTAGCGAATGAAGCTGAGCCAGCGAACGTAATGTACATACATATATCACAAACATAAAATGCAAGCACAAAGCTATACTATGATTTGTCCTTCTTAAAAAAATTGGTTTCAAAAAGAATCGAACGTCGAGATCGAAATTAGTGTGTCATCAACAAATTACCACAAAGCACAATGATTTTAATACAGAACGGTGCAGAATAAATAATCATCCGATGTGCTAACTTAGTTCTTTCATATTTTTTTTTAAGCTTTAAAAATAATTTGATCTCAAGAGAGCGCTGTTTTATAATAACAATAATTTATTTGCAGCCAATGTAAAAAGATTGCAATTTACAACTTTGCCGCCATTAAAAACTTTAATTTTTACAGAAACATTTTAAAGGATCAGAGCTTAAGAATGTCGAGTTCAGAAAAACATGTCATTAGAGACCTTTTCAAAGAAACTTAAATTTGCAAAGCTAGAAAACAATCCGTTAGATATCATTCTATAAAAGTATAAGGAGTACTTGCAGATTTTTCGACTGGCCAGTCCCCAGACCATAAAAACTTCCAGGATTCCAAGGTCCAACACAGAAAATTCCAGTTTCCATATCCACAGTCATTCATCGCAAATTAAAATATCCGTTTTCTTCTATCTTTAGAGCCCATGTTTTTTTTTTTTAATTTTCTTTCAGGCTGGCTGTTTTTGGTATAGTGCGAAAATTTTAACTTAAACGACGAAATTATGGATTAGGAGTATAAAGTTACAATGTATGCTTCTCTTGAACAAGAGATAACTATGTAACTACTAATTGTTAAATTTTACTTTGAAATTTCACAGTATGTCCAATTTAAAAAGGATTTTTGAGATTGTGATAGGCCGAATCCAACTTTCCTCAGATACTAACAGAAAGTCAACTGATTTTTTCACAAAAAGCATGAAATGAATTGATACTTAGAAATTAGGTACTCAACCTTATTAAATTGGGCTTACGATTTATATTATTATCCTAATTCGATACAATCTATGCATATAGTGCAGTCTCGATTTTTGCATTCGTTTCGCCATTATTCGATTTTTACAAAAAAGAAAAAAAACTTTTTTATCTCCATTTTTACAACTACATTGTAATAAAAAAAGGAGTTTTCAAACAAAACTGAGGCCAAGCCGCATGAAAAAGTTGAAAATAAACTTTTCTTCACACACAGAGGTGGACTCAGATTTTTTGATTGGGACATTTCTCTTGAATATTCTTTCTCTTCATGAATCAAATCACCTAGTACCTCTGATTTATCATACTCAAATATATCGGTGATTGTCAGTGAATAAAATCTGAGTCCACCTCTGTGTGTGAAGAAAAGTTTATTTTGCGGCTTGGCCTCAGTTTTGTTTGAAAACTCCTTTTTTTAATTATTTTATTTTCTGTCTTTTTTACGTTAGCTAAATTGTTATTACGTGCTGCATGGAGATATTTTAAAACAATTTTTAAGTCATGTTTGGTGCCGATCCGAAAACAAAAATTTTTGGAGTATCAAATCATTGAAGTACTGCAACGGTTTTCTGAATTTCAAATAATGTTTTAAACAGCGCTTTTTAGCTGTATTCCAACTTGATCCCATATAACATGAATTTTCCCGATTTTCCATGTTTTCCACAGACTTTTCCTATTACTATGAATTTTTTTTAAAAATTTACATGAATTTTCCTCGATTTTTCATGCAAGTTTTCATGATTGTTGAAGAGAAAGTAGGACGGAAAAAAATGATTCCGCATAGCTCATAAAACTTTTTTGTCGGAAAATTCCGGAAATTTTCGGAAAATTATCCAGAAAAATTGGAAAATTCTGCATTTTTCCTGAAACAGATTTATCACTAATCATATCGATGAAAATTTGTGCGGAGTTTTCCACAAAAGCAACTTTATGCAACTCATTTCGCTCTACAACTTTGTTTTAGGTTGCAAAACGCTCAAACGCTTCCTTGGTCTGAAAAACTCCGGAAAAGCGTTTCACATGAATTTTCCTCGATTTTTTCTGCAAGTTTTCACCATTGTTGGAGAGAAAGTAATGAGGCCAGTTGATAGGGAACTTGATCCTGCATAATTTAGAAAACATTTTTACCGGCAAATTGTCCGGAAAAGTCGAAATAATCGGAAAACTCTGCATTTTTCCTGAAACGGATTTATCACTAATCAAATATGTACCAAATTTTCAAATGATTTTCCCGATTTTCCGGGTTTTCCATGGAAATTTGCTGTTCAAATTTTGATAGATTCAATTGTTAAGCGACATAAACATGTGTGCCAAATTTCAGCTCGCTGTGATGACGTAAAGTGGGTCTACGAGAGTTTCGAAAATAGTAAAAAAGAAATATATAAATAGACAGACAAATTCGTGTACGAGTTAAAGGGAATGGCCTCAAAGAAGGCACAAATTGTTGCCACAAAGTTAGGGAAAAATTCCTAGAAATGTAGGAATATGCCATAATATGTAGGAAATATTCCCTACAATTATAGGAATTGTTTTCCTAAACGTTGTGGCAACAATTTGTGCCTTTTTACAGTGTAGGTTCATATTTGCAAATTTCATTGTAAGTTTCAAAAAGAGCCCTTATGAATCCAAATTGCATGGTACATATGCATACACAGAAATTCCACTCGTGAATACCGCCCATGAAACTATCTAGGTCGAAGAAGTCAATTGGAGCTGTTGTTCAAATTAATCTGATGCAATATTTTCGTAATTTCTGTAGTTTCAGTAAACTAAAATGGGTTCCATTATAGAATGGCACAGTTTTTTCTATACTGAATTTTCGATTCTCCATTGGCGCAGAGGTTTTCATGGAGTAGCACACCTACTTAGTCTTATTAGTCGCAAAATTTATTATTTTGTTGTTAGTAAAAATGTACTTTAAATTTAAGAAATTAACAGACGCATATAATCTTGACCTTTCTTTTACGTTCCACAAACATTCCCTCTTTTCTGTACACGAAATGAATTTCTTCGCCTCGAACATTTTCACAAAACCTTGTGAATTTGTGCTCGCACCACTGACAATTCAGCACAAATCACAAAATGTGACAGCATTCATAACCCGGGGATTACAAGAGGCAATACAGCTTGCATGCAAGCCTCCCTTCCCAAGCGTTTTAAATTTGACAGAAGAAGGCAGTTCGCTTGATGTCTTCTCACCGTGCAAGTAAGTTCATTTAAAAAATGGCATTGAGACGTAGTCTTGTGTATATCAGTAATTATAACAATAAAGGAAGTAGCAGAATTGGAAGAAAAAAGAAAGAGGAAGGTGTTGGTAAAAGATGTAATGTATATGATCCCAGAAACACTCATTTTCTTTATATAAATTTACCGGTCTCGAATATTTTCTTTCGCCATCTGTTTTGTTTTTTTTTTGTATTATTAAGCCAAGCTCAGGGGATACCCTATGATGCAAAGCACAGCATGGCAGAAAATATATACGGAAAGGAATTAGGGAATGTGAGGAAAGCGGCGGAGGTGCTGATGTACGTCACTCTTAAACTTTCGAAGATTGTATGCCGGAGGAAAGACAGAAGATGGTAGACTGTTCCACATTCTCACTGTTCGGGATAAAAAACCATGACGGAATTTTACTGTACGACCGAAAGTAATGCAGGAATCATTCTACAAGGGATCAGAGTAGATATTTCATCGGAACATTGACCATGTAGCGATAAAGCAGCGAACATCCAACATTGCGGCGGTGCTCGAGTGAGTCGATATGACAAGTTATGCCAAATCGCCAATGAGCTTGAAATCTCTCTTTTGGACAATATTCAATGAAGCTAAGATGTGAGAATTGTATTCCATTCTAGGTCTGATATAGGACTTTTAGAGGAGCGCTAGATTTGACGGGATGAAATATTTCTTTCACCTTTTCAGAAATCCAAGACATTTCGATGCTTCTTTGGCAACAGAGAAGATGTGATCTGTCCAGCTTAATTTACTGGAAATATTAATGCCAAGAATGCGTAAAGACGGTGTATAAAAAATCAGTGCTCTATCAAAAGAAACGGGAGTGAATAAATTATGATCTTGTTTTAATGAAATAAGACAGCTTTGGGACTTAGATGCATTGAATTCGATGCGATTCGATTTGCCCTAAGTGAGGATATTGGCAAAATCGTTATTCAATGATCTAATCATGCAACCTCGTTTAACATATACATATGGAGAGGAGAGTGTCAGAGAAGTAAGCAAAACCAAGGGTACTGTCATCAGCGAAGCTATGGATGGGATTGAAAGTAAGGCAAAGCAGATTGTTAATGAAAATTAAAAAGAGAATTGGGGAGATAACAGAGCCTTGAGGCACACCGGCATTTATGGGATGAGGTTCAGATGTAACGCCATCTAATACAACACGCATTTGGCGACTAGATAGGAAGCTTTCAATCCATAATAGAAAATGAGGGGAGAGACCAAGTGCTTTAAGTTTGGCTAAAAGGGCCGGGCTAGACTCTATCAAAGGCCTTTGATAGATTCAGAAACCTTTGAAAGAATCGAAGTGATTGCAATTGGTCGATAATATGGAGGATCGCTACCCTCACCTTTTTTGGGAATAGACTGAACGTGAGATAGTTTCCAAGACAAATAGATTAGTTTGCGCAGAGGCTTAGCCAAGGATAAGGCGCAGCTTTTAATTAACAGGGGCGAAAATTTATAATTTTTGAATATTTATACATATTTCTCTCGTATATTGAATTATTGTCACTTAACGAAAATTATTATATTATTATTTTTATTTTGCACGATTAGTGTTGCAATAAAATTATATAATTATATTATTACAATCTTTATAAGTCTTTATAAATACTTTTAGTTGACGACAATTGTTTGTAAATAATAATTGAAAATATACGTTGATGTTATGCAATAAACGTGTTTCTTAATTTATATTATCTGTATTAATGTAAAAAAAGAACTAAAACATCTGCGAGCAACTTTCCTGGCGAGCAATTGCACAATTGTGTGGCGAGAAATTGTGTGGCGAGCAATTGTGGACGAGCAACTGTGGGCGAGCAATTGTTGGCGAGCAATTTTCCGGTAATCCATCCCTCGTACAGACGTATATTTGCCCTTGTACACATCCAGACGGGAGATGTAAAACAGGTGTCTGTGAAGTGAGAATTTGAAGCGAATCCAGCAGTCAAAATATTAGCTTTATCCAGGAAGTCCACAATCACTTCACCATTATTAGGTAGTGAAGGTATAGAGGAACTGCTGAAGTTGTTCCTGATGGTTTTGACCAGAGACCAGAAACCCTTGCTGCCTTTTTGGCTTGCCAAGATTCTTTGTCTGACACTCTGGTCAAAAAGAAATTTTTCTCTCTGGATAATTGACTTACAGGTGTTCCGTATAATGTCAAATTACTATCACCTGAGCTGCTATGATTTTTCAGCATGCAAGTCCGCTGGCACTCCAAAATACACTAATCCACTCCGATCCGATTTTTCTTCTATAAAATCTGAAATCGCCAAACGGCAAAGTTGACATTGACACAGGAGATGAAATTTTCAATCTACTTGCCAACTCTGCCCAAAGGCGGAATTTTTCTAGCAAATTATAAAGGAAAAAGACCACTGCAGTGAATCTGTGGACGCATAGCTCCCTGCTTGTGGACGAGAAACTACCTCAGAAATAACTTCAATATTTTCTATAAAGAAATATTTAAAAACTATCAACTTCGCAATATTTAATTACAAACTCAAAACTTACTTTAACTTATTTCGACAAATAATTTGATTTAACAGATATGTATATGCCATACAATTATAGAAACAACCATAATATGGCAGCACGAGTAGTCGAAATTGACAAATTAGGATTTCCAATAACAATGTTTTAGTTTCAGTAACTATAAAAACTTGATATGCTTGAGGTCTTTTACGGTTCCGGACACGAACACAGTGACAAATCGAGGTCTGGAAAAAATGCAAAACGCGTTCGCTTCTCTCGTCACTCATAAATAAATTTCCGTATACGATGTACTATCTCCCTCACAATTTCTGTAAAACTTGCATGCCATCATAATGTAAATCCTGCTTAACACGTATAAGAAGTTTGGAAGTACAACTTAAATAGTAATATGGGAAGCTGTTTTTATATGTAGAAGATATATCTTTAGAAAAAATTGCATATAACCCTATGTTTTTATTAGTTGCAAAAATTGGGACTGCATGCACTGTATATGTACTTTATCTTCCTTCCACTTCGACATTTATCTAGCCTATCGCCCTTCGTAAGATTAATAACGCCGACCTCCGTGAAGATTGTTTTTCCAAAAATGTACCTATCCATTTGATCAAATGAACTGTGGGATGGTCCCAGAAGTTTTTAATGCACTGAACAAACATTTTTTTGGAATGTAAAAACTTATGAAATTTGTTACTATCCGACATACCGTTCTAAAAAGAAATGCGAAAAACACCTTTAATGATGTAACGAGTTCGTTTTCAAAACAGAGCAGCATTTGTCTAGGAATAACCAAAATTGGGCAAAGGTAAATTGTACCTTTTTTCCTATACCTCTATTTTAAATAGGGACAAGTGGTTTCTTGTGCACGAATTATGCAATTCAATATCTTACACTATGCCAAAGCAAACATTTTGTTCACTTTAAAGGTTGATTTGAACTTGAATTTGAACTTGAGTTGAGAGAAGAGCATGAGTGAAATTAACCGAAACTATTGCGTACAAACACAACTTATGGCTTTGCTATAGAATTGAACTAGACAAAATCCGAAATTTACTTATGCCTCCACTCGCAACGAATTTTATTCAAACTTATTTATTTCTATAACAAGTAAAAAAGCTAGAATTGGTCTAAGACCAATTCTTATGATACCCTAGATGAATGCCCGTATTAAATTTCGTATTGTCACCGATCTATTCAAGTTTGATTTTTGAAGTTGTTTTTCGCATATATTTCTAGAACGGTTTGTCGCACAGAAAAAATGAGTATAACCAATTTTATAAGATTTCGTATTCTGCAGAAGTTTTTAGTACAATAAAAATGTCTTGGACTGATCGTTTTCAAAGTATAAAAAACCTAATTTTTAATATGGCAACACTAAGAAGGAGATGCCCGATTTAGTCCATTTTTGAAATTTTATTTGCTATTACTATCAAAACACAATGTTCCAAATTTCAGCTTTCTATGTCGACGTGTTCTCTGGTACTGTCCAAATATATAGTGGAAAACGAAATTTTTGTATGGAAGCCCCACGAAGGAGTTGCCCGATTTGCCTCATTTTCGAACTTAATTTTACCTTTTTTTTAATGTCCGTGTACAAAATTTTAGCTTTCTAAGTGAACGCGTTCTCGAGTTATCGTGCGCACGGACGGACGGACGGACGGATATGCAAAAATCAAAATAACTTTTAATATTACGCGTGGGTGTCGAATCCATTTTGCTCTACCATCATAATTTCGAGGTGTTAGAAACAGAATGACAAACTTAGTATACCCTATAGATTTCATCTAGGGTATAAAAAGTCGTTGGGTTTCAGTCTCAACTCAAGCTCATACTTGCACTACACACGCTCATTCAAATCATACGACAGGTATGGCCTAGTCGTATGATTTGCTTGAGCGTGTCTAGCGGCCCTTAGAAGCAATTGGTAGATTTATTAACGACATACAAAATTAGTTTTGTAGTTAAAAATATTGAAAGCTTTACGCATTACAAAAATATGAATTTGTGAGCTCTTTGGACTAAAAATCGGTTTTTATGGTTGAAAAACTAAAAAACTAATATATTCAAAAACGCCTGATTTTTTTCACATTTTTCAATTATAAAGCTAATTGTTATAGAACGAGGTTCTTTTGTGTCCGCAGAATAGAGAAGAACAAAAGATACATAAAAGAACGCCTCCTACATTTTCATAGAAGATCTATAAATGAAGCGCACAGTAAAAATAGTTCGCTTCAATCGTCAGAACAATTTGTTCTCTCCAGTATATGGCAGTTCTAGAACAAGGTACACAAAAGACCACAGCTGATATATTCGAAACAAATTTGTAAAAAATGGACGGCGAGTGGGATGATTCTCTTGAAAGCACGTCGACGGGTTGATATCGATTAAATAGAAATTATTATCTACATTTATATTGAAGATTATAGTTAATTACGAAAGTATAGAGATCTCGCGTAAAGATTATTAATAATAGCTGTATTCTTTTGTGTTCGCCGGACAGAATAGATCAAAAATAGCTGATATATATTAGACATATAGTTCAGATAATAAATGTAAAAGGGTATAACAACCTTAAATGGCTGGTTTTACGGGAATTTTAGAGTAAAAATTTTTATTTTAAATATACCTATACAATATAAAATAAAAGCTTTTAAAAAGACTGGTTCAAAATCCGCACTGAAAAATAGAAAATAATTTTTCCCTTCACAAAGGGTCTCTAGAGTTTCCCTTCATTTTGCATTTAATTAATTTTTGATATATGTCCGTATTGCATAATTAATATAATTTCAAAATTTAATTAATGAAAAATGAAGGGAAACTCTGAGAACCTTTGTGAAGGGAAACATTATTTTCTATTTTTTACTGCGCATTTTGAAGCAGTCTTTTTAGAAAAGTTTTTGTTATTTATTCTTTTGTCTTACATTATTCTCAAAAAATTTAAAATTATATCATTGAGGAATTTCCAGATTTAGAGACAGTCGATTGGTCACTACCTGGGAATAAGCATGAGTAGGAGGACAGGCATGTATATACAGCCATTGTATCGCATTTGAGAAGAAATAAAAGTCGATCGCTAAGATATGTAGAGTAAGATAACGGCTACAGATACAACATGGGCTGTAATGGGTCAAATTAACGGGGAGAGTTTACAGTTTTTATATAAAAAAAAAGTTATTTAATTAACTTTTGGTAAAAAAAAATGAGTCAAAGTAAAAAAAAGGTAAGAAAATCCAAAAATTTTAGTTTAGACCGCAATAACTCCTGAGATGAGCGTAGTACTGGGCTGGTTGATGAGTTATTGGAAGTTGAAGTTCTGCGTTCAATAAGCTCTAACTGTGACCGTACGCCCTGTACTTTTTAAGATACAGGATGTTTTGTGAAAAACTAGCTTTTCTTCTTATTCACCCTGTAACTCCGAAACGGTTGACTGACCACCATGGAGGAAACACCCTGTATAAGGGCGATATATGGAGAATATTACAACTTATCCAAAAAAGTGGCCAGTGCGAATTTACGCTTATTCACTTCTATGTTTCACCCTTCAGCATGGATCTTATCTTACATTACAACTCTTTTCGACTCTATGGGATTGAAACTATGCCACAGAATGACATAACTATAATAATCAGGATTAATATTCATAGACAGTACGCTGAAATGGTTGCCCCGAAAGGCATTCTAGCCGAAGTATATTTAATGCGCCTGCATATAAAGGTAAAGGTTATAACACATAGTAGGCTGGTGCCAAAGCCGATTATGAAGGCTAAAAGAAAATATATTATAAACAGACAAAGACCAGTTGGAAAACTTAGTTTAGATGAAAAACAATAGTTAAACACGAGATAAAGTGAAATTGTGAAATGAGGGGGTGTTTAAGGGTTGGAAGTGGTTTTTTTTGGGATTTTCCTAGCAGAAAATGTCCTTGACAAAAGTTGTAGATATTAAAAAAATCTACAACCTTAATATTTTCCTACAAACTGACGAAAAACCGATTTTTAGGTCTTTTTTATTTTTTTCGCTCATAAAACAAAACGGGTAAATCACAGGGGCTTTTATATTTTTAATACTAATATTGTGAAATAGTAAAATACACGACTTTCTAGTATGCGCAACTAGCATTGCACAGAAGAAAAACAGAAGACACAGAAGTGTTAGTATGCAATTCGCCGGGACAAGTATTCCGCTCTCTCCAATTAACATTCTTGTAAACTTTTTCAAAATGTAACAAGATACGAGCTCCACAACATACTACGTTAACTTAAGATATACTACGAAAACAAAAAGCGTGAATCTTTGTTTAAAATCTTCTCGCAAGCCAAACAGCACATCTTGACACAACAATGACCGTAAAGCCATAAAAAAGGAAGCTGCATGTCAGGATTGCAAGCTGTGGCAGTCAGTGGTATTGTGCAGATCTATAGAGGCACGTAACACCAGCAAATACATTATCCAGATAGCAATGTCCCAATTCAACCACAGAAGGTATTTACTAGGCGAAAGGGTAGTAAGATTTTCTGATCTATTGTTATAATAACTCCCTTAATTCACAACAGAGGTGTGTAAACAGAATCATTTAACAAACCCATTTTTTTTTGTTGATAAGTTTGCAGTGAATTCGTTTTTACCACCTTCTTCATAAGGCCTTCCTTCTCCACCAATATGCGATCATCAAAAACCGTTACATTTCCGCACAAGGGAGATCTTCAAAGTGCTTGGAAATCTCAATGTGTTCAAGGCTGTTGCGCTTGATGGTATCTTGCCCCTAGTAGGACTTTTTCCTTCGGCATGGAAGCTTGCTCATGTTCAACTAATACCCAAAAAAAGAGGTGCAAGCGAGTTCCGTCACTTCGATTCTTTCAAGGTTTTCGAAACGCTCATCAACACTAAATTGAGGAAATATCTGGTGACTAAGCATCTTATTAGCGACCATCAATAGAGGTTTAGTGCTGGCCGCTTTACTAGATATTTATTAACATTCCTTATCGAGCGTTGGAACAAATGTCTTCATAATTTTGGTGAATCAGAAATCATCGCATTAGATGTTTCCAAGGCCTTCGAAAGAGTCTGGCATCCTGCTCTTAGCTAAACTTAAGGCAATAGATCTAGACCCTCCCTTCTTAAAATGGTGTACCGAAAGGTTCTATTCTCTCTCTTGCTCTCTTTCTAGTTTTAATAAATGATTTGCTAGCCCTCACTTTCAATCCTATTCATAGTTTAAAGCTTCCAAAACGCAATGTTGTCTGTTTTCACTTACCCAACGCCAGTTCAACACATTTCCGTCGATAGAATCATATCTCGATTTCCAAAACTTCCCAAACACCTTAGGCATTGAAATATCTAACAATCTTAGCCCATTGACATACCGAAAGAGGAATACGAAAACGCTGAACCGAAAAACTCACTTTTGTACCATCCAACAGCAAATATTTCCAATTAAGCTTATACTATCCTTTAAATTATTGATTTTTTACATTGTTTCTCGAGAAAAGTACATTTCAATGTTTTTGTGAACGAAAATTCAACGAAAACATTGAGGTGATTTTCTCGAGAAACAAAGTAAAAAATTAAGAACTGCTTACGAATAAGGAAAAAATAAGAATTTTCCGACCTTTTGTATTGTTGTTGCAGGGTAGAAAAGTGAGTTTTTCGGTTCAAAGTTTCCGTTTTCATCTTTCGATGTGCAAACGGCCTTAGTCGGTCCTATCATATGGTATATTGCCAAAAATGATATAAAACACGAGTTCACCTCTGTGATGAAATATATAGGGTATACCAGGTATGTCATTCGATTTGAAACGCAGTGGATACCCAAACATAATACATATTAAAATTTATTTTGATTTTTCCATATCAATCTGTCCGTCCGTCAGTTTGTCTGTCCGTCCGTCCGCACGATAACTTGAGAGCGTGTTCACTTAGAGAGCTGGAATTTAGCGAATGACCTTTTTAAAAAGTTATTGATTTAAGTCAGAAAGTGGGACAAAACGGGTAAATCCTTCGAAGGGATACAAATATACAACACAAAAATTTCGTTTTTCACTATATATTTGGATTCTGCCTGAGAACGGGTCGACGTAGAGAGAGCTGAAACTTTGTACAGACATTTTCATAAAAAATATTAAATAAAATGCAATACAAAAATTAGGGTTTTTTACGTATACTGGGAAAATTATTAGTCGTAGTCCTATGAAATTGGTTATAATCATTTTTAGTGCCCCACGAACCGTTCTAGAAATATATGCGAAAAACCACTTCAAAAATCAAACTTGGGTGACCATACGAAATTACATACGGGCACTTATCTAGGGTATCATAAAAATTTGTCTAGCTTTTTTACTTGTTTTTATTACTATTTTAAGGAATGGATATCGTTAGTTGGAAAAGGAGTTCGTGGATGCGAAAGAATGCTTGTGGAACTTCTGAATCGATCATTATCATCGCCAGAATAAAAGGAAATGTGCATTAAAAGACATTGTAGAGCAACTAGAAACTCAATTTCCTTATATATATTTCCTTATAGTTATAAATTTATCCGTTGCTAAAAGTCTCAAAGTTATAGCTAACCGTTAAGTAGAAGATATTGCTTCCCTCATGTACCTATGTATTTTTTCTTAGAGGAGTAACTTGCACTAGAATTATTTCTATAAACCTGCAGGTTATGTAAACACCTTTATAACATTTTTCGAAAGGTTGCAACTTTTGAGAGCGGCGCGCAGCAAAAAGTATAGGCTGCACGCTACCTTATTCCACTAATTGTAAACACAACAGCAACTTTTGCAACTGCAACCAAAAGCTGTGCAGCAAAAGTTGTAATGTGCAACCGTACCTTAAGATAACTCGACTGTGAGTTTACCCTTTTTGTTATGAACGTAATTTAATGTTATTTTGAATCATGACGAGAACGTACACTCGACAAGTAAAGCTTTCACGAAAGGAGTTTTTACGAATTTAAATTTTTCTGTGCTATTGTTCGATGGTTTTGCTCAAAACTTAAAATTTTGTGGAAAAATACGATGTCCACCTTTATGTATATCGTAGATATAAGTACATACGTAATTATTATATGAATGCAACTATAGCACACATACGACTATGATATTTTAACGATTTGATAAATATGTTAAGAGTTGTTCTGTACTTTTGTGCCCAGGGTCTGCGAGAATAAAAACCACATTTCATCATAACCCTTTAAAATGTTTTACTTGTTCGAGTAAAAAGTTTTAATTGTTTATTTTTTTGCTTTTCCATTGCGATAAAAGTGACATGAGACAAAACCACTTTTTAAAAAAGTTCATAATTTATAGCCATCATTTGGTCAACGATTATTGCTTTTTGAGTGAGTTCTGAGTACTTTTGAATATTTGGAAATTACTCAACAGAACACAATATGTGTCCTGTATATATGAACGTCGCAGAGGCTGGTTTAATAGAAGAATCGGTCTGTTGTGATGTACGAAGTACACTACAAAGTAAATTTTGGCTTATTAGATTTTACGAAAGTATTTACTAAATGAGGCTATGCGTTTTATCCATTTCGGTTTGGGTTCTAACAAGAGATGCAAGTTTTACTAAAGCTATAAAATAGTCTGAATATATATGTATATTACTTCCACGGGTATTGAAAGAGAAATCTTTGCTGCAAATTTTATTTTAGCCGCAGATGAAGATTTTTGGAAAGTCCATTTCTTACTAATTAATCCCTTAACCTCAAACGAAAAATTCGACCTGTATCACCGCATTATTTTACGTGCCGCCTTGCCAACTGCCTTAAGTAACTCAAGTATTCAATAATGTATGATGTTTAATCAAAGAAATAGTATAACTACGATTGGCTACTCTCAAAAACAATTTTTTTCCTTGAATAGGTGAACTTTTTGAAAAAGATAGGACCGAAATGGACATAGGTTTTATTAACTTCGAAGACCTTAGGGATGAGAAGATTTTGCACGATTTCTAGATTCATGACAAAGATTACCCCATTATATTATTAAGTAGGTAAAAGTTAGAGACCAATTTTCGCGATAACTTATGTGAATATTTATAAATATAGCCGCTCTCAGTTTTGAAATGTTCACGGTGTTAAATCGTTGACGGTGTCCTTCCCATTTCTTATGTAAACGGTTCATCAAGTGGTAAATATGTAACAACCAATTTCATAGGTTTTTACATTCGAAAGTCCTCTGACGATTTTAGTAACAGCAATAAAAAAACCTTCGTTGAAATATAGGATCATGATATATGAATTCATCCATTAGCACTCGTACACCAACACATTATCGTTTGCAATACATAGTAGGTAGTAGCACCAATTGCCTAATATCAATGACTTGCGCCGATTTGTTGTGATCTTCCATACCACGGTGGTCTCCAGAAATCACTTGAGAACATATTGTAGGCCACTTACTCAGCCGCCCACTGATTTGTCATAGTTAAAACGAGACAGAACAGCTGAGACTTGCCAAACGTTATTTCCAGCCAGGGACTATGTGTTTGAATTCTTGTTTAAGAAAGCAGAAGCATTTCAAACGCAAATGCCACACTGATTTTTCTATTGCCCTTGCCTGAATTCATTTCGTCTTTTCCAATTTTTGTCTCAAAAATGTTTATTTTAAATTATTTTCGTAGACAAAACTTCCACCAAATCGTTGTCTGTCGACATAAGCGAATCGAGAACTAATTTATAAAAAACCTATTCACATTAAGATTTATAAGACTTTGAGAAATTAATTGTTACTAGTCAAAAGCGGAGATATCATTGCATTAGCTGTTACGCGGGGATGTGTCACATGATGCCAAATAGTATGTGTATTTTGCATTAAATATGTCAACCTGCGTGAAATATACATCTTGGGGTGAAGTATAACAATTTGTAGAAAGACGCGGATTTTAAATTCTAAGACAAAAGCCGAAAAAACTCGGGAATGAGATTTGCCTATAGGAAACGTACAGGTGATCGATCGAACTATGTAGTAAGTATGTGCAATAATTATATAGTTACAACCAACACACCATTTCTTCTTTATGAAATTTACTTACCACTGTAGTATTTGGTGAATGTAAGAGTTCATGTTTTTCGAGGAGATCTCGGTTTTGGAATGATGCTGAACATTGTGAACAAGAATGAGGACCTCCAGGGCCACCCATTGCTCCAGATAGTACTCCACATATATCTCCTAATGTATTGCAAGAACCAGGACTGGATGTAGAGCGACCACCTTCATCGTAGCCATTTACAGAAATGGATGGAGGCGATGTCCGCGCGATACCAGCCATTGCCATCGCAACTGCATGTTGATGTTGCTGATGTATTTGTGCCTTCTGCTGTTGATGATTTCCGTGATGATGAGTATTGGATGTGAGATCTGTGGAAGCATTTGCACATCCTGACGAAATAGGGGACGAAGGTATATCTGGAATAATGGAATGACCAGTACTACTAATCCTGTTATTCCCCTCATTTTCGTTTCTGCTACTAAAGTTACTATGATGGTGGTGATAGTTTTGATGGCTGTCGAAGAATTGTTTTTGCTGAGGATGTGCAACTGCCAAGTGATCACGAAGCGCCTATAGCAATAATTATCACTAGTGTTTAACCATAAGATGCAAATTATTATTTACCTGGAAGCATGAAATTCGTTGCTGACACTGAGGACACTTAATCATGTATTCTGAATGTGATGTTGCTGAGCCATCGTCACTTTTACTGTTTGGGGTATGATGAAGACTTGATGCCAATGATGGAACTATAATCAAAATATTCAAAAAGTAATATATACGTCAAAACATGTATATCAATGATCTCAGCTTAATGTAAGTTTCATGCTAACTACATATTATGTAGATATATGCATGATAACTATGTATATATAAAAGAAAACAAAAATCACACATGTTCGTTTCATACAAACATCAAACAAAAGCAACAAATTTTTAGAGACTGAGAAACTTAATTGAAAGTCGCCATGGAAATTAAAGTTAACTTTGTCTGCACATATGTTCACAAAACAAGATGAATGCGTGGAAGATCACTAGAGTGGTCATATCAAGAGGGAAGAAATTAAAAATGAGAAACGATTCACCATAACGGGCTGATGATCTCATCGCGTCTTTGCACACCAAGTGCCAAAGATGACTCTTTTAGAATTCACAAACTGCGGGGCTGAAGGCGCTTTCGGGTCGGGGAGTACATTCCCGCTCTTTCATCACAGAAAAACTATCTAAATATGTATGAGTTTATCACTCATTCGAATGGACACTGACGGTTGCCTTTATTACTGTAGCAGCCGCATACCTTAATTTACGTCAATTAACAACATGCGGGCACAGAATACCAACGTAGAATGAATGGCTCCTCAGATCGGGGGATATTTGAACGCCGATTTTGAGTTTACTTGAGTTTGCTTTCAAAGAAGGGTACCCTAAAACAGGGTTGGCACTGTAATGAACGCATTGTTGCTGCTTGCTGATTAACGTTTACAAAGAAAGACGAATTGACGAAAATTTCAACGAGTGCCCAGCAGACCAAATCAGCTATTACGTGAAAAATAATTTTTATTTACGGCATTTGATTTCCTTGAATCTCTTTAAGGGCAACGGGATTGTGAACCGTCTTGCAAAGAAAGAAGCCAGATCTCCATTTATTGGCTCTAAGCCTATTTTTGGACACCCAAAAAGCCATCTTACAGCACAAGTCGGGCTTTGGGAGGCCAAATTAAATTGGCAAACTGAGAAAATATTCCGGGGCTGAGACAAGCGATAAAGCTCATTACGTATTCGCAACAGAGGACTAAAGTATTCCCCAAACTCAGCAGAAATGGATTAAGGCTCATAGGTTAGGTTACGTTAGGTAAGAGGGGTGCCGTACGTATTTGCAACAGAGGACTAAAGTATTCCCTAAACTCAACAGAAATGAATTAAAGCTCACAGTTTAGGTTAGGTAAGAGGGGTACCGCTATCCATTGTGCCTTTGTCCTCATGAGATAACCTAAAAATTCCTATAGGAAACTCAGGATGGATCTGAACTCCTTGTTTTGTAGCTCCCCCAGACTTAAAAGAAATAGCTACCAGGGTACGAGAAATCTCGCTCTTGAGCGGCTCTCGAAAGAGCCCTCCAGAAAAGCTCATATTTCTGATTTTTAATTGCTTACTACATCAATCAAAAGTAGCGTGCACGATATATATGTGTTTGTGTATGATATACATATATTTGGCGAAAACTATAAAAAATTAATACATTTTTGAATGATTTTTTTTCGTCGTAAGTGCGAATAGTCGTAAGTCGAGGGGGTCGTAGCTCGAGAACTGCATATACATTCCCCCACCTACCCAGACCCAACCATCACCCCCCCCCCACAAAAACCAACCTACCACACCGCTACCCTTTTCCATGTATATAATATATAATATCATTTTTATGATGAGGAGCCCGAGCTGTAACGGCTCCGGCTCACGAGCGATAACCTTTCGGAAAAAATGGCTCTGGCTGGCTCTCGAGCACTTCAGAAGCTGGGAGATGCACAAGAGCCGCTCGCGAGCGAGAATTTACGTACCCAATATCCTACGCCTACCTCCTTTGTTCATCAGGCGGGGAACTCGCAGAGTACGTGCTGGACAGATTCGATTTCGATTACAGCTCTTGCAGAAATCTTTCACCGCTATACCCAGGCTTCTAGCATGGTCTCCTATTAAGGCTCATAACGGGCCTATTTACTGAGTATTGCCCACTTAGAAATCATATCAAAAAGATGGGTTAAGTCGATAATGAAACTTGTCGCTTTTGTATGGAAGTCGATGGGACTGCTGAACACATCCTATGTGACTGTAAAGCTCTGGGCCGAATAAGGCTAAAACATCTAGAAAAGGCATTCGCATTGCCAGACGATGTTGATGATGTATCACAAGAGATCTTATAGGTCGCGGTGAGTGGATAAGAGGCAATAACTCTGTCTGCATCCCCATTTAATAATAATAAAGTAATAATAAAAATTAGATCATCCCAGTTGATTCTGAATCAGATCATGAGTGAAAGCAACGTGGTTAGTATCATAAAATCATGATGATGAACGTGAAAAACCCCTAGCTCTATAAAAATTCAAATTTCGAAATAAATATGTAGTCCTTAGGGATATTCCTAAATTTCGGGTAATGTTCTAGACTAGTACAGTTTAATGAAACTGTTTACAGAGCAGAATCACATTTAGGAAAAAAATTTGCTCTAATGTCAGCAGATTCTTTTCGTTCCTGGTGAAAAATATTTACTTACTCCGGCCTCACGGCAATGGTGGGTCGCAGTCATATACGCGCGATCATTGTTTACCTCATAACCATAGCACACATCAACATAATTGTCATTCGACCATTTGAAAGTTCGTTGACAACAAGTAATCAAGCGGCATTCGTGTCAGCATCAGCATCAGCCAGAAACATGTGTCATTCTCGATCTCGAGCACCAGTACCAGCAACAGTCGAGCAAATTTAATAGCGCTTCGCCTCAATGTTATATTAGTTTTCCACTCGCTGTGTTCAGAAATATTTATGGATGTTTTGTACTCTCCATATGACAGCTAGCGAAGGTTAATTAGTTCCAATTAAGACTGGCGGTTAAATGAAATTTCACACCCTTAGCATGAATATTTTCCATGTTATCCCATCCAATGTAAACTTCTATGCAATTTACAGAATGCTTTTTTATGTAAGTAATTTGAATTAAAAGCCACCTGTTAGTAGTTTTTTTTATCGGCGGATGCGGCTCCACATCCCAAACGTGGGGGCGTTAATTTCACAGGAAAAAAGTGCGGTGATATGTATAGAGGCGGGCAAGAAATTCCGTTATTTTTCAGTTGTGATAAAAACGAATAAAAAGCAAAAGAATTTTTTTAATCAAGAGAATTATGCGGCTGCCAGATTGCCAGCATCTTTTGAGGACTCTCACTCTGTCGTAATAGAAGAGAACACGAGAAATATTTTCAGCAAAAAGTATTAATCAATCATACTATGGCTCCTGTGTTCATATGAAAACGTCTATTAATTATTCAGGTGAATGTCAAATTTTTAACGTTTTAATTCTTTCAACAAAAATACATCAAAGCACGGACTGAGATTTCCCCGTCACCGTAACAGAGAATGCGATGAAATGTCTTGCTGAAGTAAGCATAGTTTGGACGCTTTGAAAACAGAATAATTTTAATTAAGATGTATGTTTTTTTTAATATGGGAGCATCTATGCGAGCGTTTGAAGAAACTTTCCAGTATCATCATCGGACTAAATACCAACTTAAAGTATAACAACAGTTGCAGAACCAAACCTACAAATGATAAAAGGAAAAAAACAGATAAAAGCACAGAAAAGTAATTATTTATAATAATTAGCACAAGCTTCTCCTAAAACAAAAAGGTTGGCGTCACCAAGCCATAAAATTGATATACGGTATGGAAAAAGATTCCATACATTAAGGATAGATACTTCAGAAGAGATGCATTAATGTGCATTTGGTTTGACCCATTTCATGGTTAAAATAAAACGGAGGACAAATTCAATCTGTCAATTTCATACTTTGCCAATTAACAAATTTAAGTCTATTCCTTTACTTTGGGGAGTTGTGATGACTTTATCTTCCTTATTTCTGGATGGATATAGAATTGTCATAAAATTATTCGAACGCATTTCTAAATTTTCTGAAAAAGCAAAAGAATACGTCACATTTTGTCAGTAAAGCGAACGCAGGCAGCTCAGAGCTACTGGAAAACTCTTTGTTTTCTTTGAGGAGGGGAAATTTTTAGATAAGAAAAAATTACATATTACTGTCACAATAAGTATACTGTGGAGCAGATTTCTGAAATTTGCGACGAACGCAGCATAACTCCTTAAGTCAAGGAACAGACTCAATATTTTACTGCAAAATATCTCCTTAAAAAATTTATGCAAATCCAACTGCGAACTGTGTCGACTACGCGTAGAGGAAGATGAAACCTCGAAGCATATAATATGCGAGTGTCCCGCGCTTGCAAATTACTGGAGAAACACTTATCTCTCCAAATAAGGTTTGGAGTCTAACTCCTAGGACAACAATCGAGCTCGTAAAAGCCTAGATGTTCCCTAACCACTTTACGAGTAGAATCAGCACTGGTTACGGTGTCCGCATAGTCCTAGTGACTTAGTCGCCCCCACTCTTAAGCTAACCTATGACCTTAAAAGGTTTGGGTATCACAAATGCAGTTCATTATGTTCTTTGGTTGTTGTTTTAGGATTCTGTACAGCAAGAGGAAAAACGGAACCATTATGAGATCGCTCGTGTATCCGTCTATCTGTCACAGACGTCTTACTCGAAAACGACCTGACGCAGGAATTTGAAATTTGGCAGAATCTTTATAACGCAGATATTTCGACAGTCAGAGATTATGGAATATGCTTCCTTTTTATTTTTAATGGGGTGGGATTAAAAAAAAAGAAAGTATAAAGTTATAAATAAGCTATAAATATGCGAAAAAGTACCGATTCCTCCTGATCTTCTAGGCTTCTAAAGGTATTGAGTCATAGATATCACGAAAACTGCAGCTTTTTCGGCAGTCTCATAGTTGCTGGAAAAAATGCCTTTTGTGTTAACTTCTGAAACAACTCTTACTAATAATACCAACTCTTATTGATATTTGACAATACCGTAATATTACGACATATGCAGTATGAAAGAGAAATACAATAATCGATAGCGCATTTACTAATGTTCCATAACAATGTGGTACAATTCATTCATTTTCAGTTACCACAAGCAAATTTAGATTAGGTTTAAATAGGCTTAAATTCGGTCGATCTACTGCTCGTTGATAAATTTCTGGTACGGAGCCCTCATTGCGCGAGCCCGACTCGCTGTTGACCGAATTTTGGGTAGTTCATTTTTTGCTCGTATTTGTTTGTGCCTTTCTCTTTGTGGAATTCTTTTGTTCCAAGAGCTTGTTACACCACTTCTTTGCACAAATAGCACATTCTTCACTGACCTACGTGCCAAATATATACTGACATTTTAATTAAAACGCTCACACCTGCAGATAATAATCATTAATATTATTAACAAAACTTGAGGATGTAGGCGAAACGCTTTACTAATGAAATGATTAAAGGTTTGTAAAACTAGTCTGTTAAACTATTAAAACATCTTATTAAATCGTAAGGTAATTGTCATCAGAGACGCATATTTCTAATATTGAGCTCAACATTAAAAGCTGATCAAGGACAAGCACAAGCAAGTATTAATCATTTGATGCAGCAATACTGGAATATACATCCTGTGGTATTGGATCCGGTGAGTGTCAACCCTGTCGTTCCCAGCAAAAGTCCCTAAACACTCTTCGATGTACTAAAACTAAAATATATACTTACAGGAACTAAATCTTATGATAAGTCGTCTAGATGAATACTCGTATATAAGTTTGATTGTTAAAGTGCTTTTTGTTTTTCGCATCTATTTCTAGAACGGTTCATCTGACAGTAAAAAAGATTATAACAATTTCATAGGATTTTATATTCTGAAGAACCTTTAAGTACATTTAAAATACACGTAAAAACAGCAATTTTTGTATGGCAATACCAAGAAGAGATTGCCCGATTTAGTTCGTTTTTGAAATTTTATGAAAACGACGTGTACAAAATTTCAGTTCTCTACGTCGACGCAATTTTAGGCATAGTGAAAAACGAAGTTTTTGTATGACAACACGAAGGAAGCTGCCCGATTTGTCCCATTTTCGAACTTGAATCTACAATTTATTAAAAAAGTCAGTGTGGAAAATTTCAGTTCTCTAAGGCAGGCACCTACCAAAGATGCAATTGCATCCTGCACATGCATATGAACTTCTTATATGCTGTATAGTAAGAATTGGCATCTTTGGTGGGCGGCCTGCCTAAGTGAACGCGCTCTTAAGTTATCGTGCGGACGGACAGACAGACAGACGGAAAGACGGTATTTCAAAAAATTGGAACACAATTTCAAATGTTCAGTGGTGTCAGTGATTACTTCTTGTATTTCTGGAGGAACAAGAAAAGATTACCATTTTTGATAGTTTATCATTTAATAAAAAATATGTAACTGATACCGCCAACATAAAGAAATGTAAGCTCAATTGCGCATACCTCTGTCATTTGATTTCTTCCATCCAATCAATACATGAATAGACCTCCGACCGCACAGAACGTATACATTTCTACTGCTTGGAAATGGTTGGGTTTGCTCCTCAAATTGTTCCTATAAAAATATCCAGTTTTTGTTTGAGCCATGAGGTGGGTTTTATTTTTGGTTTGAAAAAAAAAGAAGTGCCCGCTAACGCAGACTTGCAAACCGAGTTGTAATATATTTTGTTCAAAATGTTACCCCCTACTACCAAGAGGTAACTATAAGTACTTCTCAGGCACATACATCTGGTGGCATCTCAGCCAGTCTAAAAATAGCGACAAAGTCAAGGTAATTAAGTTCCAAACGTGAAATTTCGGTATCCGTGAAATGTAGTTGTTGGTAAAGTGCGCATTTAAGGATCGACTGAATACGAACATTTGAGTGCGTCTGCTCGAAGTGATTTGACTCTGTCCTTTGTCCTCTCTGTCTCTCCGCAGCAGGCCAACGATTGCATATAAATGTTGGACACATGTTTGTCATACAGGAATCCAATGTTTAATCTTTTCAACAGAGTTAACACATAAAGGTGTTCTTAATAGACTGCAATATGCAAAAATATCAGAAATAATTTGTGAAATCGTTTCTTACCAATTTAACTTTCCGTTAATATCACAGAAGAAATTAATTTGGGAAAATATAATTTTAATTTCTTTGGTTATTTGTGTCACATGCGTGAGCTAATTATCATTAGGAATTTAAATTTCTAGATGGGACTTTATAATAGTATTTAATACAGGAATTAAAAAAATTCTACTATACATTTATTTCAATGTGGCACATACAACTGATTATGAACATTTGAAGGGGACTTCAAGAACTTCTCCTTCAGAATCGCGTTCCGATGAACTTCAATTTGTACTCTAAAATTATGAAATCGACATAAGTTGAGTCCAGTGGCGGATCTAGCAATGAAATTAGTGGGGGAGCAAAAAACCATCCAGCGCCGTAAGTCGCTTAGTTTAGCCACCGAAGTACTGTAGTGAGGAACTAGGAAGATTTCCGCATTAAGCGGTGTGGATGATGTGTTATTTTTTAGTATATTTTTTTTACAAAGTCATTTTTTAATAGACTAGTAGTTTAGAGTGCAAACTGTCATTCAAACCAAACTTTTCTCAGTTTTACACACTGGCATATACTTATAATATGCACTGCTCGATATGCTATTTCATGCGGGTACAATTTTTTGTGTCAAAAATAGTTCTTACGTCGATGCCAACATTGAAAAAACCATTGGCGGGAAGTTGAAAAGTGATTTTAATAAAACCTTTCGAATTTCTGTTGAGTATCAATGAATATATTGCTTTTATCACTAATTAACCCAAATAATTAATTTAAAAACATTTATATCGACGAACCCACTTGTTTATTTGTTTACACTTCTCTCTCAGTTCGACCAAAAGAGAACGCTACATAGAAGTGAGCCCACTTTTTGCAGCGTATTTCTATAGACGTACTCAGTCCATATCATACATGTCAGTGGTTTTACATAGGAACGCTGCAAATATTGTAGAATGTTAGGAGGTAGGACTAAGTTAGGGCTCTGATGTGGTACTGAGGGAACCTGTTTCGTGGCTTCGAAAGTGTTTCTCGAGGGTTTTGAAGCACCCAAAAGATCACAAACTCAAATTCTGAGTAAAACCTATATATATGTACATACATAACATGCATACAATAATATTCATTGATTTTTTTAAGTTTTCGAAAAAAAGTTTTTTTTCAAGTTGAATTATATAAATAAAAAAAATATAAAATAATAAATATATTTTTTCAAATAACTCAATTAGTTAAATGTTTTGTTCTTCAAATTTAGGGGGTTAATTACCCCCCCCCCCCCCCCCCCCCCCTCCCTAGTTCCACCACTGATTGAGCCTCATATTCCATTTAGGTGGAAAACTTGAATAACGTTTTACTACCCACAAAACTCAAAATATTTATATTCCAATGAAATCGCGGATTTAAGATTTCAAATCAATTTAATATTCAAATCAATCTCAATGTATGCTTTTAACTTCTATACTACAAAGAAAAAACTTAAAGCTTCCGAAGCAATCGAATTGAGGCTGAATCCCAAAATTCAGACATATAGTAACTTTAAGGCTTTGGTAAGTATACATTTTTACACTCTAAATAAAAAACAGGCTATTGTTATTGCTCCGACAAAAATTAAAGAAAGAATATGCATTTAAAAGTTTCGAGCATTTCATAAAAATTACCAAAGAAGACTGAAGATTGGCAAGCTTCCTTCCATGTATGTTTTTTGGAATATTTCCTTTCGACTAGCACTAGGATAATAGAAAAGGAGGCGCAGCTCTTAAATGGATTAGGAAGTTACCATCAAGATCAAAGCATGAAACCGTAATGCTTCTTTAGCACCATGAATAGACCCAATATATGAAAGTATAATATATATTGGGAAGAAGAAAGTATATTGAATTAACAGCGAACTTTGTAGGAAGAAGGTTAATTTTATTCATATAATCAACCACCACATATCCATTAAATATTCGTAAATATTTATATATTTAACAAATTTTTGACGCACTAAAAAAACTTTCTTCATTCTATATATTTATAGGTAAACTGCACTAAATCTTCATTCTTAAGTGGCCAAATCTAAAATACTGGCAATAAGTACGTACATTGTAATAAAAATTTCCAATCCTGATTTTCTCGAAGTCAAACTTAGTGTGTTTTGCTTGTAAACCGACGATGTGGTAATAACTATAACTACTACAAATAGCTTCCTGGCAAATGTTTTGGTTCCCGCAATCCTTTGTACATTTAATGCTGCAGTAAGATGGAATTATGTCTTTTAAGTTCGAAAGTCTTCAAAAAACTAAATCTTCTTTGAAAATGTTAAAGCGTAGTTTCATGACATTTGATTCAATTTCATGATCAACTAACTCACTATTTATGTCATAAGCAATTTCATATGTGGCGGCAGAGCTGATAGTATCAGTTAGTGTAATTACTACTGCTACTTAATTTTTGCTTGAACCGTCCAAAAGTTGCAATTTTGTAAAGAATATTATACTACTTCAAATGAACTTAACGTAGAACAATACCAAGTTATATACACAAAGTATTGTACAAAATTTTACGAAGTTAAACAAAGAAAAATGATTTCCGATTTTATTTATTTTTAATATAGACTTTTAGAATCCATTAAGTGTGCAGTAATTAATCAAAATGTCATGCAGAACTGTATAGGTGCGTTTCACCACATTCACTACATTATTTATTTGTGTATATTTATTATGCGAACAATTAGAATTTTTTTTAATAATGTCGGCGAAACTTCCACCTTCTTTAATATTCTCTCTCACAGCGATATTTCTCAAACGATCATTATTTACGGTAAGGTGAAAATTGAAAAGGCGTAAGAAATGCATGAAGAACGCCTTGGATTTAATAATTGTGTTAAGTGTTTGGATGACAGCCAAAAAATCTGTTTGGGGGCTGTTATAAAAAGACGTGTGCTGCGTCAAATTTAAACGAGCCAGGTAAATTTATCGTAATATCCTAAGTCTTCGAAACATTCAAAAGCCCCAAGAAAATTATTTAAGTGAAAGTGAAATGAAGAAGCGCATGTGCCTAAGTTACGTATTATGGAATTTTTATACCAAATAAACCTGTCGCAGCCACACAACTACCTATGTCATCACCAATTATCTGGGATTTATTAAGCTAATTTGGAAGTGGATGTTTTTTGGTAGCACTAATTTGCTTAGTATTTACATACATGTATGTACAAAATGGGACATTAAGCAAGTTTTATTTAAATTTCATTATTGTTCAACAACAAAACTTTGGCTGATTTAACGAATCAAGTTAATCATTTGCCTCCAATAATTGCAATGGACAAGACTGTGAATTTATTATTTTATTGCACTTCACGATCTATGAACTTCAGACCGGAAATTTCTACGATTTAGAATACATATTATTATTATTATTATTATTTTTTTTTTCTTAAGCAAAATAGCATTTCCTATTTTGAAACCGAATTTCAGAATAAAACTTGCGTTAACACGTCAGCATAGTTGCTCAAAAAAATTCCTGTTAAAATTACAAACTACTATCGTACTTCGTAAACATTTGGGTTTGCCTGCTTTATGATTGATATAATTTCATAGCCATATGGAATCACACAGTATTTCAAACTACTCGAGTGTATGCCAAATAATCATCATCAGTATGCGTGTTATGTACACATAAGTATTTCTGTATTAAATAAAAAAACAAGAAACCCAGTGTCACAATCCCGAGAGAAGTACAAATTTTCTCCCCTCACTGGATGAAAGCTGTATTTTCCAATAATTTCCCCAACAGTCCACGCGCTTTCGAGACACCACTAGAGAGACCATGTGTAATAAAAAGTCAATAGTTCCACTTTTCTAGTTAATCAGAAGCTTTTAGAATACGTATGGCAGTATTTAATAAATGTTACTCACTTTTTGATTGGCTACTGGTTACATTATTTGTTATGAAATAGCCATAATTATAATACTGAACGAACATTCATACATTTAATCTTGTGTACCTATACCAAGAAGTTGGATTTTTTAAATTACGAATATTTCAATTGCTTTGCTGAGGTCTTAGGAATATTTTATATCTTACAATTTGAAACAATTTGGGCAGTTTCGCACTTATCACCTCAAATTTTGCAATTATCCGCTCTTGCAGTTCTTTCGATGAAGTAGATAGGTACTACGTCATGAAATTTCACCAATTATTTTGGAGTAATGTTCCACGGTTACACTATTTTGACAGACGTCTGACTAGGGAAAATACGAGTATACCACCAAAATGTGGTCAAGGAATTACCCTTTGAAAATGTAAGCACTGCAGTCGACGTAAAAAAGGTACTCTTCCTAGTGTAGTAAGGAGAGTGAGATGGATGAGGCAGTGTGGATTGTGGAGGTCAATCCCAAGCGGATTGAATAGAGAATAAGAAGCTGATTACAATCGAAAGAAAAACGCACGTGTATAATCTAAACTGTATTATTTGGCAGGTAGGAGGGCCTAACGATTTTTACAATATCTAAACGATACTTCGTCAATATGGATATATATACTATATATATATAATTTTATTAAAAAAACACGTCCACCAAAACCAATTTCGTATTTAAGAGAACTAAATCATTTAAATTAAAGGCACTTGTCACATTTTGTTTCCAAAGTGCAATCGTTATTGAATTCTAAGCATATTCAACGAAAATGGCTTGAAAATCTCATTTGCAGAAGAGAATGGTAAAAAGAATTGCATTTTGGATACAGAGTCTGATAAACTGGTGGATTTGGGCTTCTCAAATTCTGTATGAGAAGCAAATAGTACACAAGCACCTATTATCCTCCAATAATGCATAACAATACTAAGGAAAAAATTTCTAAGAAAAAATTGAGGCTTTGCCTACATCAGATCGAGGCAACGTTGATTTTATATTGGAACGAGGCATTGCTGCTTACCCTTGGTTATGTCCACTGACGAATATAATATGAACTGCTTACTTTTCTATTCACGTGGGCACAATTGCTTGTGTCAAAAAGAGTTCTGACATCATTGACAATATTGAAAATATCATTAGCGGGAAGTTGAAAAAGTGAGCACGCAGTTCGGAAAGTGATTTTAATAAAACAATTAGAATTTATTCTGCGTATCTAATGAATATATTGTGTTTGGTAAAACAGTTTTTGTCGCGGTAATATCCCTAAATGATTAATTTAAAATCATGTATTTCGACGAATCCCCTAATTTATTTGTTGTTTTCAGTTCTCTCTCAGTTGATATTTGGTGCTTAGACCGAAAGAGTCAGCAGTCTGCAGTGTATTTCTTTGAACGTAGGCAGTCCAATTATACATGTCAGTGGTTATGTGATCAAGTCGAGGCATCGTCGATTATATATTCGAGTGAGACGTTAATGGCTTTTGTTCTACTTGCCCAGTCTTGTTTGTATGTTATT
The DNA here is from genome assembly GCA_963930735.1 of Dioctria linearis. Lineage (NCBI taxonomy): Eukaryota > Metazoa > Arthropoda > Insecta > Diptera > Asilidae > Dioctria > Dioctria linearis. The sequence goes on along the minus strand of OZ005741.1, from coordinate 335,493,156 downwards.
AGTTTGTCTAAGGTTCTGCCTTGATGCGTGGCACATGCAAAAGCAGTTGTGTTTTCTTTTCTACGAAGAGTTAGATATTTGTAGGTACTTAATAGACTCAGAAATACTTAAGTAAAAATCCTGGTACTTAAGTACAAAATTAAGTTTTAAGTACAAGTAAATAGACGCTAGTACTTATGTTCAAGTACTAAGTAACGAAAATGTACTTTAAGTAGTACTTAAGTCTTTTTTTACTTAAGTATTGCCCAGCATTTTACGCCCCTCTACAATTTTTTATTCCTCTGGACACCTATCTACCGGAGACTATGTATATTTATTTGAACTTTTAAGGCTTATCTAAATCTTAAGAATTCATGCGTTCGTAATTCATTATTTTTAGTATTACGTACGATTTTTTAATTAATATCAAATCTCTATCGATTTTCGTATGTAATTGACCGCATTTATTATAATTAAAATTCTTCCATTACTTACGTCGCTATTAGCACATCTGAGGAAGGCTCTTTTCAGAGTCATCTAGTTACCTCATTCGGCATTTACTCAGCTTTCTTCTTGTACCAGATTTTTCCCGAGAAGAGCATTCTATCTGGGACTATTCAAGCTTGCATGTTTTTCGAGAGCCAGATTTAATATGACATATCCTGATAATTACCACGTTCATCTTAAATACCACCACATAGGTATAGTGCTTTATGTGTGAAACCTCACAGCTCCACTGTCGGGCGAAATCTTTTTCGTCCAAGGGTACGACATCGTCGGTCATAATTCAGTTGGTAAACGAGCAACTCCAAAAATTTCTAACATCGCTGCAGTCACGCGTTTAATCCTAGGCAGTAGTGATGAACCGGTCGCGAACGATTCGATCGTTTTGACCGGGTCACCGTTTCATATTTCACATATCAACCGTTTAGGAGTTACAGAGTGATTAAGAAAAAAAGCTAGTTTTTCACAAAACACCCTGTATCTTAAAAACTACAGGACGTACGGCCACAGTTAAGTACTCATTGTATTCATGGCCTTTACAACGACTGCTCAACCTGCCCCATACTCCTCTCCCAACAAGAATTATGGTTGTCTAAACTAAAATTTTCGGATTTTCTTACCTTTTTTTTACTTTAACCTCTATTATTTTTGCAAAAAGGTAGTTAACATAACTTTTTTTTATGAAAACTGTAGACTCTCCTCTTTAAGTTAACCTATTACACCCTATGTGTTAACTGTAGCCGTTAAACAGTTACTAACTCATAACCTATTCAGGCCACACCGAAATTAGACGAATTTTTTTAAAATTACGTGCTAAGGGAACAGATTATCGTTTTGGTATTTTCCTCCCATCTTCAGATGTACAAGGGTGTAAAGTGGTGCCAGGCCAATGCAAGTATTTAAGAAACATGATGGATAATCTTATAGTTTACAATATTATTAACATATTTTCTTGTTCTACCTGCAACGATCGATTTGGGACTTTAGGTTTGGTCATGCACGCACACATACTTAAAGCCAACTAATTTCGATTTGTGTTATAGATTTGCAATTTTCGCTTCGTTAGAAGTTTTTTTTTTAGAAAAGTTATTTCCATGAAGAATGAAATAAATTGAAACAAATACAAATTTCTGCAGCACTGAAAACTGATTTAATCATTCAGAGAATGCAGCAATTTTTCATTTGCTAAATGCTTGCTTTGAGGCCAACCTGGTGGCCTTGCCATGCCACATTTCAGTAGTTGAACAGTTACAAATATACATATATACATATATATACATTAGACTGTTGCTGTTGGTCGGTTTCACTCTGACAAAAAGTGATCGATCCTGACTTTCGTTTGCTCTGAATATATGTAGCTTGTCACATTCTCTACGCTACTTTCTTTTCTGTCAAAGCCATGCATATGCATAAATGGATAACCTGTGCTAATTTGACTATATATATAATATATCTCCGTTGGAGAAAAATAAAATAAATATTTCCATTGTTGCAGGCTTTCGAGGTTGTTGTTTGGTGTGGACAAGCTATATGTCACATCTTATAAGTGCTCTTACACGGTTTCGAAAAAGAAAGCCTCTATAAACTCTTTATCACACAGATTCGCATAGGTATACCCAATCATTGGTGGAATTAAGTCATTCTGGATACCTGTTGCTTTCACATACTTACTTCATCATCTCTTCACTGGACTTATATAGTTTCACTCCTAGGTACCTAAACATTGTATAACAAATAGTTTTAATATCCTTGAATTAAATAAAACAATCTATTTTAAAATTGTGGGTGTTAAGATTTTTCTTCAATCTGTTAAATAGATTGCGAAACTGGATTGTTTAATGGTCATGATATATTCCCAGCTTTTCTACATTATTTAGTCGATAATGTAGTTGTCTCCAGGTAAAGAAGATTTTCATTCATTCAATCTATACAGAATGCAGTTTTTGCAGCCTATGGCAAATTCAGGTAAATGAACATGCATGCAGTACCAAAACAGTATACAAAATTTATATGGCTGGGTGGTCCATTCCGGAATGGACCACAACATTTGAAATAATGTATACGTCGAGTCATTCATATTTTTTCGTATCTGAAGTATTGAGGAAGTCGATTAAATGTATACAAAACTACTATTATAAAATCATTTGCTTTTGACACTCTCTAAAACATGCTATGGTCCATTCCAGAATGCACTACCCATTTCACAATCTGTATACTCAGCTCTAGTATGGCATGCGACATCTAGTTCTTGTGCCGTCTATGATACTATGTATATTAATAATATGGATTGAGCGAAGTAAACTGAAACCATAGATAAAGCAAAGATTTTACTTGACTAATCATTATAAGTTATAGAGATTACACGAAATATAATTTCTTTTATAACAAATACCTGAGGATCATAAATGCTGTATAGCTGTTAAAAGCATTAAATTTTGTAGTATAAGAAGCAATGAGAACAAACTTGTACACAGGGTCCTTCACTTGCGTATAGAGCATTAAATAGCATTTACAAACTAGGGCAATAGCATATTCTTGGGAAATATAACTCGGAATACATTTTGCTTGAAATTTAATTTAAGGAAGATTGTCTGACCAATAGTTGCTCTTATGACAGAGAAATCGGATAATGAATTTTTATTCTGATATCCAATAAGTGAACCGCGATGTAGGAAAGGAATGCACGTATATTCTAATATATGTGAGCCTAATGGTATAAAGTACATACAGTAATGTCAGGATGTCTTATCAATGATAATTGACATAATATTATATTTCAACGTTGAGAGAAAGACTAATGGGACAGATTGTCTGTATCACTTTATATACAAAAGTAAATGAATAAAATTCAAGAAATCGTCTGCATAAAATCAACATAAGCAGCTCAGAAACTTTTAAATATGTCGCTGATAATAACCAATATGAGGGACTTCATTGAGGTACACCTAACTTAACAGTAATACCAGATTGTGCAACCATGGCTTTTCCATGAATTAATGCATTTCAGGATAAAATCGCGCAATCAGTCGATAGTCCAGTTAGTAGAGCACACAAATACAACTCATATTATCAAGGTTCGGAATCTCGGTCGTTGGCGTAAAAATATTTTTACCGATTCCTACAAGTGATTGCTTAATAGAATTATTGTGTTAAATATATGACATTTTGCTAGCTCAAACTGAATATCCTCTAATGCAGCCATATTTTCAAACTATTCACTCAAAACGTCATACCGACTTGAAGCTAGGAGATTATCTATCAACTTCTAAGACTCAAATTTCAAAATGATCCAGTTCGTCTCACTTAATTTGATTTAAATTGATCCTGATGAAAGAGAGATAACAAAACGCAGCTATTGTGACATTATTTTCTTGTCTCTGAAATTGTGATGCGGTACCTATTGATTTGAAATTGTGTCCATATTATTTGTGTCAGGCCTCCACCGATGATAGATATTATGTATAAGAAACGAATTTATATCCAGAGTTTAAAAAGGATAATCTTGATAGGTCTATAGAAAGACTTTAAAGATGTTGGGATCTATGCACGCTTTCCACACTAACATTTTGGGAGAGATATATTATTTTTAAATATTTAAGCAGAAAGAAAATAGTTAAAACTTTTTAGGGTGAAAATTAAAGTGTGCTTCAATCCTGCAGGACTCGCTCACTGCAAATCTGAAAATTAGCTGCGAAGATACACATATTTAAATTTTAAAGAGTGAAATTTGGACGGACAAATACAGAATGAGTGTTTTTTACAATCTCAGATTTTGGTTTCAAAATGAAGGAGCTGGTTTGAACGCCTATCCTTCCTATCTAACAAATACATGCCTGAAATTTCTCCCTAAAGTGAGTGGAAACATTTGTGCCACTATAAGCTAAGGTATTTTTTGATAAGATTAGGGAAAATTCACCTTGGAAAAAGTGAAATAGGTTTTTATCCCTAAAATGTAGGTACTTCCAAATGTAGAATACCTACCTAATTTAGTGAATGTTCTCTTCCTTTTATGCGAGAAAGCTTAAGATTTAGGGAATTTTACGTAACTCTATAGGGTAAATGCACCAATTCGCGTCCACTACCCAATTCGCGTCCACTTAATTTTATATACCTACATGCTATAAAACGGCGTATTTTCCTTAAAATTTCTATATATCCTCATGTTCATGTATATATCTTCTACCGCTAAAATGAGAAACAAATTCGTTGAGTTAAATCTGAGTCAGCAGAGGTCAATTCATTAGGAGTCGGCATGTAAATAATGCGTAATTGCAAGAAAACATTTTTTTTTTGTAACGTAGTGCTATGAGTTTAAAATGTAAGAGACTGAGTTTTTTATGCCATTTTTATTTCGTAAGAGAGTTTTTTAAGTAGTTATATTTCAAATAAATATAATATTGTTTGAAATTTAAGTTACTTTTCGGAATAACCACATTAATTTTAGAAACTAATTTTAGAAACAGTTGTTATCCCCTACGTACGACCACTTAGAGATGTAGTCAATATCCATGCCAGAAGCCGGGTTTCTAGTTCGTTCTGAGTCAGGCTGCATTGGAATATTCGCGAATGGGGTTAATGGTTACATGGTTAATCACTGAACAAATTCATAAACGTGAACTTTTTTGCTGAGGGCCACAAGTCCCACTTAAAATTGGAGCTATGGGAGTTATTCAGGCAAAGGGAATAATTTTATACGCACTACCTCCTAGCACAATACATATGCTACAACGAGCAGATATTAATGTTTTCAACTAATGCATCATCAAAAGTAACGGGAGTGGTTAAGTGATGATCTTGTTTTAAACAGATGAGTTAGCTTTGGATCTTAGGGGCATGGAATTCGACGCGATCACTTTGCACAACCGAGGATATTGTCAAGATCGTTATTCAATTATCTAATCATTCAATCTCGTATAACACATGTGACATTCCCTCGAAGTCCGCAAGGGTGTCAAAGGAATAAGCGAAATCAAGGTACTGTCATCGGCAAAACTATCGATGGGATTGAAATTAAGGCAAAGCAGATCATTGAAAATTACGAGGAAAAACGGACAGATAATAGAGCCCTCGGGCACACCGGAATTTATTGGTTGAGCTTCTGATGTAACACATCAAACAGATCTAAAACTTCCAATCATAATAAAATTTGAGAGGAGAGACTAAGAGCTTCAAGTTTGGCTAAAAAGTATGTTGAACTAAATATAGCTTTAAAGCAAAAAATTTGCTTTATTATTTTAATTCATAAAACGCTGAATTTCATTTTGGTTTATAATTCCTTCTTGATTTGTACCTTTTAATTTAATGAAATTTAAAAGATGCTGTTATGTAAAACAACACAATTTGAATTGTATTACATAGTTTTAAGCTGAAGAATGTTATGTTACTATGAATTATATCAGAAGTTATTATTTTTTAATGGCTTTTCAAATCAGAAACAAAGAAAACGTAATAAAGTCGTATCTTTCAAAACGACATTTATTTAACACCCCATATAAAAGTAGTTATTTTTAACCTGGCCGCGAATTGGGACCTTAGTGGACGCAAACTGGCTTAGACTGGAAACAAACTGGTGATTTCTTATGCAGACTAGATAAATGTTTTGAGTTTTTAATTTAAATTAAAAGATAAATATTCAACTTACTCTGTACTACAAAAGTTTAAACATCGACATTAAGTAAATTCTACTATAAACCCTACTTGTAAGGATGGCATTTCCTTAAATGGCCGCGAATTGGTGCGTTTAACCTACCTACCTAGGCTTTCTGGTGCCAAATACATAAATTCATTGAATGTTCCATTGATTTGGGAAAATTAAACTGATTTTCTTTTTATATCAGAGAAATTTACTTATATTTTTTCTACAATAACGAGTCTTAAATTTAGGGAATTGTCCAACTTTTTTTACAGTGTAGGTATTCACTATTTCAGAAGAAGGAAACTAAAATTCTGCTGTACTTGTATCGTTTAGATTAAAATTATTTTAAAATGACTGTGTAAAACATTTTGCCACAGTAGCAACAGAAAAGTAGGTGGGGCTTTTTTCGTCTGATGTGGCGAAACACATTACACATCGACATTTAATATGGGAGAAATTTATTCATTTATTTAAGCTAAAAATTATTATTTCAGTATCATAAAAATGATTCTGCTTTACGACTACATGTATAAATGTTAATTAATTAATCGCTTTTAATTTCTTAAAGTAATCACCTCTGCTATATATCACAGTAGAAAGTTGACATAATTGAAACAGCAAATTTAGAATTAAGGCTAACGTTGCTGTTGCCATTGGCAAGTACCTGCCTACTACCTAACACAAACAATAAGAAATGGCGTCTACATTTTTTTCACTGTTCCTGTATACGCAGCATAATATCCACAGGTATGTACCTACTTATTTCGTATACCTTAGCATTCACTATACACGCAGTGCACCTCCTCAAGCAAGACCATTTTCTACAAAAAACGAGGGATTACATCAAGATCGGTTCGGATTCTACAGGCCACGCCTAATAAACGTCTTGAAGCAGATCAAGAAAGCGCCATTTTCTTATTGTCTTATGGCCGATCAAGTAGGTAAGATTTCAGAGGTTGGTTTCCAACTTCCAACAAAACTGCTTTAGTATTGAGCACAGAATAAGTCAGTCCAGTTAGCATACAAATTAAAGAATTTCAAATGTATACTCGTATATATGTAGGTATGTAGTCAGCGAAAGTGTTTCAATTTTTTTTTTTTATAATTAGAAGCTTGAGTTCAAGAGATTACAAATTTTACGTATCCCTCGCAGGAAAGAAGGATCGTTATGAGCTACAACTCTATACACATACGGAGTAATTATAAAGAATTAACATGCACATAATGTAATTATTTAACTTTATTTATAACGTTTATTCATTATAGGAACAATTTTTTTATATCCTGCATTAACGGTATAGGTATTGAGATTGTGATTAACGTTTATATGATAACTTTTTTCTTTCTGATAACTTCCGTAATCATCTCAGGAGCATGAAGATATTAAGCTGCTTTTTTAGAAATATTGTATTTATAAGAGTGCTCCGAGCCACCGAGTTAATATCATTGGCTCCAAAATGATAACATCCCAATGGCGTTAATTTATTATCAGAAGAATAACTCGACTAATGTGATAAACTGCTGAAAAACTCCTCTCTTTCGAAGACGTGTGTATCGAATCGTTAAACATTGTTCGCATTTCTTTTTAGAAGGATTCATCGGACTTTAGTTATTATCTATTCCGAAGAAACTCTTCTGGAATTGACCGTTTTCGTTGTAAAACACGGATTTTATGCATAGATACCGAATTAATGCATTTTTGAAATTAGTTACACCTAAAATTATACATTAGATGAAAATAAAAGTGAAAAAAAATTAAAAACAAAAGTTTTGTATGTCAACACCAAGAAGGGGTTGCCGAATTTAGTCCAATTTTTAAATTTCTCAGGCAGTGTCCAAATATATAGTGAAAAACGTTGTTTGTGAAATGCAAACCTACAAAGGAGTTATCTGATTTGTCCTATTATCGAACTTAAATCTACAATTTTTGGGGTTCCGTACAAAAAAAGGAGTAAAGGGAAACCTTATAAGAAAGGTCGCACGTCCGACAGTCTGGCGCAGAAATTTTTCTGAAAAACGCCGTGATATACAAATTTTAAATTTTTAAGAGTGTTAGATCTTTGTGACGCATACATACGTCGACATCCATAGATTACGTTTTTTTTTAAATTTTTTGTGAGCTACTTTCAGGGATTCCAAATAATTTTTCTCAAAATTTTTGGTAACCTAGTAAAGCCCAAAATGTGCGAAAAAATACCGTTCCCCCTTATCTCCTATAGGTTTCTAAAGCTAACATTTAGATATTATTAGAGTTAGTAGGTATTGAGTCATAGATAACAGGAAAACGGCTCATTTTTCATCTGACTGATATATTTGCTGAAAAAAAATATTTGTGTGTTAATTTCTAAGACCACTTTTACTAATAAAACCAACTCTAATAAGATCATTCTTGCGTCCGTCTGTTTGAATATTATTCAAATTTGACAATATAGTAGAGAGTGTTTAAAGCATATGAAATTACTTAGCTAACTAAAGGGGAAGAACAATAATCGACATATATACAGATTCCAGAATATGGTACAATTCATTCATTTTTCAGTTACTACAAGCAAATTTCAATTAGGTTTAAATATACTTAAATTCGGTCGCTCGACTGATCGTTGATAAGGCTCTTATCTACCAAATAAAATTGCTTTTCTCTCTAAGTAAATTATATAAATAAGATTTCCCAATTTCATAAAGATTTTAAAGACCGTTTTCACAATATAGGTACGTATTTGATTGATTTGAAAATGTTTCAAATAAATTTTTAGTACTAGTACAAAGTATCGCCTGTGGTGTCTAGCGGAACTAAATTGACATGCTTAGTCTACTTATGTTCTAACATAGATGGCACAAGAACTAGATGTCGCATGGTATACTAGAGAAGAATATACCTTGTGAAATGGGTAATGCATTCTGGAATTGCCCATAACCTGTTTGGAGAGCGTGCCGAAAGCAAATGTTTTTATAATAGCAGTTTTATATACATTTGATCGACTTCCTCAATACTTCAGATACGAAAAAATATGAATCACTCGACGTATACATTATTTCAAATGTTGTGGTCCATTCCGGAATGGACTTCAATGAATGCAATGCTTTCCAGATTAATGCAGCTCAAAGTAATGCATTCTTTTTCTAAAAGGAAAAAGACTGCATTCGACAATATTTTTTTGAGGAATGTGGAGTTGTATTTCCTAATTCCTAATACTGAAGAGGAATGAAAGAATGCAAAATATGCATTCTTTAACAACTCTGATTAATAAACAACTAACTCATTTGCAGTCTTACTAAATATGGAATTATTAATAGCAATTTTGTGAAGCAGAATACTTAAACTTAAGTACGAATTAGAAATGGTCAGGTATTGTAACGGATAAATTTTTGTTTTTTTTATTGGATTACTGAACATTGTTGCAGATCTGTTAAAAAAATTGCAATTTGACCCATATCATTACGACGAAAATCTTAAATTTGAGTTCTATAAAAAACCAAAAGCTCCCGGAGGGTGTAGAGAGAACCTTCATACAATTTTGCTTCCATTCCTAACGAGAAGAATTTAAAATTTATCATGCGAGAATAAATAACAATTTTTATGGGGATAATCAAAAATATGTTCGTCCCAATAACATCAGCCCCATTTTAGGTTTAAATTATTATTAATAGAGCCAACCAATCAAGAATATTAAATCAAATTAATTTAAAATTTCTTATAAAAACCAAATTTCCATTTCCAATATTATGTAGATATTGTCAATTCCAAAATGCCTTAGTAATTTTTAACGCGCTACAATAAAATTTACAATTTTTATGATTTTCGAACTTGAGCCTATACTACTTGAACAAAGAGTGTAGTCAAAGGTTTTAAGGTCCTTCACTATCAAGGATAGTCTGAGAGTGTCTGCAAACCCTTAAAAATTTATCAAACAGAAAGAAATTCATCCTAATGGGGGTAGCTGGACATGAGAGCCGTAAAGGCAATGATATTCCTTACTGCCTAGCCAAAAAAAGAGCGAAAACTCCACTTGTCAGACTAGAGCTATTTTGTGGCACTTCAAGATGTTACCTTAGAGCTACCCTAAATAGCTGGGAGAACATACAGAAATCCCTTTATTTGGAAAGGCTTACAAGGACTTTGTCAGGAAAAAAGGTTTATCGAACCATCTGACGGAAGAACAAAAGAACTCCTACTCCTTAGGAGAACAGAGCTCAACATGATTATAGAGCTCTTCTCAGCCCATTCTGTCAGGATGCTCATGAAACCTCGGAGCATGTGCTCTGAAACTGTGAAGCATTGGAAAGGCGGAGATTACTTCAAACTACGTGTGGAACCTAAGTCCCAAAATGGTTCAAGACTTTATTAAAAGTCTAAACCTAGAAAGGAAGTCAATTGAACGGGGCTCACAATAGATCTTTCAGGTCGCAGTGAATATGGGGCCAACGACTGCACACCCCTCCATAAATCTAATGTAATCTAAGTGTAGTCAAAATTTCAGCAAGTCAATGCAACATCGAATATTCTTAAAAAATATAAATGTTCACATGGAGCTGCCCGAACTAAATTGACCTAATCTGGTGCTAACAATTGAAAATTGCCAGATGTCCGTAAGCTACGCTTGTGTTTGGCTTTTAGACCTCAAATTGGAAGATATTCCTCAAATATTTCTTTTCAATCAACTTTAAATTTCAGGAATTAAGCTAAGTATAAGCAAAGAACATCACAGTTATAAGTTCTTTGGTATAAGCTTTCCCGACAAAAATTATAATTTTTAGACAGGCAAATTTAAAACTTGAATTGAGATTCTTGCAAAACTCCAACCAGAATTAACGGGTAATATGAAGTTTAACTCCGTTTTTTATACATATTAAAAATTTACACCGCTTGAGAGAAAGATTTACTAAGTATACAAAGAAGCAAATAAACATTCACTCTCGTTTTTAAAAAAATCTACAATCTTCTTCAAAAAGGAATAACGGCTTTCCCAGCACTCTTCACGATGCTTTTACTCACTTTCGGAGTAAAGTTCACTCGGAATAAGAGCACATTCCTTTGTATTTCCCGTTATGGAAAAATGTTAGTTCTATTTTGGTGGCGGCCGTAATGCAACTTAATAACAGAGTTGTTTAGTGTATTCTTCATTTTATGTATGATGTCATGGAAAAGATAATGCTTCGCGTGTCATATCGTAATGAAGTAAAGTAGGCATGTATTTGTTGCTTATTTTTGTTAAATTTATTCCTGTCAATGCACTACTGTGAAAGAATTTGTATTTCAATAAAATACTAAAATTATTTGCTGAAAAATAGATTTTCTGTTGTTCCTGTTGTTGTAATATTTTCAAGAAATTGCTTAATTTTTTTTCTGTTTTTAAGAGTTAACTAACGCAAACAACTTCTTCATAGGAAGTTGTCTTACACTTCCATTTACGGGAGTAAAGTCAATGCGTTTATAACAATAACTGTTGAATATGGTAGACATAGAAGGTATTGGCTGGCTCCCTGCAATCCGTTAGTGAGCAAGAAGTTTAATTTTCAGAGCATCCAACAATTCTGCACTCTCACTAAAATATTAAAAGCAATTCAATTATGCAATTCTGGACGTTTTTCGACTCTTTTCAATGGTTTATATGGAGCGCGGATTTGAGCTCTTCTCCATATTTGTATTCCAAGGAAGGAAGGAGAAACCTACGTTATATCTACTCAAATTAAAATGTGCCCAAAAAATAGAAATATGAAAGTTGGCAATATGCGTCTCATTAAATTCAAGCGACCATCATCGGGCCTTGTGAAAACCCAGTCAGACTAAACACTAAAGAACATTAAAATTAAGCAAAATTTATGCAAATAATGAGGATTGTTGCACCAAATTGATTGCTCTGCGGAATACTTAAGGGTTGAAACAGCAGTCCGGAAAAAAGGTCGTTTCGTACCATCCGCAGAAAAGTTTTGTTTATAGATACATATACAGTTATAGCTGGCTTATATACTAAATTTAAAGAAAGAAAAATACTAGAATTCGTCTCAGACCAATTCCTACGATACCCTCGATGTATACCCGCATGTAATTTCGTATGGTCACCTTGTGCAAGTTTGATTGTTGAAGTGATTCTTCGCATCTATTTCTAGAACGGTCGTCGAACAGTAAAAATTATTATTCATAGGATTATATTATAATTTATTTATATATTATATGAGATTCTAAGTACAATAAAAACGTATAGGACTGATCGTTTTCACAGTATAGGTACGTAAAAAACCCAAATTTTTATATGACGAGCATGCAAACACTAAAATAACTTTTAAGGCACTTTCACATCAAACACAAGAATCGAAAAAATGTAAACCGAAAAACTCAATTTATTCCATTTTAAAACAAGATTTTTGCTCCAATGATTAATAAAATCATGGGAAATAGGATAAACTAATAATTTTACTAATAAAATAGTATATTTATCTTAAAATTTTTAAGAAAACACAACTTTTATGATTTATCGGACGATTTTTCCGCCGAAAAAGTTTTTCGGCCGATAAAACATAAAAGTTGTGTTCTTCTTCAAAATCTGAAATAAATGTACCTATTTTCTCAGTAAAATTCTTAGTTTATCCTATTTCTCTGGATTTTATTAATCATTGGAACAAAAATCTTGATTTAAAGTGGAATAAATTGAGCTTTTCGGTTTACATTTTTCTGTTCTTGTTTTTGATGTGAAAGTGCCTTTAATATTATGCGAGGGCGTCCAATCCATTTTGTTCTACCATTGTTATTTCTATGCGTTACAAACGGAATGACAAACTATGATTTCAGCATCTAACAATTATTACGAGTCGTATATAAAAATTCAACCCTCCACTTCGATGCCTCCTCAAGCAGTGATCAATTAATTATAGGTATATAACGAAAACAAAGTGCTTGTCTGGCAACTCTACGAAAACGTTGTTGCTTTTGCCAATTTTCGAACTTTTAGATCTACAATTTTTATAAAAAGGTTATTTCAGCTCTCTAAATTAATATGTTTTCCAGTTATTGCGCGGATGGACAGACAGATCTAGGAACACACATCAAAATAAATTTGGATGTCCAATCCATTTTTTTGGTGCGAGCGAAATGGCAAACTTAAGGCTTGTCCGAATCCAAGTCTTCATCTTCGTCTTGTTATAACAGCTAGTGACGTAAAACCGAGTCAAGCTCTATCTGAATCCTGCTAGGACCCATACGCTTCACTTTTTACTGGTGAGAGGCATTCGGGGGTAGAAAAAATTCAAAATGCCAAGTTTCGACCGGAAGGACGGGCAAACCAAACTATTGTAAGGAAATTGATTCGGCCATTTTGAAATTGTGATATTTCTGATCGGACGGCTGAGCAGTTTTTTACCTGCGATTGGAGTTGATAATATAATATTTTAATTCTCATTACGTGCTGTGAATTTGTGATACAGTTATTGTTTATATTAAAAAGTGTAACTTAATTGAGCACGCACACAATTAATTTCGGTAATCATATAAGGAACTACCGCGGATCAAAATTATTGTGCTGGTACGTCTAAATCTAAAAATCCCCCCGCACCGTGCTGCAGTGTTTAGGTTGGCCCCATGTCTATGTCACCAAGCCTTGCTACTATGTATAATAGTTTAGACATCTGTTAACTTGATCGCTAGCTGTTAAAATAAAGCTAAGCAAATGAATTGGACAGGTTTACTTCGCCTGACACTGGCATTTATAACAAGACGAAGACTTGAATTCGGACAAGCCCTGGACCTTATGATCGGGGGTATAAAATGAAGAAAAATTTGAAATTTATAGGCAAATGAATGGGGATTTTCTAATTGGTTCTATTGAACACTTCTGTATCGAAAGAAGGAATAAAGAAAAGCTATGTTTAATTGATCATCAAAACGGCACACAAGTAAAAGTTCGTAACAATTATGGTTTTGGATAACTTAGAAATAAGCTATAAGTTGTCTATAGGCCAGTAGTTCTCCTACACTTTCTGTGCAAAGTTATATTTAGCTACAAATATATTCCACGCTTTTGTCTAAAAATTTCTTTCGATAGATAAGAGAAAAAGTCTAAATATCCTCGCAAGAGTCTCATTTTGACCTTCTTTTCCTCTGAGATAGTTACAACATAGTCATAGAATTTTCGGAATGTAATACCGAAAATCATGTTTTCGAATTTAACCCGTTTAACATAGTGGAAACGTTTGAGTAATGGAGATAACAACCTTAAGACTTCATTATTGGAAGTTATCGATGATGACAAACCATGGCACTAACGGGAAATCGGACTTGCTCACAAAGTTCAAATTCAACTAGTAGAGGCCATTTTCACGCTGATTTTATTTTTTCAAAATTCCCGAAAGGAAATCAATTGTAGATTATTCCAAAAGTTATTTCCTTGGAAGATTAATGTCCCTTTAAAGTAAAAGTACTGTTTGTTGTTTTATATATTACTAGTTCGCTTTCAAGGAAACTCTATACTTTCATCATATGGTTATTGAGCCAAGGTGGTCAATTAATAGAGGCTCGAGAGCGGACTCACTTTTCAATCAGATTCGTAATAGTAGAAGTATTGACGAATAACACAGCAAATAACTTGAGTTCCAAAGAAGGGAAAATATATTACCGCGAAATTAAATAAATTCTTTGCACCGACTTTTAACAGCTAAGAATGTCAGACTTAATTGCTATATTATTTAATATTGCTATGAAGGCTGTAGGAATAAAAAACTTAAATATAGTAACAGAGAAGATGAGTAATATCATAACCGCGTAACTGCATAGAGTAGGAAAAGTCAATTTCGAACTTAATGGTAACGTACGTATACCTACGTAGCTAAGAAACTACAACTTGTTTTATGAATTTTATGTCTAAAATCCAAAAATATGATATTTGTCGTCCTATCTCAGAGATTAGCGGAAATAATTTTGCCATTATACCTACCTAATAAAAAAAAAAGTTTAGTTTCTGCTGAAGATTTTACTTTGGCTTTAACTCACTAAAATATTCCTTTTATATGCACAAATACCTACATTTCTTTTGCGAAAATACATATGTAAAAACTGCCACAAGCAATACATAACTTCGAATTTTGCATAGGTAGGTAGGTATATATGTAGGTAACTACCTAACTACTCTTATACTAAGTGAACAAACGAACTTCGTAATGGTTTGACGGATGGACTGGATGGTATTTTATTAGTCCGAGAGTATGGTTGAATGTTTGTAGCAGTTTGACATGGGAATCATTCATATCAATTGAGGAATGAGGATTAAACAAATAATTGTTTGGGAGCTTATCGAAACGAATATACCACTCATAAAAAAACACAATAGTAACTTTTTCATATACCTAGGTATAGTGTAAAGATCCGCGACTTTGGAATACTTCGATGAAGACTACTAAATGAACATGAAACTGATTATCGAAATAATGCACAATAATGCATTTTAGTTTAAGGAATGAAGAAAGGAACACTGCAAAATCCTGTTAATTACATTCTTTTTAATGGTTACTGAGTTTAGATCCCACTCAACCTCTTTAATAAACGGTGGAATACCTACCAAAATTACTAAAAAAAAACTACTAGCATTACTATCCTACATAATATGAACTTCCAGCACACAGTTATTATTTATGCTAATAAAAAATAAAAAAATTAAATAAAGAACTTGAAAACTTACACTGCAATGAAAACGCTGTTGACGATGGCATGGTAATTTTGTCCTCTTGTCCGAAGCGGGGCGGCACCAAACAAGACAACATTGGAAAGGATTTGATTGCCGAATCACGCCTTTATCTTATTAGCACGAAATATACTAGTAACCAGCTAGCATAGCTGAGAAAGAGGCATCTAAGCGATAAACATAAAACTTTTCTCGAATACACCTTAATTTTACCTTAATATATTATATCCATTTATTGCCAATATTTAGCACCAAACAATAGATTTATAGAACCGAAAACACGATATTCGCACTTAACGTCCTTTTTACTTAAACAGGTACCTAGATACTCAATTTCTGAATAAATTTACAGTTTCCGTCGTAATAGGGGAAATCACATGCACGTGAAACTACAGGTCCACCGAATTGCTGATGACTCGTCGTCATATCCGATGTGATGACGTGTCGAAAACACTTGTGCGGAAGATAAAACTGCGTCTTCTGGCCTCCAACTGAATTGATGTTGATGGTGATGCTCTGGAATCAAGCAACCGACAAGATGTGAAGATGCACTGACTACAGGGAGCACTACACACTTTTGGTACGCAATAACGCAAACGAAGCGTTCAGCCTTATATACCTGCGGTACTGTATACGTTTACATCCGAACACTATAGTACGCCCCTGTGATTAACGTTCACACATGATTCACACTCATTACAAAGGATATTTTCTTATTGTAAGTTATCAAAACACTTTTCTGAGTTTTCACTTATTTTTTCACAATTTTTCTTTCAATAAGCAATTTCAGTATATTTAAATTCGTTGTATGCAACTTCGTTTTTACTCATATGTAGATACATAAATTATTAGTTCACAACAAAAATAATTATTATTTTTAAATTTTTGGAGAGCTTTTTATCTTGTATTTCCTTTAAGAATTTCACTCGGCCGAAAGATGAATTTCTCTGTCTCAACAGAAATATATAGGTGTAAATCACAAGTGTTTTTTTTACTATGTACAACAGCGCGAAATAAGAAAACGTTCTTAACTCCGCGACGATCTTGTCGCTACTATTCGAAATTCGTATTTCAAAAGAACCGCGCACCGTGCCGTGTACAATTCTTGTGAATTGTGATGTGATGTATGGCATGGCAATGGCAAAGGCAACGGCATCGACGAGGCAAGGCAACGAATATACAATAAAAGTTGGCGTATTGCTGTATTTACAGTTACTTTGTGAACACGCTCTCATTCAATCCTGAGTAAACGTAAGAATATAATGTAAGTGAAATAACGTAAACTCCACGTACACGGTGTTGTACGGTACCCACACGAATTGTGTTTCGTTTTCACATAGTAGAAATACGGACCAAACAACACTCCCCCTAGGCCTAGCTTTCCTTCTCTGAATTTGTATTCCACTCCAGTTACGATGCACACAATGAACGACACACGTATAACAGAAACAGCACTGATTGAAGTATAAAATAAAAAAGCAGAAGCTGGGAAACAATTCCCCTATATATACTGGAAAGTCATTCGAGACTCGCACTCTTCTAGCGTAATTGCGAAAAGAATTCCTGTTTTCCCCATTCTGTTCTGCTAAGATTTGCTGAAGCGAGCGGTTAACACGTGAGATGAGATCGAGATGTGCCAACTTCCAACAAAAGGCACGGCATCGGGAACAAGCAGGTGCATGCGATTTGGGATCATGCAAAGGGAAGATGATAGCTTTATGTTTGGAATACACCCGAATGAAAGGTAAGTAAGCATTTATTTTTCAACTGTGTGTAAGTTGTAAGAGTGTTCTTTTCACCTATTCGCTTCTCCTGTAAACAAAAAGGAAACACTCCGTGGCTATGTGGTTGGCACGGTAGGCAACTAGCATACCTCTCATCGTCACATCTCATATAACGGCCTACCTAGCCCGACCAACATTTACAAGACTATTGGAATGAAATGGATGCTGTGCTTGTCAACATAGCTCCCTGCTATATGTACGCATGCGCACTGGCGGCACTACTTGTATCGCAGCGCAGCTGTTTTTATTATTCCAATAAGAGGAGAGATTGAATCTGGATATCCGCATGTGTGCTGTTTGAATACACCCACACATGCAAAGGCATTTTCGACAAGTCGAAATTAAACAAAAATCTGTTGTTATTTTTTAGGAGTGCAAAATTTCTCCATAATGCAGGTATACAATTGCAATTAACTTATACCTATTTAAATCAATTTAGGTATGTAAGCCATTTGGAAACGTAACATAATGACGAGATGGGTATGCATGAATCACTCTGCTTGAGGCGTCCTTGCTTAGCGTATTTCATTCATTGATAAAAAATTAAAATATAAAAAATATATGTCAAACGAGTCTCGTACAGCCAGCAAAGTCTTACCAAAATTTAGAAAGAGATATCTACAGTATGTTCTTAGCAACCTGTCAGAACAATCGTAACAAATCAGAACAGGAAATCAAATCAGATGTATTCGGGGTGCGAGTAGGATAGAGCATTGATATTTTAATGGCTTGCATGCATTGCAATTGCATTCTTTTATCAGAAAGGAAATTTTCTCCACCGTGGCTATATGCAAGCATTGCGAACGTAATTTATTCATTCCAGTCCATTTTGCACGGGCGTGGATCGTTGCATGCCGCTGTTCTTTATTTGTGTTAGTAAAAAGAGCTTTCCTTGAGCTCAGCACCTTATCGGTGGACGCTGCTGACGGCCGGCTCCCCTCTTCAGACAACAAGAGTAAGTTATTCTGCTTTGTTCGTTTGGTTGAAAAAGAAATAGATCGAAGAAGGCGAGCAACGTGCGTATAAACGCTATAAAGCAAAACACCACATCCACACTCCACCTACTTACTGAGTAGGTGGAGCTTAAAACAGCCTGTGCAAAGGAATTAACGTGAGGGGGGCTGTTTACACTGTTTTATTTACCGTGACGCTGAGAATTTGTGGATTTACCTACGACGATTTTACGTGGATAGATAAAGGTAACTAACAAACTGGGGAAGAGATAAATCACTATTCTCTAGCAGTGTGCCCGTGCGCAAAGTGATTTGGTTTTTCTCTCTAATTTTTAACCGTTGTCGATTTAATTTTTCTTTTGTAGGTCGTTTAATTTTCGTTTATTTTTCGGAAAAAGTTCATCAGGTTCGACTGAGCTTTTTAATTTCAGCATCTTTAATTATACTACTCTACTCTTCAGCTGTGATGAGTTGCTTTTGCTTCGCTTTTTTAAATTTGTAATTTGCTTCGACGAAACAGTTAGTCGAGAACATTCCCTGTTTGCTCAACTTTGATTCCTACTGTTCTTATCCTTCGTGCCTTGCATTCACATTGTCATGCCATTGTGCTTGCCTGGAAATGTTATTCCTGTAACAAACAGGATTCGACGAGTGAAAATAAGCAAATTTAAGGTAACCATACCTGATAGCGAATTGTAGAATAATTAAAAGGGAAACATGTACATAGTTGCTCTGTATCGGGGAGTTGTTTTTTGATTGCCTATGCAGGGCATGGATACTGTTCGGGGATGGAAATTTAGAGGTTTGAATAAAACTTCATTTTCATAATTCCCAGCAAACATTATCGACCTCGTTTTTTAGATAATGTGTAAGGACATAATTGTAGGTAGGTAGGTATACTTTTGTAATAAAGATGTTTTCACAAATTTCAAGAGCCAAGATCCTCTGTTTAGGAAAACCTTTTGTTGAAATTAAACATATACCTAGTAGGTACCTATACACTGTTAAAAAAGGTAGGGCAATTCCTTGATAGAAAGAGAAAATCAGTTTAATTTCCCCAAATCAATGGAACATTCAATGAAATTATGTATTTGGCACTAGAAAACCTTGTTAGGTTTTTGGATATAAGCAAGAGAACAATAAATAAATTAGGTATTATTCTACATTTTTACGGAACACTTACAAAAATATTTTCGTTAACATAATTCACACATTGTTTTTGAAAGCAAGTCATATATTGTTTTTCACTATTATGCCCTAGACACACAGCACTCTTAATGAAGAAATAACTAACGACTCATTAGTCTATAATGATTCATTATAAACTGCGAACACACAGCAATTTCTTAATTAAGTTGTGGTGTCAAACTGGTTTTGATGAACTTGTTACATTAAAGAAGCAATATGGATCGAATTAACGCGATAAACTTTGTTTTCATTTATTATATTTTCAATTAATCAATTTCCAAATGAGAAACACATTTTATTTAAAAAAATATTAATAATATAAATTGTGATTTGCATTTCTTTTCATTTCTTCTTCTTATTTTTCAAATCGGCCAAATTTAGCACATTTTTCCTCATTATAGCTATAATGAAGGAGGAAAACACTTCATTAGTGTACTTCATTATCATCTGATTTTCGAGCTATAATGACGTATACTATGTAACACACGGTATTTTAATGAATGGTTAGTACAAATGATTCATTTTTTCGTGCTGTGTGTCTAGGGTATTAGATTTGAGCATGCTAGTGTTGCCAATTTACCTCTTTTCTGGCTGAATTTAACCATTTAAAATTCATTTTAGCCACTAATATTGCAATTTAGCCATTATCATTCAATCTTTAATTTTCAATTTGAAATTCAATTAATTTCATTCACTTTAGTCACTGAATGTACCCAAACTCGACGAAATTAAAGCTATCTTCGTGGTGCCTCAACGATTTTTAATTTTAAGACTACTTTCTTTTTAGAAAAACTGCATTACATTTTGGGTACAGAGTGTCATCAGTGTCAGAGGTCATCCTAAAGAGAAGCTTTTGGGCTACATGAATCTAATATGAAAATTTGGTGTTGATGACGTGTTTTGTGATAAAAATTGTAGTTAAATAAAAAAAAAAGTTAAAGCTACTGAAATTTTAACTTTGTTGAGCCACAACAAGGCGAAGTAAAATTAAAGACCATTAAGGCCGCACATTGCACAATCACCGACTGTAATCGGTGACCAAAAAGTCAGTTGACTTTGCTCGTTACACGCAACAGCGCTCGGTACCGCAAAATGCTCTATTATCTGTCAGTCAGTAACTAAAAAATCAGAAGGGAGGTTGATGACTGGCAACTGACTGAATTGCACAGACTGTTGTGCTCAGTCTGCTTTAGCAAACCTTAATATCAATCACTTGATTGTTGTTGGTCGTAGCCGCCGAAAGTAAAGTTTTTTATTTTGTTGAATGTTAATAAAGTTTGTCCGACTAAAGTACATATTTGTACAAACATTTTAAAAACGATTTTATATATAATATTTATGGGGTGAGATCTTATTGCTTTTCTGAAGAGAACATCCTGAAAATTGAAAGTGAAAAAGTTCGTATTATTTGTGAATTTCCTCGAAGCCATCCAGTAATTCACGAAGTAAAGTTCGGTTTAATTTATTAGGTTTTAACTGCATTAATATCTAAGTGTTTTTGCTTATGCTCGGAAAGGATGGATGGATTCGTCCACTCCTACTTCTTCTGCTTCTTCTAAACCATCAGCAAATTAGTACAGTGTTTATGTTTCTTATTATAACAAACTTTGAAATTTTAAACGAAAATCGAAAATCAGTCAAACTCAACGTCTTTGACTCAATTACTAATCTGACAGAAGACGATACAATATGCGCACATGCAACGATAGTGAATTAGTAACGATTAAAAATCAGTCACTCGGTGACAAGTCAACAGATCAGTTGCTGACTGGACTATCAATTAACCCAGCAGTGTGCGGTTTCCAACCGGATTTCACCTACCCCCCCCCCCCCCCCCCCCGACATACAATTTGTAGCTTGTCTAAGCATGACCTATCCATAGCCTTCGGGGGAAGACCACATATAGGAACACTCTGTAGTTTATTGATAGATATTGCTTATGAATTGAAGAAAAACCTGATGCAAACAATCTGGAAAAATTAAGCCAGTTGGTATGCTACAACCATATAGGACTGATCATTTTCACAGTATATGTAAAAATCCAAAATTTTTATATGGCAATACCAAGAAGGGCTTGCCCGATTTAGTCCAGTTTTGAAATTATATTTAATATTTTTATGAAAACGCTATGTACAAAATTTCAGCGTTCAAATGTAGTGAGAAACGAAATTTTCGTATGGCAACCCTACGAGGGAGTTACCCGATTTGTTCCATTTTCGAACTTTACATTTTTTTTTAAAGCCCATGTCCAAGATTTCAGGACAGACGGACGGACATGCAAAAATCAAAATAACTTTAAATTTTATACAGTCCGTCCAATATATTTTGCTCTACCATCATTATTTCTAGCTGTTATAAAGGCAGTGATAAACTTAGTATATCCTATGATTTCATCTAGGGTATAAAAATGGGCTAAATCGGGCAAGCCTTCTTTATGTTTAAAGATTTACGTTTTTACGTATACCTACTGTGAAAATGATCAGTTCTAGACGTTTTTATTGTACTGAAAAGTTCTTCAGAACATAAATTGCTATGAAAGTGATCATAATCATTTTTACTGTCCGAAAAACCGTTCTAGAAATATATGCGAAAAACCACTTCAACAATCAAACTTACACAAGGTGACCATACGAAATTACATTGGGACGTTCTTCTAGAATTATCGTTGCTTGCATATGCTTAGATGTCATGCGACAAACTTTCTTCTCTGCAAAGGAACGGATTACCTTACTATAGTCATAGATTATAAAGTAAAAAAGTTGTACACCAATCCCTCAAACAAGGCAAATTTCAGCCCACAATCCCGTGGCGGGTTAAAATTTAAAGTCGCAGGAAGGAACATTCTAAGACAATTAGGTGTGAATTACCCAAATAAGACAATTCACAAGGATTCTTGATCGTTAGTCGTCAAACATAATAAACTAAAAACAAAGAATTCTAAAGAAAAATTTTCGCTTTGCCTTGCCAGGCCAGGCAGTAGACAGGCAGCCCAAGGCCAAGCAATCCCAGTTCTAAGAATAGTGTCTCAGAAAACAAGTGCCTATCGCGAGATGAAACTAAGCATGCAACGAATGCAGAGCTATTCACTCGCCCTTGGGTCTCATACTCATATCCAACTATCTAAATTATAATCACCACAACCATTCATTATAAAAGTCCGCCCGCCCGTGTTTAAAGAACTTTAAAACAAATAAATTTGTTCTACGTAGTTGTATAACTATAATTCAATATGCTCAAAATGGTATAACTATGTTCATCTAGCGAGGTGAGCCATCAACAAACTGGCATATCTATATACTTTATAATCAATGCTACAGTCTACAGAATGCATTATTTCTGACTCGACTCTATCTATGTACAGCACAGAGAGTAAATTTAACCTGATCTCTTTTGTGGTGGACCTTAAACAGCTCTTCACACGTTTTAGCGCTGAAAACATGGTTCTGCTGAGCATTTTGACCCTGGTGTACACAACAACATCTCCTCCGGTTATGCCCTAGACACATAGCGCTCTTAATGAAGAAATAATTAACGACTCATTGGTCTATAATGATTCATTATAAACTGCAGATACACAGCCATTTCTTTCGTTAGGTTGTCCTGTCAAACTGGATTTGATAAACTTATCACATTAAAGAGCAATATGGATCGAATTAACAATTTACAAGATAATTACACAAAATGCAAAACTTAAGATAGCTCGCTAGGTTACGCCGTCTTCTGTCACAACCGCTGTTTTTTTACTCTATTTTCCATCACAGTTGGTTACATTGTAATAGTTTATACGTACGGAAATCCTTGCATCCTAAAAATTTTTTTATACTATTAGAATTGGAAACAACAGTACATGTAAAAGCAATCAACAACAGAAAAAGGCTTACCTTCCTAGAATAACACCTTGCACCAAGCAGTCCATCTTAACGACTCTGTTGGACGTACATAGTTTTTCAGCAATGTAAAAAGTAGATGACATAGCGTTAAGCATAAGACCTAAAAAAAAAGAATCATTGTAAACTGAACTATGTATATAAAGTATCACTATCATAAAAACGGTTACAAGCTGCTTAGCATGTAAATTAGAACGGCAAAACCAGCAGACAGCTGCCCAGATGGCCTTGTAGCCGTGGGCCTACAAACATTAATTGCTAATTAGTATAGTCTTAGTCTTAGGAACTATGTTAATTACAATTAATGAGAAATAAATAAATAATAAATAACAATTTACAAATGGGAAAAACATTATATTAAAAAGAATATTGATAATATAATTTGTGATTTGTATTTCTTTGCATTTCTTCTTCTTATTTTTCAAATCGGCAGATGCACAGCGGAGCTCTAGATTTACATTATATGCCAAATCTAGCAAATTTTTCCTCATTATAGCTATAATGAAGAAGGAAAACACTTCATTAGTGTACATTATTATCATCTGATTTTCGAGCCATAATGACGTATACTGTGTGACACACGGCATTTGAATGAATAGTTAGTACTAATAATTCATTAGATAATGCTGTGTGTCTAGGGTATTAGTGCGACTTCAATCTCGTTTCGTTTTGCTTCATCTATTGAGAATTTGCCGCCCTGCTCTACTTAATGTTAAGTCCGCCTCTGTATGCAGGAACATGTCCGTCATACCCATTGGCGTAACTAGGACTTTTTTCTGGGGTGGGCCAGGTCCCTCAACTTTCGTACATACTTCTTACTTAACAAACATTTTGTTTGCAAAGTATACCAACTCATGAGTATTCCCAGCTTTTGACCGACATTTTTTATGCATTGCTCTGAGCACTTACAAGTTATTGATATAATGCCTAAAGCCAATCAAACTGCATAGATTAGAAAACCGTAAAGTTTCTAAAGCTACAGAGAGTATAGAGTAGAGAGTCTATACGTTATACAGAACCCACAAGAAACATCATCTAAATTCTAGAACATAATTTCCGCTAAAATAGCTCTGCACACAAAAATAAAATAATTCTAAAAAAAATAATCTCATTTTACAAGTCGCAGACATCGCGTCACTATTTTTGTAATATGTACTCTACCTACGTGAAACCTTAACTACACTCGCAAGAAAGCAAAAAAACACTAGATCAACACATTTAATCTAAGTACTGCAACTGCAGGTACGTGTGCACATTTGGGGCGATTTTAATAAGAAAAGCTTGTGAGATATGGCAGTCTTTGTCGAGGTTGCGATGTTAAGGTTATCAGAAGAACAACGAACAATATTCAATTGTTTCCCATTTTTTAGTATAATTCTCGTTGAATGTTTTTAAGCACCCGGAGAGAGAAAAGCATGGTACATCGCTTATCAGTTAGTATAAATTATCAGCATTCAATCAATTTTTGAATAACTAGTCAGTCAATATTCGGCGATCGGGCGAAATTTATTGCTTATCGAGAAATAGTTTTAGTTGGATATTTAAATATTGTTGTGAAAATAGATTAGTACATAATGTAATTGGCGAATTGATTGAAAGTGCATTCTATTCTTTAATCCGAATGAACCCAAGCTACATTCATCTATTCCCTACAGTCAACTCCAAACATCCAACGCGTTTTAAGTTTTTCTTAAATCATAGGAAGTAGTGTTTATTTGAAAATTTGCACGATTTTAAAAGAAAAACAAAAGATAGTGGTGTCTTTGTTTTCCACATCCCCTCCTTGTTTTCTCTCACGTATTAAGGAAAATAAATCAAAATCCTCAAGTTTTATACACGAAACTGATATGATAGTGACGCCCTACCTAATGTCCAGTATTTATTCCAAGTATAGCAGTACTAGGAGCCATACTACAAATCTTTTAAGTACAAGTACAAGTTCCGGTACTGGTACTTTAAAAATTTCAAGTACAAGTCCAGGTACTGGTAGTTATAAGGTTCAAGAGCTTTTGAAAATTCAAATCAGAAATTTTGAAACATCTATAGTCAGTTAAATAACTGGACAAGGTTTCCACTTACGCAATATCATAAAATATGGTATAAGCTTTTGATGTTTAAATTTCTACATAATTTTGGAAGTTGTTTGTACATACATACAATATTTGAGTTTGCCTTTAGCAAAACAAATGTCACTTCAGATAACGACAACGTTATGTAGGCTATATTAAAACTAAAATTGTTACTTGGGAAGCTTGCTTCGTAATTTTTACGAAACATGAGATTTTTTTGATAATATAAAATGTAAAAACTACGAATATTTCATAAATATGTATTCTAGACTCAACAAAAGTATCGTAAAATTTATAAAAATACTTGCAAAGCCCAACAATGAAGTACAGTTACCTACCCTCTGCATCAGTCAGACTGAGACCGATTGCATGCATTTCAAAGTAGAACATGATGGTTCATTGCTGATTTATGTAATACTCCAAAGTTAAAGTAATAATTGTACATACTGCACAATTAACGAAAAGCATAACATAAGATCAAATTTTTCACGTTGAAAAATTTTAAAATTTCCTCAAGCTCCCAACACTACTCACGACACGACCCACCATATAAAACACTTTTCAATATGGGGGAAGAATATTCTTTCTATTATATGGTCTTTGATAAAACGCATAGTGAAAGCATTGCCAATCAGGAAAAATTATATGAAAGCGATTCCAAAGCAGATTTTCACCAAAATGATACCAAAAACATTTCCTTATTTACATTTTACATATTAGAATAATTACTCACCTGTCTTTTCTGCCATTCTTTCATTGTCATTCATTCCTTCAACAATTCCTAATTCCTTACAGTAAAATTAGAAACATAAATTTTTTCTAAAAACATAGATCTGATAATGCTACAATATAAAGGCGTGTTCTTAATTTTTGAGGCCATTCCCTTTAACTCGTACACGAATTTGTCTATTTATATATTTCTTTACTATTTTCGACATTCTCGTAGATCCACTTTTCGTCATCACAGCGAGCTGAAATTTGATACACAGGTTCATGTCGATTGACAATTGAATCTATCAAAATTTGAACAGGAAATTTCCATGGAAAACCCGGAAAATCGGGAAAATCATTTGAAAATTTGGTACATATTTGATTAGTGATAAATCCGTTTCAGGAAAAATGCAGTTTCCGCTTTTTTCGACTTTTCCGGAAAATTTTCCGGTAAAAATGTTTTCTAAATTATGCAAGATCAAGTTCCCTATCAACTGGCATCATTATTTTCTCTCCGACAATGGTGAAAACTTCCAGAAAAAATCGAGGAAAATTTATGTAAAACGCTTTTCCGGAGTTTTTCAGACCAAGGAAGCGTTTGAGCGTTTTGCAACCTAAAACAAAGTTGTAGAGCGAAATGAGTTGCATAAAGTTGCTTTTGTGGAAAACTCCGTGGAAAACCCGGTAAAGCGGGGAAATCATCGGACAAATTTTCATCGATATGATTAGTGATAAATCTGTTTCAGGAAAAGTGCAGAATTTTCCAATTTTTCTGGAATTTCCAGAATTTTCCGACTTTTCCGGAAAATTTTCCGACAAAAAAGTTTTATAAGCTAAGCGGAATCATTTTTTTTCCGTCCTATTGGCATCAATACTTTCTCTTCAACAATCATCAAAACGTGCATGAAAAATCGAGGAAAATTCATGTAAATTTTTAAAAAAAATTCATAGTAATAGGAAAAGTCTGTGGAAAACATGGAAAATCGGGAAAATTCATGTTATATGGGATCAAGTTGGAATACAGCTAAAAAGCGCTGTTTAAAACATAATTTGAATTTCAGAAAACCGTTGCAGTACTTCAACGATTCGATACTCGAAAAATTTTTGTTTTCGGATCGGCACCAAACATGACTTAAAAATTGTTTTAAAATATCTCCATGCAGCACGTAATAACAATTTAGTTAACGTGAAAAAGGCAGAAAATAAAATAAGTAAAAAACGAGTTTTCAAACAAAACTGAGGCCAAGCCGTATGAAAAAGTAGAAAATAAACTTTTCTTCACCGATATATTTGAGAATGATCAATCACAGGTAATAAGTGATTTGATTCATGAAGAGAAAGAATATTCAAGAGAAATGTCCCAATCAAAAAATCTGAGTCCACCTCTGTGTGTGAAGAAAAGTTTATTTTCTACTTTTTCATGCGGCTTGGCCTCAGTATTGTTTGAAAACTCGTTTTTTACTTATTTTTTACCTTTAGGACGACTTAAATATGGGTTCCAAATTTTAGCTATTTATGAAAATGTTATTACAATTTTTCATCCACTAAATACTCCATTATATATGAAATATTTCTCATAAAGGAAACAATATCTTTCAAGTTAATTTTTTGTTAAATTATTGCGTAGTTAGGAAATCTATGTAATACACAAAAAACAAAGTCTATACATACATGTAATATGTAACCATGTCACTAAATTTCACAAATTAAATTTTTATTATTTTATTTTATTCTACTATCAAAAATAATGCATTTTCTCTTTCATAACTCTTGCTCCTGAAGCTGGACTGCTTAATCTTTCCGTTTCACAAGAAACATTTCATTAGTATCCAGATATCGCAGGAGTTCTTTTATTAATATAATAGATAAGTTTATTATCCCGTAAGCATAGTAAAAGTTTGTGCCACAAAAAATCGTGCAGTCGTAACCCCTGGAATATATAAGCCAAGAAGCACTACTTGAATGTGAGGATTCCGGACCGGTTAGCGGCCCGCATTATACACTTCTTGCTTTATCTGGTTGCTGGTGTTTTGCAAATAAAAGTAGTTTGGATTTCGTTCAAACCCCATAATTTCCATAAATTTGTTGTAGTTACACGCTATTTTTTTAATACTGTTAGAAAGAAAACATATTGGGATGTACTGCAAATTAAAAGGAAAGCTTTTAAATTTTTTCTAATAATTTCTTTTCAAATCGACACTTTGTTAGAGAAATTTTCGAGCAGTGTTAATTTGGTAGGGTTAATATATAACCCTATTTGCTTCAAATTAAATATTTGCAGAAAAACTGAATCTGATATTAATTACCCCGTCTATGATGATTTTTCCAACATACTACTTTTCATCAAATACCCCGGGTTTTATAAGCTTTCGATCACAAAAAAATGAAAACTTTTTTCTTATACTGAAAATTCCTTAAAGATATAATTATAAATTTTTTAAGAATTGTTTAAGGCTAAAAAAGAATATACTTGATAAATATAAAAAAAAACTTTGCTTCAAAATTCGCACTTGATGAATACTTTCCCTTCATTTTGCATTTAAATAAATTTTGAAATTATATTAAATTTGTTTATAAATTTTAAAATTTTCAAGGTACCTAAGGAAAGGGAATTAGACCATAATTTTGTAAATTTGGAGAAATTGTTATTTACTATAGTGCTAAAATTTGAACTGCCTAGATCTTGCTTTCTTTGTATATCTTGAAAATTTTAAAATTTGTACACAAATGTAATATAATTTCAAAATTTAATTAAATGCAAATTTAAGGGAAACTCTATATAATTTTTGTGAACTTAAGTGAAGG
Organism: Dioctria linearis; assembly: GCA_963930735.1. NCBI lineage: Eukaryota > Metazoa > Arthropoda > Insecta > Diptera > Asilidae > Dioctria > Dioctria linearis. The sequence continues at coordinate 335,463,973 of OZ005741.1, read as the reverse complement.
GAACAATTATTTTGAATTTTTGGTGCGAATTTTTAAGCAGTCTTTTTTAAAAAGATTTTTTTTTTAAATATTTTTAACTTAATTTAATCAGAGCGAATAATTTTAGAGTATAAATTTTGATTTTATTAGAGCTCCATCGGGACGATCGCCCCCGCTGTATCCGCCCTTGTCACAGCCGGCAGAGCGGACAGGAAGACCCAGAGCTGCTTGCAGCAACTTGTATAAATTTGGGCAGAAGTTTTAATTAATTTCTGTTTTCAGTCTTTCCAAATTTACTACAATGCTCTTGTTTTGGAACATATTATTTATTATTTTTGTTTCAGCCTGTAAGGTGGAAATGTCTACATTGAAAACAGTTTTATAATTTTCTACAAATGCCTCTCCATGTTTCAGGTACAACTTTATAAATGAGTCAACTGACTGTGCCAAAGGTAGATTTTCAAACCTATTTTTGAAGTTAGTGATACTGTTGTTCATCACTTGGTTGTAAATATGTGTCTTCCAATATACGGATGGGCTTGGCCTTGTATCTGATCGAAAGTCTACAAATTACTTTTACCTAGAGTGGACTATATCAGGAAGTCTTTTGCTCTTTCCGGTTGCCTTCTCCTTTTGAGACTCGCATAGGTTCTAGACAAATTTAATGTTTTTCTGTGAATTTATCGATTTCCCGAAGTATTTATTTTCTAGAGTGCTAATATAGTTTTATTCCATAATGTAACGTTATAAGAATATTACTGAAGTTTTTAATTGCACAGTAAATATTTCTTCCTTATAAAGATAATCAGCCTTATTACTGAAATCCGTTGGGTTTAGAATCGAAAAATTATACAAAGTTTTACGGAATTTTCACAATTTCATTGATATCAATGGTTATCAATTAAAATTTCCGCACAAACTATCAAAATAGTTCTGCATGATTTCTCCTATGGATCACGCCTTTGTCAAAATTCAGAGGAATCAGAGCAATCTCAGAATAATTTTTAAAAATTTTAAACAGATATTAAGAGGTTTTCTTGAAGAAATGAACTTGGTAGAGCATTTTCGATTCGAATGGATTCAATTTAATTAGGCCTAAGATTGTACGAATTAACGAATGAAGCTCGATGACCGGTGCGGCATTGACACAGTACATTTAGCAGGAGCGAACCAAGGAATCTGTACTGTATTGCTTAGCGGAGAGAGTCGGGCAGAGGCAGTGACAGAGAAACTGAGTCACCGATTTGGTTTCCTCTGCATACAGGGCTGTCAGCACAAGTCCGATTGTAAATAACTGTTCCTTTCCTGAGAAACGAGTGTCACTAAGAACGCAAACGATGGTTTCCTTCTTAGGGTTGGCCTCTTAAATTCCAATAGATCTTTCGTTAAGGCAGTCTGCCTCAAGCTAAAATATGTGAGGTGGTTTAGTGCAATCCCGATTGTGGAGGGGGAGGCTCCGAGACTATCTCAAGTCGTCTTCTCCTTTCGTTTCCGTTTATGCTCAACTACAATTGAAGTAAAGAACTTTACGAATTTGAATGAGACTGAGATTTCTTATGGATGATTGAATTTTTGCTCTAAATAGATATCACATTCCGTAAGAGTTATTATCATTATATTTAATGTTTTCAATTTTAAAAAGTGGCAAAAATGGAAGTTGATTTAATTGACGATTTGTGCCTTCTATTAATTCGCAGTACCACAAACGACTCGTTTACTAGCCTAAAACTCTTTCGTCACGAACGGCACTGTCAGGCGCTCACGCACTCAGACACAGACTTTCTGAGTCAGGAGTTTGTAAGTTGATAGAAAGTTTTTTTTAATAATTTTAAAAACCTTTAGACAGTTAGAAAAGAAAAAGTTGTCAAATAGCTATAACAATATGTATCCAAGTTGCACCCCACAAGCTTCCGATAAGTTTAGTGGCAATATAGATTTGTAAAAGATTCTGTTGGAACCTGTTTGCAGGACATTAGCTGCCCTGGACGAAGTAAGAGCGCTCACCATATCGGTGAGAGAGAGTACTTGGTGTAGAAAATAGGGTGTGCCAATGGTTGAAGCACAGAATGTAATTCCCATTCTGCCCTAGTTTAGCCTGATCTCAAGGACGTGATTGCTGTCCCTGTTTTACGACCGACACCGACTACAGAAATTCAAAGATGGGGTGAATTCAGCTTTGGTTGAGATGCAGTCTTAGAGCAGCGGTTGATGACTCCTATTTCGTGATATAACTTTGCACCGGGTGTATGTTAAGGATAACTCAAGGAGACACACACCACAAAGCCGTAGGTTAAAATGGCTCGGTCAACATTAGTGATGTTCTCAGGTTTTAGTCCCCACTTTTTCTATATGGCTCTGGACACATCTCGAATGCCTTAAAAGCTTTTTTCGCTCTTTCTTTTACATAGGTGTGGTTTCCAGTTCAATTTTTATCTAATAAAATTTCTAGGTATTTTACTCTGCTCTTCAGTTTCAAACGAGTGGAGTCAATAGATGGCAGGTTCATTATAGAGTCGGCGGAACCGGCGGAACCCGTTTTGTACAAGTCCAAAAAGCTCTAATCATGAGATCGTCCGCGTATCATACATCTTTTTGTTAAACTATGTTATAGTAGAGTCTGTTTTCTGAATAATAAATCTCGTTTCACATTTTTTAATATTAGGGTAGTTTTTAATGTTGTTCTAATTAACTCTGATAAGGAGGAAATATTTTATCTAAAAAATAACTTGTTGTCGCCCCCATCACACAGAAACAGAGCGTCCCTGTCGAGCAAGCGCAGCAAGTGCAGCGTGTCAAAAATCTGGGAGTAATACTCAATTCTACTATGAGCTGTTGTGACCAGATCAACTTCTTTATGAGCAGGATAAATGGAAGCCTTCGTCAGCTCTGGTTATCAGCAGCTGATATTTTAACGAGAGATTTGCGTACAAGACAAATCAAAACACTTCTTCTTCCTCATTTTAATTTTGGTGGCTTAATATTTCCCAAGCTCGACTGCTCACGCTCTTACAGGCTCAACGTCGAGTCGCTTTTAACGACTATATCCGTTTTATTTTTGGGCTTCGACGCTTTACTCGCGTTCAACACTTAAGATCCCATTTTCTGGGATGCTCTCTAGATGACCATCGTGCGATGGTTTTTTGTATATTCTGATTCACTCTATTCTAGGACCCCACGTAATCTGTACGATCAAATGGAGTTTTTAAGGACTTCTCGAAACCACAATCTACTCATTCTTCGCTTTCATAGATCCATTTTGGAGCGCTCTTATTTCGTTTAGTCTCCTCGCTCATGGATGAGCTATGTACCTGTAGCCATTCGAGGTGCCAGTTGCTTCGATAAGTTTAAATCACTTTTAAACTTTTCTTTGGTGCGTAATTAAATTGCGTAGTTATATATCATTTGGTTTCAGCTACGTTCATCACGGCATCTTCGATTCGGCAATAAACTTGTTTTGGTTTTTTTTTATCGAGTACCTATGTGTTTTTATTTTTTTTATTTCTTTTAGCATGTAAACTCGTGATTTTGATATTTTTGAACTTTTTTAGCTTTACATCTTTAGCTTTCCCATTTGTTTGTTTTTCATTTATTTAATTTTCATCTTTTTTATATTTATTATTTTTAAGTTGTTAGTCTTAGTTGTGTTACTTTCTTTATAATACCGTAGTTTACTTATGATGTAGATTTTTTTTAAGAATGTCATCTCTCTTGCAGTCTTTTGTTTTATGGCTCCATACCTACCTTTATTAATGTACTTATATAAAAGATATAATATATTGTGTACAGTCAATAAATGCTAGTTCTATTCTATTCAATGGTGTACGCTCAGTTCATAGAAACTCAGGCTTTCGGGGCTATTTGTACTAATAGTTACTGAAGTGTTTCAAATTGAAACTAAAATCTTTTGAGAAAGTAAGTGTTAAAAGAAGATTGTGGAAAAGTGAAAATAGTTCGGTTTAAGCAATAATTTTTTGCAGATGATGCGGATATACATATAAAAACCATTTGCATAGTAATGACTTCAAGTAATTTTGTTGAGTTATGAAGTTGATTAAGTCCTTAGGTAACTAAGAAGCTCAGAAAGCTCTAAATTAAAACGCCGAATCGTCTTTACGTACTTGGAACGTAGCGATCAGTTTTTTATTCTACAGAGTATCGAAATCTTTCATTTCAATGGTTTGTTTCTGACTTAAACGCATACATATATGTGCATATGTTTGCTTACACGATTACGTAAAGGTAATTGAAAAATTTTATTTTCGGAACTGCTTTAGGTTTAACTATCGAATATTAGTGAAAACAAGTTGTGGATGGAGTTTTCCGAGTTATATTGGACCTACATTTATAAAAGGCTCCTTAGCATAATACTCTACTCATGTTTACAGCGAATACAGGTTACAAGGCTTTACGTAGGTATATATTGGATGGAAAAAAGAGTACGATCTTAATGTTTCCCAAGATGTCAAGTTAAAAGCAACTATTGTAAATAGTTATATTAATATCCATAAATAGGGCATTATTGTTGGTGATGACGCATGCTATAATTTTAACGACAAGAGAAATTTTGGAAGTGTTGAATTCTTGTTTTCGAACAATGGTTTTGGAGTTAGAGTTCATACAATTTTAAAGAAAGCAAAGCGCCGTCGAATAGTTTTTTTTCAAAGATGTGCGAACTGCTTAAATATGGTAGTCCAATTCTTTGTTACATCCCTAAAAGTTGAATTTTCCGCACAAAAGTGTAAAGAATAAAGAAAGGTAATTTTCTACATTATCGAGAATTATAACAACATTATTTTATTGCAAACATCTTGCAAATTATTTTGATATAGTTGCTTTCACTGAAACTTGGCTGCATCATGGCTTTCGCGATGCTGAAATCTTTGACAATTCTTATTAAATTTTTAGAAGAGAGAGACATACTGATTCTGAAGCTTGTGGAGGTGGCGTACTCATCGTTTGTAAAAAGCACTTTAATTGCAGCCAAATTGAGCTTCCCAGTTTCTCTAATACTCTCGACGTGGAACTTATAGCTCTTATGTTGTCACTCTTAAAATATGACTTATACATACCTACTTTGTTGCTATACGACCTCTTGACGACCTACTACTTATTGGTGATTTTAACTTCCATTATATACAGTACTAAATGAAGATGTCGATGACTATCTTCCACTTAAAAACTTGACAACAAGGGAATCACTTTTCCTTGACACTATTTCATCAAATCAGTAATGTTAAGAACGACATGGGTACGCAGTTAGACCTGGTATTGTCTACTGACGCGGGTGTCTTATTAGTTGAACCTAGTCCAGTTATAATGTCTACTCTTGACAAATACCATCCCCTCTACTAATTTAATATTGCCATGAAAATGAAAACCTTACAAATTGTGACAAAACACAATACTTTTTCAATTTTAGAAAAGCTAACTTTTCGGAACTTTTCAGTAGATTTACATATCTTGACTTCAACAAATTACTGTCTGCCAATAAAAAACTAAAAGGCCCTAAAAAGAGAAAGAATAAACTGAGAAAATTACATGAGGTACAAAGACATTATAAGTCACAACAACTTCCTCACATCATATAATGAGTTCACAGAGATTTCCTCTACACTTTATGATGAGTATATTCAAAGCATGCGTGCGAAATTACTTAATGACCCACGCATATTTTTTAAGTTTATTAATATGAAGAAGAAAATGGACAACTAAATATCTCAATATCATAAGGTACAAGGACTCTCCTAGCGATGATTTGTCTGAAATTTGTAATATGTTGGCTTCTTTTTTTGACAATGCCTTTGCCTCGTCAAATTTTTAACCTGAAAATTGCAACTTCAGTCATATGAACGACGCTCATAACGTTTCATTCACTATCCCTTCAATTACACAAGAGGATATACTCGTTCATATTAATGATCTTCCAAATGACTTCACCACCAAAACAGATAGTTAAAATGAAAACTATAGACCTATTGCAAAATTATCTTGCATGCCAAAATAATTCGAATCTATCATTTACTCTCAGCTATCAATTTCCTGCAAGAGTTTGCTTTTTTCAAACCACAGAGATTGTATTTCTGCAGACTTCAGTAAAGCCTTTGACAAGTTATCTCACTCCGTTGTACTGTTTAAAATGGAAAAGTATGGGTTTACCCACATTTCTAAAATGGACAGAGTCTATAGATAACAGAACATACCAAATCTATTTTCGCCCTTTCCACCTCCAGAGTCATTTCATTTGAGACCATTGTTCTTTATCCTATCTATTGACGACAGTGTCTCTGTAGTGAGTTACTGTAAAGCTTTTTGCAGCTTTTCGCCCAGATTAAATCTATTCGGATACTAGACACCTAGGTAAACAAAAATTGTATGGTCGGGAGGGGGTCCACATAAACCGTTTGGGAGTTACAGGGTGACATAGGGTCACAATTAAAGACTCATTGTATGCAGAGCTTTATGGCCTTTCCAACGACTGCTCAGCCAGCTCCGTACCCACTCGTCTGAGGAGTTATAGGGGTCTAAATAAAAATTTCGGATTTTCTTACCTTGTTTTTTTAATTTGACCTCTATTATTTTTGCAAAAAGGTCGTTAACAAAAAAAATTTTAAAAAGTGTAAACTGTAGACTTTCCTCTTTAATTTAATCTATGTGCTAAGTGTATCCCTTTAAGAGTTATTAGCTCTTAACCTATTCTCAAACCAACTTTCAAACCAATTCTCACGATAATATGTTCCCTTAGCACGTAATTTAAAAAATATCGTCTAATTTCGGTGTGATCTGAATAGGTTATGAGTTATTAATAGCTACAGTTAACACATAGGGTACAATAGATCAGCTTAAAGAGGAGAGTCTACAGTTTACAGTTTTAACCACCCTTTTGTAAAAATAATAGAGGTTAAATTAAAAAAAGGTAAGAAAATCCGAAATTTTTGGTTTAGACAACCATAATTCTTAATTAGAGAGAGGTATGGGGCTGGTTGAGCAGTCGTTGGAAAGACCCTGAAGCACTGCATACAGTGAGTATTAACTGTGACCGTACGCCCTGTAGTTTTTTTTAAATACAGGGTGTTATGTGAAAACCTACCTTTTTCTTAATCACCTTGTAACTCTCAAACGGTTGATGTGAACCCCCCGCCCCCCCCTCCCGTTATACAATTTTTGTTTACCTAGGTGTCTATGTAGTATCCGCACATTTCGTTTGATCAAGTTTCGAAAATACAGATTGTATAATATTATTTAATCATTTGTTCTGTGTTGTATTGCATGTCATTTTATCCGGTGTTTGGTTTATGTTTAGTTGGCGTACTAATACTAACACCGACTAAGTGATCAAATCATGTATTGTTGACCGTCTATCTATTAAACGTGTCACTAGATAGCGAGCTTGTATTAAGCTGATTCTGATATTCAATCATAACCCTCTTAATGACTTTGAGCGTATTAGACTGTATGACATTAAAAGGTCAACAGAGTCTGATGTGCAGAAAGTTATGAATACATTGTAAATGATTTCCACAAAATAAAGTACGCAAAACAAACTTTTTTATGAAAAAAAAACTATATAATTATATATCTAATTAAAACTTATATACCGAGGATAAGTGTGGATAAATTTATCCGGTTTCAACAATACATTTATTCCGTGTGTTTACGTAGAAATCTTTTAGATGTTTCTTAAAAGTTGTTGAGATCTAAATTTTCCTACTTTCATCTGTTTCATTGTGCTCGAGAATTTAACATTGAATTCACAAATTTGTGATAGGGATGCAAATTTCGAAATAAATTACACGTGCCAAATATAGAGAAAAAAACAAATTAAAAACAGAATTTTTATTGACGGTATCGTTTCTACTTTGCTTTCAGTGTCCCATTTTACAGCCATTGTATAGTTGAAGATAATAAACTTTCAGAGCGTTTGAGAAGGTCAGAGGTCTTGCATTCTTAGATGTATACAATATCGTTCCCCCTTCTAATCTCAGACTCTTCGAATGATCGGTAATGAACTGCCCAGCAGAATAAATAAGTTTTACCCTAATTTCAAACTGTGTAAACTGTGTTCAATTTGGATTATGATCCCAATCTAGGGAACGTATTTCCAGATAGCATATTTTAATTCAAGCGCTGAAACTTCTTGTCATTTAAATTTTTTTTATATTGTTGGCTTGGTACCAATTTTTCTGAGTGTTGAGAAATTTTGCTCATGACAACGAAATTACAAAAATTGGTAGTTTAGATTTATTTCATAATCCAAGGCAATTAATAAATGGTGAATAGCATGGTGACCTAGGTTGCCCAGCTTTACCTGTATCCTAACAATGGGCCGCAATGAAGTTATGTAGTCATCTTTAACTATGATTGCAGAGCTTACTCGGTAGCCTCACTTGATGAACTTGATGGTCATCCAAACCGAACAGAGTGGAAAACACAAACTGAAAATCTTCTTCAGGATGAATAGATGTGTGAATTTCCATCCATTGGATCCTAGCTTTTAACTTATTCTTGCTTCTTCTCTTTGTCAATTTTGACATCTTTATTTTCTTTTCAATTTACATGATAATTGTTACGACATTCGATTTAAGCGGGAATGCGACACAGTACGGCAAGGTTACAGAATTTTGCTTAAATATTCTGTAAAAGTAAGTAAACAGTTATACCTTTCCCCCTTACACCCTCTGCGGGCGGTATAATAAAGTGACTAATTTCAATTAGTTATCCCCTTTTAAAGGGTGCTCTCCGGCATATACAAGCTCCCGACAATTAAAATCTTGGGGCTACTTAGCATCAATTGTGAACAATTATTGCAAAAACATGTGATCCTTCTGGGAGCGTCTCAACTCTGCCAAACAAAGCATCCTAGCATTGGCTGAGGACACCATCCTCAGTGATTCCTGTATATCCAAAAGTTCCTTTTGGCACACGGTTCATTTAACATGGGCCACTTAATACAAGAGCAATGTACCCAGGAATTGTGAGAAATGGGGCGCCTTAACCACACATACATTTACATACATACATATGTACAGAATACCTTAAGGTGAGGCCTGGTAAAATTATGTCGAACTTGTAATTTCCACCGAAAGGATACTTATAGCTTCTGGATAATGCAAAGTAGGATGGGGTACGCCCTATAGCTATCCGTGAAGTATAGTCAAACAGTACGAAGAAATTACAAGAGGACAAGTTTAATTTTAAGTGCATAAGACTGCCATTTAGGGGAGTTATTTTATAGTCTCCTCCTTAAGTCCACACGCACTAAGCTGTAGAGGAAAAGGAATCGACGTTAAGGTGTGGGCTCCATCTGGTTATCTTAATATCTGCTTTTGCTGTTAGAAATTGTCTCCAAAGGATTTTAAATATATCCAGTTTTAACGCTATTGTATGTGTTTGTGAACTGAGATATATTTACTTATATATGTACTCTATTTAATACACAAAGTAGTAAAAGGGTATAGAGAACGGGATCTGACAGCAATGGGACAAAACTGGAGATTTAGACCATTGAAAGGGGTTAATTAATAAATATTACACTCTCTAGTTAGCTTAACCTACGCAAGGAAGAGTTGTTTTATGTGATTTATAAGGATCGGCTAATTTTCTTCTTTACCTTAATTTGTCAAGAATTTGTCGTGGCTTGCCACTTAGAGCTCCTTTGGGGGATATTACATTGGTTTTCGCACCAAACGTTGGCCTACTTTAGTGTCTACGACTTTCCTTAGTAATCATGAATACAGTAAATGAACACAGTCATGACGATTTGAGATTGATTTTGAATTATAGGAGATAATTTACAACCACTACTCTGCTGAAGGAGTAGAAAAGGTCTCCTTTCATTCAACAATTGAAAACAATTACAAATAGTTATTACTACTAACTAAATTTGTTGATTGGCGTTTATAACTGTCTCTAGCTTGAATTTCGATTTTTCTTAATATGGACTATAAATTGCTTATAATTTATTAAATTGTGAAAACTAAAAGGTAAAAGGAACTAAATAGAAGCACTGTATGTATGTTAACGAAATGATATAATTTTGACTGAAGATGAATCAAGGCAAAGAACAAATGCTTGTTGTCAGTGGAAGGCAATAGCACTTTGACTTAATCGACGTATCTTAAGATTGGCTTTTCACCGTCTGAAGAGTATCACGAGCGCGGTTTTCTTTCGATAACATGTGCATTCAGTTCTGTATGAAAGTTGACCACATTTGCAACTCAGGCAAAGATTCACTTGAAATTTAGTTCAGATAATCAGAAACAGTACGGATAAGAACCATAAAAGTAAGTTTTATTTTTGTCCATTTCAAATGCTAGCTAATGAGGATTCCAAGGATTTTTGAACTAAGTAGTTGTCACATATTCGATTTCATACAGGAGCCAGGATCGTTACAGTGGCGACTTGAAGCCTCCGCGGGCAATCGTTACGACACATAAAGAACAACTTTATTACACTAAATAAAATTACCCGTTCTCAGAACGGGATTCTCTCTAAGTTTATTAAAAAAAAAGTCATGCTGGGATTCGAAAGCGAACAGATAGACAGAGTCTTAGTCCCCGCGAAGACTAAAAGCGTATAGCACAGCGTAGCGTAAATGGGCGTTTTTTCAAATCCATTGTTTCTTTGATATTGCGTAAACTGCGAACATTGCATAGCGTACAGTAGCGTAGCGTAGATGAGCTTAATTTGAACCACACGATTGGTTTGAATTGTTACGATCGTAGAAGAGTATTATGTGAAGTGTGTGTTCGGCCTGCGTATTATCATTACGCTCCGCTGCGATACTCTTTCAGTCTGTAAATTTTACGCTCAAGCTTTCATTGGATAATATATGCAACGCTGTGTTACGCCTTTAGTCTGCGCGAGGTCCAGAGCTGGGCAAGTACCAAAGAAAAAGTACTTAAGTACAAGTACCGAAGGCCTGAGTACTTCAGCGTAAGTACAAGTACCGCATGTATGAAAAGTACTTGTAACTAAGTACTAAGTCTATAAAAAGTACTGAGTACTTTTGAAAGTACTTTTGAAAGTACTTTTTAAAGATTTTTTTAGAATCTTTGTATGTTGGAAGTAATATAATGAAGTTTATCGAGTTCAGTTAATATATATTAATAAATAAATACCTTTTGAAAACTATCATATGTATAGTAGCCAGTCGCTACTATTCATAGTTTTTATATTTTTTGGCGCTGCAGGTAGAGTAAAACTTTCACCTCTCATTGTTACACTCATAAAAACTATTAGAGGTCCACCCAAGGACCCATAATCGCCTCCAATAATGCGAAACAATTCTATGGAAAAAATGTCCAGTAAATTTCTAAGAAAAAACTGAGACCTTCCCTACCTCAGGTTGAGGCATCGTTGATTTTATATTGGAGAGAGACATTATTTGCTTACCCTTGGTTATGTCTACTGACGTATATAATATGGACTGCATACTTTTCTATTTCACGAGGGCAATTGCTTGTGTCAAAAGGAGTTCTTACGTCGGTGCCAATATTGAAAATATCATTAGCGGGAAGTTGAAAAAGTGAGCACGCAGCTCGGAAAGTGATTTTAATAAAACATTTAGAATTTCTTCTGCGTATCTAATGAATATATTGTCTTTGGTAAAACCCTTTCTATCAGTAATAAATCTAAATGATTAATTTAAAATCATGTACCTATTTCGACGAATCCACTAATTTATTTGTTGTTTTCAGTTCTGTCTCAGTTGGTACTTGTTGCTTATACCGACAGTGTCAGCAATATAGAAGTGAGCCTACTTTCTGTAGTGTATTTCTATGAACGTAGTCAGTCCATAATATACATGTCAATGGTTATGTCATCAAGTCGAGGCATCGTCGATTTTATATTCGAACGACACGTTACTAATTTTTGTTCTACTTGCCCAGTCTTATTTGTATGTTATTGTGAGTGAGTGCGGCACATCCCAAGAAACAATTTATTTTATATAGTAGTAACCGTAAGGTTTCCATTACCAAATTATATAACTTAGGTTATATAAACTAGTACTCGAAACCTCATCGTAACCACTATAAACCCCTTATAGAGCTAAAATGGAAGATTATATAAAGGTTACTGTGACTTGATTTAGGTAACGTTATACATATAACTAAAAGTTTTATAAAATGAGTAATAAAAATATTCTGGTTACCTTAATATAACCTGGGGTACTCTCGATTAATTTACTTTGGTCACAGCAGTGGTTGCGGCAATGTTTCGGTTACCTTTATAAACTTTGTTTATAATGGTGTTGGTAACGTTTCCACAACGCTTGGAATTTTTTTAGACTGATTACTTTTAGTGATTGAAATGTTGGGGAAATTACTTTTCGTTACCTTTATAAAACAATATAAGTCAAATATTTACCCAACCATTATTTTGTACTGCATTTTTGCAATGTAAGGGTTCAATATTTTTACATCTTAGAATTACAATTTATCGGCATGTACGTGGTACGGCTCCAGAAATAAGTAATATTTAATTATTTTAATTAAATATGAAAAAATTTAAAATTATCACTTAGGTGATATCAATTGATAAAAGTTACATTACATAATTTAGAAATGTTATATATACCTAAAAAGATGTATTTTCTTCATATAAAATCAAAAGGGAAGCCGTGTATCAGCTATTTAAATAATTGGCTTAACGGACATTTTCTTTTTTATCTGCATGCATAGATGAAAAAATGGCGGCTTGTACTTAAATGAACAAATTACCATTATAAAACTGCAACTACTTTTATATAAACTCTGGCTCTGTTATATAAACTCAATTGCCCTTATAAAACTTCTAGAAATATTACAGAAACCAATGGAACTACCACATATATACCCTTTAGTCATAATATGTTACCTTTGGTAATGTTATATAGCTTATAGTAACAAAAGGCAGACGTTAGTGATCTTATATACCCTTTGGTTATATTGTGTTACCTGTGGTAATCTTATATATCTTAAAGTAATGACAAAATGTCTGTGTCATGTTCTTCTTAAGATAATTTTTGTTGTACGCTCCTCGGTAGTGTAGTGAATAATTTTAGTTAAAAAAAAAATGTCATATAAAATCGTGCAAATTAAAGGGGCAGGTCAAGAAGACCTACTTTGTGCATTGTCCCAACAGCTCGGGAAAATGCATATTGAAATGGCCATATATGAAAAAATTGACGTTACTAAAAGTTTCCAATTTTTATAACAGTCACCTTCGTTACTAATACGCCATAAATAAATGAAAATAGTTTTATAATGGCTCTATTCGATACTAAAAGCCATTTGTGTTTATAACGGTCACCGTAGTTACTACAAGGCCACCAAAAAATGTTACGATATTTTATAGTGACTCTTATATAACCGAGTAACCATTATATATCTCTTATAAAACTGCTCATCAACTTCAGTCACCAAAAATTGGAAAAATTGTTACTTGGGATGCTTTAACAGCTCTTTACGTGCTTTAAAACTCAACAAAAAGAGATTGCTCTAGTGATTGTGTTTGCTTTTCTACGAAGAGTTAGATATTTGTAGGTATTTAATAGACTCAGAAATACTTAAGTAAAATCTTGGTACTTAAGTACAAAACTAAGTCTTAAGTACAAGTAAATAGAAGCAAGCACTTATGTTCAAGTACTAAGTAGAGGCATTTCAAAAGTATTGAGTAATAAGTCTTAAGTAACGAAAATGAACTTTAAGTTGTACTTAAGTCTTTTTTCACTTAAGTATTGCCCAGCTCTGGCGAGGCGTTAAGTTAATTTTCGATAAATTAACAATTTGAGAACATTGGAGAACAGAATGGCATCACAAAAATTTAGCTAAAGCAAGCAAGCAAGGATAAGTCACCACCTGTGCATGATTGTTTGGTTAATTATTTTAGTGTTCAAACAATTTCCTGACAGAGGTGTCGGAAGTTGCAATTCAAACCAACTTTAAGTCCTCCCCCTATCTCTCTCTCTCTCTGTCTCTCTCTGTCTCTCTCTCTTTCGCTCTCTCTATGTCTCTCTGCCTATCTCTCTTCCTCTCTCTCTATCTCTCCCACCGATGTATATAATATTTCAACATATTTATTTGATGCTGCTACCTGCACCACAAATTCTCATACAACTGCTTAGTGAGTGATCAGTTTCATTCAACTAATGAGCATTCAAGGAGGACTATTCAAATCAGAATATTATTTTCGGTTAATATCCCCCCCCCCCCCCCCCCGCCACCCTCAATTACTTCCAAAGCGATGAGTTTCTGCAGACAAACTTTCTTCACTGAGAGAGTTTTCGAAGAAAATTTAACATCTTATTGCAGGATATGTGCCCATTCGTATTGGATTGCAGCTCTTCCCCGCACTTGTAAGTATAACCAAACGCTTTCAATTTCAGGGTGGATATACGTAGGTTATATGTTTACTCACAAACAAAGGTACAATTGAGATTAATGCAAAGTTGAACAGACTTCGTCTCTGAATGATGCAAGGGGGTGGCCACATCCTATATGGGCTCAGCTGGTAGGGTGCAGACAGCTTACCTACCTAGGCAAAGTGGATATGATATTGATGGAGAGCTCTCAAAGTAAGCGAATTCAATTAAGTTGAGGAATTCCATTTTTGTATTTTTTGCTGTATTAACTAGAATTGTTTGCCTAAATTTTAAGCATAAGTTAACCGAGACTTTAGCGTCTGCTGGAAATTGTTTTCCTATGGCCAATAACAGTATATATGCATAGAAGTAGAGCACGGAAAGGCCGTAATTACAGCGGGATGCCCAATCAAAAAGAAGTTTGGATCCGATAAATCAGAGAAAAATCATTGATAAAACATCGAAAACAAAAAAAAATTAATAACAATTTTTTTTTAGTATTGGTTAAAATAAATAACGTTTCCTTTGATAATGACTATTCCATAATAGTTAAATAAACCAAGTCAAACTTGTCGAAAGAATATTTTGCAATAGCCGAGAAAATAGTAAAAAACGTAATGAATCATTCGTTAGAAATTGGTAATTTTAATCATGAATTTGTATGAAATTACCAACGAATTGTAATTAATCTATCATAACAGTTATTTATCCCAGAATTCTTTATTATTAAATTTGTAAACTGAAACAAAAATAAATACTTTTTAATTAAATTTTTTGTTTTATTTAACCTAAAACAACCCCTGAACAAATGTCTTAATTTGTTGAAAGACATGTTGTTAATTAACAGGCATATTGTTGATGTGTTATCAGATACTTAACAATTATGCAGTTATTCATCAAATATTTTATGAATGATAAATTTCCCGATGAACCATGTTTTCCCTTCGATACAAGTACTTTGACAAGTTTTTCTATTATCCTTTAATTATTTTTAATCGGTTATAAAATTACCATATTCCTTGATAGGCTTATTTTCATAAGGTAATTTTGGTGAATTTTATCTAGTTTTATCTTTTAGTGCGAAAAAGTATTATGGTCAGCTACGTAGGGAATTCTAAAGCTAAAGATATGCAGAACCGCGGAGAGGAGAACAAGAAACAACTTTTATTTATAATCTTTATTGTACCTTAGGTGATGAGATCATATTACTTTTTTGGGTGTAATTATAGAAATGTCTCATAATAAAAAACTTCATTTTTTGTGTTGGGTCATACAATAACGTGGATTTTCTTTCGAAATAATACATTGATATTCGATATGACTGTATTGTTGCTAGTTAGATTTTAATAAAGCTCCTAGCAATGCTATTAACACTCTTTGTAGTTTTATATAAACTGGACAATGGTGATTGACAGTGTATGTAGGTGATGGTCAGTATTTGAGTATTCGGTTAATATTCTGCGCTTCTTAAAAATTCTAACACACATAGTTGAAGAACTCTTCTCATTATATGTTAAATCCTATAAAGGAGCTACTGAATCGCGCTCATTTCCTAATTTGGATCAACAATTAATATGAGAACGACACGAACAAAATTTCAGCTCTTAAGCTCAACGCCTCATCAAACAGTGACCAAAGATGAAGTATATATTAATATAGTGAAAATCAAAGCTTTGTTGCAAATAAAAATGTAGAGAATTCCTTCTTTGCTCACGACAATGAAAAGTGCAGCATACTAAACGCTGCTAAGTTCCACATTATATTTATCACCTACACTGGCGGTTGGTGCAGATCAAATTGTTGAAAACTGGCTATAGTAGATATCAATTACCAGTGACGGTATCCCAAGACTTTTCGACTCAATTCCCTTTAAATTTGAGAATAAGGAAGAATTTATTTGAATTTGTATCGAATCGATAGTCGCTACTAAGTATGTAAAAGACAAATTTATATTTTGTCTGTGGCATGGGACTCTAACCTCAACGGCAAGTAACTGCTTAAAACGAACAATTATTCAACCCACCCACATGGTTTTAATATCAATTAAATAGATTCACTTACTTCAGTCGGCTTGGTTGAGATTCCACTGTGGCTTTTCGGATGTTGTTTATTGCTAATTAGATTTGAAATTTATGCAATACTCAGGGATGGTAATTCGAACCAAATTTCTACTGCACTACCAGGAAATGAAAAGAAAAAAGATTTTCATACAACTAATGTCCATTGAAATTGTTGCTTCGTTTGCAAATCCATAGCGAGTTCGGGGAAAGCACCAAGTGGGCAATGGACTGCATTTTTATCAGAAGAAATCATTTCATATGATGCGAATGTCCTTAATTATTGTTGAATATTTAGTGGAACCTCAAATTATATACGTATCACGTTAAAAAGTCAAAACGTCGCTGAGAATAATAACGGCAAAAATAAATCTGATTAAACAACCCCTCTTAATCAGATTCACCTTTAAGTGATTGAACTCACCTTATGAGCTCAGTCTGGTCCTTATAGAAATGCATACAAAAGAAAGAGCAGCCGACATGTTGAAAAGTGTCATACAAAATCTCCCTCATTTCAGTAATACACATGAACGATACTGTTTTAAGCAGTATTTGTGGGTTACAACATGAATGGGGTGCAATAAAAAGGTTGACAATAGCGCTCCTTGCCAAACGGTAAACCAAAACACCCGCGTAAGTCCCTATCTAATACGCGGTCGGATATGTTTCTGATTTAGCCAGATGGTTCCATTGTTTAGAATATTTTTGGAAAATATTTGACACAGATGATTCGGAAGGGATTTTATTTTAACAGTAAGTGCAAGGTGGACAAAACTGGCAGTTAATGAAAAGCGCGGACAACTATAGGAGCACCAATATTCCTTTTAAATGAGGCAGAGTAAATGCAGCGCAGTTGTGAAACATGTGCAGTGCACACAAAGTTCTTCAAACATTCTAAATTTTCTTTCTATTTTAACACCATACCTTTGTGAACAACTACCGCCCAGGTGTATCCAAAACGAGTACGACTTTAATGTTTTTTTTAAAGCAATAAATATATTCGCCAGACTAAATTCCATTTATCTTTCCTTGCTCATATCCACATATGTTGACCATATGACTTGAGGTGTGAACTGATACAGAGATACTTAGTATTTGTGGAGAAAATTCTGTCTTGATTTTTTTGTGATGACTTGGGAAAGGACGCCTCTGTAACGACTGAAAGGATATGATCACTTCTTACCGTTCTCACTTTTTTCTTTCTTTTGCATGCCCTCGGGATTTGTTAATTCTAAAAATGTCACAGATAAGACGGAAAACCACAATTTAGGAGAAAAATATTTCAGGACGTAGAAATCACATATACCCATTTTTAAATATCGCGAGCTTGATTCATAAAGACCAACATTTTCGTTTTGCGATCCTCCATCCCTCATCTTGGGTGGTAGTCTAGTTTTCTGTTTTCTGTTTTTTTTTAACAATTTTCATTGTAGAATGTCAAATGTAGTGGTCTAACGGACACAGTTCTTCACTCTTACCTTTGATGGAATTCTTTGTAGCTGTAACACCGTTCATAACTTGGTCCCTGCCTGAGTGGATGAATAGAGACAGGGTGGTGATATTCCCTTCATTGATAAGGGCGGAAAATAATTAATAGATCTTTCTGTTTCAGAGGAGCTAATGTGAAATAATTTAATTTAATGCACAGATGAAAATCGATAATTAGCAAATTACGCAAAAAAAAATTTTGTTAGTTGATTTCGCTGCATTGAAAGCAACCTACTCTGACTTTCGCAAGCTTGACTAAATGACTTTCCTTTCATATCTTTACCCCAGTTCTTTTCTCATCACATGTTGCTTATTTCACGGTGTAGTGGCTACCGTATATGTCTTTAAAAACTCGGTGTTCCGTAAGGTGCTAATATGCTAATCTTCGGAGGAGCAACTATTTCAAAATATCCATCCACGAAATTTACATGAAAACAACATGACGTGTCATAAATAATTTGATATTGCATTATTGTTGGCAAACTGTAGGTTTTTTTACTTATTTAGATCATCCATCAGACTCTTACCAAGAATTCCGCTATGACTTTTTATCTCTCTCATATCATTGTTCATCTCCACATTTACTGTTTGAATGCGCTAGTGAATATTATAGTTTAAAGTATTTTCTTGGTTGCTTGTAGCGAAAAAATTCCTGGAACTACCTTTAAAAGGTATTTATTATCTCTGATTATATTTAGTTATTAAATTTTTTAATCTCCCGAAAAATACAGACATGCCGCGTGGTAAAGTTTTAAGTGTGGAAGAACGAGCTGCAATTGTCGCTTAGAAGGATTGTGGACTTTCAGTTCAGCAAATTGCTAGGAAGATCAGAAGATCCAACACTGTAATACAAAACTTTCTTAAGTTGGGCGGTAATTATGGCAAACCTTCGAAACACAAACGGAACAAAAATTGAACGGCGACAATTTCGATCAATCACGGTAGATCATCAACAAATAAGTTATTTCCATAACAAATAGTGAGTAAATTAAACTTGTCAGTAACAGGCCGACGTCGCAAATTTTAAATGAAAATCCGACTATGGAATTCAAGAAAAGCGTCAGAAAGCCCCTTTAACTGCAGCACATAAAGAAGCCAGAGTATAACTAGCTGAAAACCATATGAGCTGGCCAACAAAATGGAGAAAAGTTCCTTTCCCTTTTCTTTATAGCTTCTCCTACTTAGCAGGCTAGCATGGGCCATCTCTTCCTCCATGCTTGGAGTGTTGGTAGATGGTTGTGTTGAAAATTCCCTCCAAAATGGGAATTTCTGGGCACTTTTCCCACAGTTATGATGTAATTTCCCACATTTTTTCCCTTGAACGAAAGGTCATAGAAATACACTAGAAGGAACAACTAGAGTAATATTTCAGAACAAATTCATTTTTACTGATAACAATTTCAAACAAACTACATATCTAACAGTCAAGCAAAAAGCTCACTCATGAGAAAGCCTTCTTCCTCTATAAAAGTATGTTCGCGTTATTTGTATTCTTCATTACATTATATTAATTATATGAAGTACATATTCTGGAAAGTCCCTTTGGGAAAAAGAGCGCTCTAAGCACTTTCCTAGAAGCTCTCAGCGCTTCCGATCTCTATCCCAGTTCATTACTTCTTTACGACGCAGATGTAAAGTATTTCACTGTTCTAAAGAAGCATTCCAGGAGGAATGCGATGATGGGCGACGAAGATTTTTGAAGATGTCTTTTGAAAAGCTTAATTTTGAATAATCATCGCAGTGCTTCTTCCTTAATCTCATAAGAGACCTTAAAGACTGCTTCCCGAAAATAGTAGTAGGGCGCTTGCAACCGTAAGCATCCCTATGAGGCAAGGCCATGAGTATAGAGAAAGGCAGTGGTGCATACTTCCGAAGAAGCGCTTCAGTAGACTAATCTTCTATAGAATTTCCAAGCGACGGCTATAGAAGCTCTTGAATTAGTAAATTGTACTTATTTCAGAATCGCTGTTTTCTCGTCTTGTCGCTTATACCCATTCAAGTTCTCAAAGCTTTTATTTCAGAAATGCGTGATATTTTAATTTCATGGTTTTGAACGTGTTATTGCAAGAAATATGTCGCTACAAATTGTATCAATTTTTTATATTTTAGTAATATTCCATGCTCAATTAATGTTGTCTTAATTATGCAGAAAATTCAATTTATTGTGTAAAACTTAAGACAATATTTTTGTGTATAATTTTTCCCACGATTTTGTTCTAAGAGACACGATTATTCCCATTTCCCTTTTACAATCTTTTGGGGGTGAAAATTCCCATAATATGGGAGAATTCCCTCAATCTACCAACACTGCGTTGGGACCTTTCGTCTCCCTGGCATGGAAAATAAAGCAAAAAAAAAATAGACGCAACCCATTCAGTCAAACCGAAAAGCCTACAAATCATAAGTCTGCCGGTACAATTCTTACAAGATAGCATGCGTAATTTTGAACGAAATTGAGCAGAATGAGCTGAATAGTATTGCAAATGATTGCGACTGTATGCAGATAAAGAACTATAAAGTTCGTGTGAAAAAGTAATCCACTGAATTATAACAATGGACTGAGCGTATTACCATTTTTCTATAGGAAAGAATTGCACAAGTTTTATAGTTTTCTCTTTCGCGCTATGGCAGCAACCAATATCAACATTATTAAAATTTGAGCTCTGAAATTCAACCAAGTAATTTATTTAAGCAGAATACAGATTCTAGAGACAAAAAGATGGCTCAACACAACCGTCACATTCAAAAGTGCGATCGCAGAAAAGTCACCGTGATAATCATCATCGCCATTATTCATCTGGTCAATCTAGAGTTCAATCTGCTGGTGCTTCAGAAGCTTCTGCTCCCGAAAAAATAGACTTATAAATACTGTCGGCATTCACAAGGTTCAGCTGTGTCATATACAGAGTAAAAAATTTGCACAATTGTTGCCACAAAGCTTAGGTATCTTTCTCTAAAATGTAGGAAAAATTCTCTAAAATGTAGCTAATATTCCCTTAAATTTTACGGAATAATCCCTAAATTTTAATATTCCCTACATTTTAGAGAAAAATACCTAAGCTTTGTGACGACAATTTGTGCATTTCTTACAGTGTAGCATTTAAAAATACAAATATATAAATAATTCGTAGCACAAAAGTTATCGAATGCTATATAAAAGCCCAAGTTCACACAACATTCCGCATGTTCCTTTTGGTGCTTTATCTAAAAGGCACCAACATTATCCTCATTCAAAACTTTCATATTCAATATCGAATTCATCTGCTTTTGGGTAG
Organism: Dioctria linearis; assembly: GCA_963930735.1. NCBI lineage: Eukaryota > Metazoa > Arthropoda > Insecta > Diptera > Asilidae > Dioctria > Dioctria linearis. The sequence continues at coordinate 335,442,833 of OZ005741.1, read as the reverse complement.
TTTCGCACCTACATATTCTGCAAATACTTTAATTTTAAAGAAGAAAATATTCTCGGAAAATTCAGTGTTAGAGTGACGGTATAACAACGAAACATCAAAGCTTTCATTAACCTAGTGTAAATGAATCAGTCGTATGGTTGATACGTAGGGTACGGGTACGGGTAGTTTTATGCCATCACCAGCCTCTCATCAACCTCATCATTCTCAATAGCATCGGAAATCAAGCTTTGATGGCAAAGGAGGTACAAGTGATAATTCTCTGCATGAAAACTATTTTAACTATTTGTATGCATGTCCCCGGTGCATGCTGGATACTCTACTTCTATCTGTGGATGAGCTGAAAAACCTGCCTCACCAAGACCTGATGCGCTTCATTAAGAGGACAGGAAGGTTTTGGTGAATGGCCTTCTAGCAGGACAGCACAATGGGCGGCTATGGCCTCCGTGCTTGGGATAGGGTTTCCTGTCCCCCTGCCTTTACAAAAAAAAAAAAGAAAAAAAAAATGGAAAGTGAAGAGAAAAGCCTAAAGTACTGGCTAAACTTTAAACTTCCTCCGCCGGTCTGGCGGCTGTAAGCGCAGTATCACAGTTATCTATTATGAAGGAATGTGATATCGGGAAATTCGCACAAGATAATTTAAATCTTCATTTTAGGGGTATCCTTATGAAGCAGTCTTCTGTTCGTGATATGCTTGGACATCAAATGCAATTGTGATTTGCATACTGCATCAATAATATTCGTGTGGGATGGCCCAAATGGGACTGAAAGAGCGCTAATTACTTGCTCATATCGTATTTGATACAGCTTATTTGGGTGGATGACATGAAATGAAAAGATTCTCTGTGGGTTTTAGATTTCGCTCAGGTGAGCCTGAGCACTGAGCAGTAATATTGGGAAACATAAACTTGCCTCGGGGGACGAAAAATTCTATACTGCAATTTTCTAAGCAGCATACCAATACTACTGCAATCAAATAGTTTCGATCATTTTGAAATTGTGAAATTTCTGATCGGACGGAGAGGTAGATGAATGGTGCAGGCGGAGGTCGCGCCCAGACCTGCGAGCCAACCATACTGAGTACTGAGATGCATCAAGTGTCTACGACATATATATGTCGTAGATACTTGACGTAACTCAACACTTCATGAAATGTTTTCGCTTAATTCTTTTTCACACGAAGTGTCTGAAATTTTTAGTCACTTCATGAAATGCTATAGGCCTTTATGCCGATAGTGTAATACCACCCGATATAACCAAATACTACTCATCTACCTACTATACGCATTGTTTGCTGGTGGCTTTGGTTTCATCTTAGATATTGTGAAATTTTATAGAGAGCCAATAATGCCCTTACATATTCTCACAACCGATATTAGCCGCGTAGTTTATTATTAGCAGATATTGTTTTCGATCACGACCTAATAGTGCTGGTATGCAATCTTAATGCTAGTGGAGAACAATATCGAAGGGCTTTATTATATAATTATTATAGATGCGCATGATTTAAATGCTCTATATGCTGTAGTTAAACGCAGATTTTATCTGTTATGCCATTATTTGGTTTAGCTGGTTTAGCTTAAACTGAAGAACACGGTATTGTGCTGATTCTTTTTTTCCCAGTAAGTTAGAAGGTCGTTAGCCGGGGAGCAATGCTCTCATATTCCATATTCCCTTATTCGTTCAAATTTTTCGAAAAGTATGGAAAAAGTAATAACTATCATGGGACTCGTAAAAGCAAAAAGAACACTGGCCTCAAATTATTCAGGGCAGTTGTGATATTTCCGTTATTGTACTAGTAATCCCTGTTTACACACGAATACTAGTACATCGGAACTGATTCAAAAATAATGTCCTCATGCTAAATTGCGCCTAATATCATTAAAGCTCCGGGAGATCAATATTTTATTTTTAGAGAAATTCTCTAAAGTGCCTTGCCTTTTTTGCAAGCCCTCACTTGATTTCATCCACTTTCGTTATTCTTGAAGGTATTCTAATCCGAAATACTCCATTAGGGGATGACTTCAAGCTTTCACATAAAAAGGACTAAGACGCGCTTATTTCGCTAAATAAAATCGCCCAAAATGAAATCAAATCAAGAAATAGAAGATTAGTGCGGGATCTCGACTTCCATCAGCTACTTCGCTCTTGTTGTTTCATTTGCCTTGCCGGCGGTATAGTGGTATTCAACCCACCATCGGTTTTCGCCACTCGACTCGACGGCGAATCGTACAAAATTTGTTGAGATGAGAGTTTTTCCTTTCTTTTCTACTTTCTCAGGGACTAAATCACACGATTCCTGGGGATTAAGTTTATTTCTTTCTTGGGATGTGTAAGGGGAGCAACGAGATGCAAACTGTACAACAACCTAAACCTGGAATTGTTTTAAATGGGCAAAAATAGCAAATAGGGACAGAAAGGGAAATAAAAGAAGATAATCAAAGGAATTATGCCAGAATTCTGGGCTTAATCTAATTGGAAAGTGATAGTGTCTTATTTGGTTTCTCCTGAATAAGATGACTTTTTACGACATCATTGTGTCGTTTATTTCATTTTCCGTAGAGGTTTACATAGATAACTCAAAGAGTCGCAGCTAACATATTCTTCTTTGATTACTCTGTAGCAGAATCGACACAGATTTATTATTGTGTGGTTAATGTTCTTTAGAGATAACTACGTGTGCAAGATAATCTTGAATTCCTGATGGCGAAAATAGTCAGCGTGGAAACTCAAACAGTTAAGATTTCTCAGTTTGAGATCAATAGCGGACTATCAGCGCGAAGGCAGACAAATAAACTCCTTAATTACACATTCCTGTGGAGCGTTATCAACATGACCAAATTTATTCAAATTCGTTATCTTCTTCTTAAGTGATTGAAGACAAATGCGTCATTTATACGGCTGCCTAACTAACATACGTTCAAAAAGAGTAAAAATCTAAACCTTGCGATAAGAGTATACACTAAGCTATAGACGCCTCTCCAGGAATGATTAAGTAAGCAGTCGTATTCTTCTATGTTTAATGCGTTCCTGGTCCTCCTCACTAAACTCAAGTTGCGGACGTTTGACAGTCATTTAATTTATTGGGGTCAAAACTCAGGTCGTGTTTACTTATTCCTGTTAGTAAGCGATGTAGAAATTGAGTTTAAAGTGATTCAATCCTAAGAGCCGAACTACAAAAATATATATATGGGTATGAGTCACTTCTTTCATGGCAGTATTATACTGATGATATTTACTTGGACAGGATAATCTTGGCAATTGAGATATTAGTTAAGAGGTGCTATACTTGGAATTTACCTTTTTTAAGAATTCAAAATAAAGGAGACAAACAAATGCTAATAACTAGAAACATGTAGGTCCGACTCACAGGAATAATAGCCTGCTGTTTCAGGTGCCTTTTCTGATTGTATTAATAATACTAGGTAAAACCTGATATCACCATTCTTAATAACGGGCGCTATGTTAGATAACGTTATACTAAATATTTACGACTTGTGTGGAAGAAGAAACACCAAGCCAGAAGCGATTTTAAGTAATTATTTATGGTTTTCGCCTGCTCTGAATTTAAAACTTTATCGGAATATATTGCACTTTTGTTATATGATTGCTATCTAAGATTGCTACAGCCTGGCGACATTTATATAAAAGTCATGCAAAACTAATCAATGTCTCAATCAATCTTTGAGCAATTAACAGAACTACTTGTTATGGGCTATGAGCGGGACTTTGACTCGATTGACAGGACCTACATTACATACCAAGGTATCCAGAATATAAGGTATACTCAATATCAATTATTCACACATCGTGACGTATTGTTGACTGATTTCATATAATATATAACAACGAAATATAAACTTTAATCTGCGAAATTTTGTCTGGACCACAACAAAAGTAACAGCAATGCTCCACTTCTTCGCTTTAATATGACGAACTGTATTTTAAATCAATCATACCTTATTTTCTGTATGTGGGCCATAAGAAGGCGAAGTATTACGCGAGAAATTAATGAGCTTATTGAATAACTCTAGACGGTCGACAGAGATGTTAATGATCTCCACTATGACTTTTTATAATTAATTAGTAATTATTCCTGTACATACTAACTCGTATGCAAACAATGAGGACTAAAAGATTCTTCCAAGTTGGCTTACACCTCGGCATCAGCACCTAATCGAAGGGCTCCAATCACTCATTATGAAGGCTAGTTGCTTGATGAAATCCGATATAAAAAAATTTAACATTATGGAACGCGAGTTTTCATATAAATATATATATTTCTCTTAAAACGAAGTCAAAGAAATATACCAAGATCCACCTCAATTAGCATACAAGGCAAGGCATTTAATCTAATATTGTGTTCAGTCATGACGAATCCATACTTTCAGGTTGATGACATAAACACCAGCGTCCAGACCACCAGAACTTGAAGGGCCGGCCCTAACACAATGAAAACAGTACTGACTAAGACTCCCTAGTGGAATTCAGTTAAGTATATACTTGTGCTTAATCTCTGCAAGATACAAGAAGAAATTCTTTTGCAGCATCATTCCAGCAGAGAATGAGGACGGCACGTTAAATTCAAAGGACACACAACAGGTAAACATATGCACATAATATATAGTGCACCTTGAGTTATTTTCCGTTTTCTAGTTCAGGCATCTGGAAGCAATAATGAGGCGTAACAAATTCTCCATTAGATCCCCTAAAAATTGTTACATATACAACATATTAGGTGAGACTTGTTCTAATATCCTCTCATTTTTATGTATGACTATACTTTCAGGTGTATCAAATCCGACTCTGACTGAAAGTCATATAAAGTTTCTTACAATTATTTGGCATAGAATTTTTATAATTACCTTTAGGAAAGATATAAGTTCTAATGATTGACAGCCTTCCACTTTTATTGGAAATTCTTCTAAGATTCCTCTCCAATTAACTTAACTTATATCTTGATGACAATAACATTTTATCCTGTTATAAGTCAACGTTCGCTGAAAATATATCACAACTAACGTATAATATTATTTATAGCTTATTGGATCTTTACAGATTTATTGATAAGTGATCTGTATTTTAGTTTGGGCTATCTGTGAGTCATTTGTATTCTAGAACCAAAGCAGTACTGTCTAAAAAACAACACTGTACCCTAAGCATTTTAAATGAAATAGAAAATTAGGCTCAAAGTACCCTGAAAGGGGGGTTGGATTGGCTCCTATTAGTCAATTTTTATTGTTTGTAATGGCCCGTGAAAGCCTTTCCTTTCCCATAATAAAATTCATATATATATACCTGATTGAAATATAATGATTTATACTCACCAAAAATGTTCTGTCAATAGGCTGCATTTTGTGGGAAGTAAGAAAAAGACTGCAGCATTAGTTTACGGAGATTGTAATGTGACTTTCGGGATTATTGCTGTGGTTTAACGTGCATTATAAAATGCTGCAAATAATATAAACAAAATATTTTCATCCGATCATTCTGATGGATTTTTACTTCAAACAGTAGTACTAGGAGGAGTTTTTAATATGTGCTCTTGGAAATTCACTTTTGGATACATCGGCATAGGCGAAATATGAATACTAATTTCATCGAAATATTAACTCTGTATTCTTCGTAAGTAACAAATCCGCTTTGATGTTCTGCTTTAGGACCTATACTGTAAAAAATAATAGGACTATTCCCTAAGACACGTTTTCTCCTAAAATTAAATGTAATTTTCTCTTATATAAAGGAAAATCAGTTTAATTGCCCCAAATCAATGGAACATTCAATGAATTTAGGTATTTGGCACCAGAAAACCTATTAAGTACCGACGTAAAATTCCCGAAATGTTAGCTCTCTTCGATATAAGGAATATTCAATAAATTACATTTATATTGTTTTTCGCTATGTGGTTTGAGCATGTCCAGCGTCAGTGTTACCAATTTAGCTCTTTTATGGTGCATTTAGCCATTTAAAATTCATTTTTGCCACGAATATTTCAATTTAGCCATTACCATTGAATCTTTAATGATTTTTTCAATTTGAAATTCAATTAATTTCATTCACTTTAGTCACTGAATGTACCCAAACTCAACGAAATTAACGCTATCTTCGTGATGCCTCAACAATTTTTACTACTACTACTTTCTTACATTCTAACTACGTTGAATTTCTATTAAAAAAAAAACAATCTTAAAATTTTGCAGAGTAAAAGCTGAAAATATTAAAAAAATTCCCACAATTCGGCCAAATTGGACATAGGAAGGAACAGAAGTAATGATTATTCGAACAACAAACAAAGGTACCTATATTAAAAAATTAAAAGTAGGCAACTTAACTTATATCAAGAACAAGAAAAAAAATCACTGAAGGTGAAAAAAATCCTCAAATATACCTACCTACCTACCTAAATAACTTTAAATAAATGTTTGGCTGTAACTTACTTACGACGCGTATCTTTAAAAGCGGACGTATTTTTGTTTCTTTCCATCAACATAAAATATCATTTTTCAGCCAATCCAAAAGCCTTAAATAAATTTTGCAAATAAAATTATCATACTTCTCACTTATGGTTGAATAGATTTCATTTTAAAAACAGCCACACCACGCCCTTTTGATTGCATTCTTTCCCTACCTAACAGGTTCTGGTTGGGCACTCACACCACTATTTAATTTTTACAGGTAGATAAGTGAGGTGTTTATAATCGACCGTCCGGCTAGATGGAAGGTGCATTCCTTAATTTTTATTTTTATTGTCTGGTTAGGTCCACTCGCCGTATGGCTGAAGAGAATATTAAAATGGCGCTTCCATACCGCCTTTTACTTAATTAGGTTTTAGTTAAGCCGAGAATTTCATGCCTACCTACGCATGCATTTACAATTGTATCAGACTTATCCTTTTAACTTTTATGAAGGATTTTGATTTCGATACGAATGAAAAACAGTTTCCATCAATATGTTACCAGAAAACGAGGCGACATTACATTTCCGGAATTTCTTATCAGTTGCAGTTCATATCTAAGCTAAGCAACGAGACATGGGACACAAAATTATTTGGTTTGCTTAAGAACTCTGCTTTTATGACATGCACTCACTTGATAGTCCAAATCCCTGAGGAGGAAAATCATACTACATACGTGCCTAAATAATCTGCTTCCAGTATCAACAGATGGGAGGATGCATTCGAACTCGAAGAAGGGAGCATCTCAATCTCAATATGTCATTTGTTTCCACTGGGATCTCTTGAAATATCTTCGTAACGAAGGCGCATATACAAAATCTATCCTTCAAAATGTCTATTTTGTGAGAAAAGGATGTCTCACAGGGAATTCAGTGGGAAGCTAATTTTTCAACGGGTAGGTACAATGTAAATTCTAACAAATCTTTATTCTGAGAAAAATCATCGCTCGTATAAATATGGTAAGTTTTAAGTAAATTTTCAATTATAATTATAAAGTTAACTTAAGTAGTAATAACAGTTAAAGATTTTTCCACTATATTCTTTGATCATTCGAAAACTCCAACGGTTATGTAATATGTAACAAATTTTAAATAATCATTCATAAAGATAAATGAAGCATAAATAATTTAACCATATCTACATTGCAAACAACGCATTGTAAAGGGGTTGTGGGTGGTGTCAGATCATTATACCCATGGGATACGATTAACATACTCCATCCTATCCTACTAATATACTTATCTAACTGTATACTCTGACTGAACCTTGTGTTAACCTGCCGTGAAAGAAGATGATACTAGATATCAGTTTTGATAGGGTATATACAACTTTTATATAGAGTTGACATGCAAAAATTTGGACTGTCATTTATTAAGAAAATTTGAAATATAGAAATAAAAATTAAATATATTTTATATTTTATAAACACAAACACGTGTCATAGAAGATATTGGAAAAAAACTGATGAGCTGCAATGTTGACTAGGCCTACAACAAAAAGAAAAACACAGGAGATTCACTTAGTATTGACTGTACAAAATTTCAGTTTTCTAAGTAAACGCGTTCTCGAGTTATCGTGCGCACGGACAGACGGACGGACGGACAGACGGACATGCAAAAATCAAAATAACTTTTAATTTTATGCGGGGGTGTCCAATCCAATTTGCTCTACCATTATTATTTCTGTGCGTTACAAACGGAATGACAAACTTAGTATACCCTATAGATTTCATCTAGGGTATAAAAATAAAAAAATAAATTGTGAAGTCTTCATATGAATTGATGCCATGACGTCACTGTATCACCCATCAAAAATCTAGTTGGTATACCTTGTTAATATCTGTATACCGTATCGTGGCTTGTATTCACGGTATACAGACACAAGGAGTGAGGGCTATGAAGCGCGGTCGGCCCTGAGCGTCACGGCATCAGACGAAAGAAATTTTGTATTTATTAATTGTATATTTGTAGTTTATATTAATTTCAGTAATCGCATGAGCCAAATATTAACAGTTTAATGCACGGATTGATATATCTGTAATAGGTTACCGGATCGCTTACAAAATATTGCTTTTCTTAAGCTGTCAGGTAATTAGTAATTTTGAAAATATTGAATTTTTATTTACTATAATATTACCATTGTAATTTGTCAAAGCTGTTATCAAATAATTTATTTTAATAATTTTTCCGAATTTTTCACATTGAATTGTGATGCCGTGGCGTCACAAATCAAGTGTCAAATAATTAGTAGGCTTACTTTATTACTCTGTATACCTACCGTTAGGGTTTCCAATTATCCGACATTAATGACTATCCGGATATCGAATACTGAAAACTCAAAATATCCGGATAATCCGGATATCCGGATAATCCGGATATCCGGATAACAAAAAACAAAATAAATAAATAGCTTGAATCCAATATTTCATGGTGTTTTATAATTTTTTTAATCAAATATTTTCATTATGTACATTAATAATTAATAAATTGTAAAAAGCAATATACGATTTAAATTTATTTTGTTTTTAAAAAAGAATATTTTAAAAAGTTATTGCATTGAAAATTTCAAAATTGTAATTGATTTAAACTGTAAATGCTGGCTTTATTGTAAGAAATGCATTGAAAAATATGTTTTTTGCGTTGCTCTGCCACTTTCAGTTATCCCTACAGACTGGCAATGTAATGGGAGCACATTTTGAATTATAATCAAAATATTTATGGAATGTGGTATATTGCCTGCTTCTAAAAAGATTTATTTTCATAAGCATTTTGTCTCGGTGTTCATCCATTCGTTTTTTATTCTGTTTCGATAAATTTTAACCTAAGTTCGTTCTAAACTCGTCTAAGCTTTCAAATAGAAATTTATAAGCACATTAAGCGGTCAAAAGTGTCGCTGAATTTTTATTTAATTCCTTTGCTGCAGTCTCTAGTGGTAATAGGACATCTAACAATTCTTTTAAACTTGATTGCCCTTAAATGGTTAAAAATTAAATGTTGCGTCGTTGACTGCTGGCTTACTCGTTGGTTACGTCAACAAGCCGAGCCATCGTCCACGTCATATATGGATAACGCCATACGGGTAACAGAAAACTCCTACACCGGAATCTGGAGATATCTATTTACTCCATAATCAATGTATATACTACCTTTTTGGGCGATTAACTCAATAGTTTATTTATAAATATATTTAATTTTTAACCACACTATTATCATGTAATTTCAGTGCTTAGTAGGTTTTGTTATACCCTAGATGAAATCTATTGGGTGTACTAAGTTTGTCCTTTTCCGTTTGTAACGCATAGAAATAATTATGGTAGAGCAAAATGGAATGAAAACCCATGTATAATATTAAGAGTTATTTTGATTTTTGCATGTCCGTCTGTCCGTCTGTCTATCTGTCTGTGTGTCCGCACGATAACTCGAGAACGCATGTACTTAGAGAACTGAAATTTTGCACATGAGCTTTTTTTTAAAAAAAAAAGTAAATTCAAGTTCGAAAATGGGACAAATCGGGTAACTCCTTCAAGGAGTTGCCATACAAAACTTTCGTTTTTCACTACATATTTGGACATTGCTTTAGAGAGTATCAGCGTAGAGAGCTGACATTTTCTACGCGACGTTTTCATAAAAACAGTAAAAATAATTTCATAAATGAGCTAAATTGGGCCATATAAAAATTTTGATCTTTTACGTGAAAACAATCAGTCCTAGACGTTTTTTGTGTACTCAAAAGTTCTTCAGAATATGAAATGCTATGAAACTAGTTATAATAATTTTTACTGTCCGACGAACCGTTCTAGATATATATGCGAAAAACCACTTAGAAAATCAAACTTACACATGGGTGACCATACGAAATTACATAGACCCAGTTTAGAGAGGTCAGTCTCAGTATGCTGCCTCTGCCGCACGAAATCTGTAGGTTGGGTGATGCTTCATTCCTGCCCCCAACCATCATATTACCGAGAAGTTTTCGTAGGGCAGAGGCAGCTTATTGACCCGTCTAAACCGGGTCATAAGGGCATTCATTTAGGGTATTATAAGAATTACTCTTGGACCAATTCTAGCTTTCTTACTTGTTTTATTTAAAATTTGGATAAAAAACATCCAAGACAACTTATTTGTTTATTTAAAGAAACTTTAATAAATAAATAATAATAATAAATAAAACTGCCACTTGAGAAAGTAAATGTATAATTTGTTGAAAATAGCTAAACAGTTAGAAAGAAAACAGTATTTTCCTGAAAAAAAAAATGTCAAAAATATCCGGATTATCGGATAATTAAGGAAAAATATCCGGATTACCGAATAGTCAAAATGCGTCGGATAATCCGGATAATTTGATATCCGGATATGCGGATAATTTGATATCCGGATACCTGGATATCCGGATTGGAAACCCTACCTACCGTGACTTAATGTAAAGTTATCACGTATGACAAGTGGAATTTCACCTTTAATGTCACCATCACCATCTATTTGAGCTCGCCTCTCGTCGCTAGAAACCAACAGAATACACATCATCAAGGTATATAGCAGACACGGTATTCCCATTAAAATTTTGACACATTGCAGCTGATAGCCTGTGACGTGTTTCGTCCTATAACGTATATACATTTCTATTGAAAAGACAGAGTGATGAGAGAGAATATTGTGTTCTCTGTACCGTACTTTCCTGTACATTCGGACACAAATGGCGGATTGTGGTTTGTAATGAGAATACCTTGTATCTCTGTACAGTGATACATCATTAAACACAATTGCGAACGACGAAATTCCACTGTGAAACTTCTAAAAGCACAGCGAATGCACCAAATTACGACGAAGAACAACGGTAAGTGGGCGACGAATATGTCGTCGGGATTGATCAAATTATAATTTTGCCGTCGTCGCTGCAGTACTATCAACAAAATGCAACGAATGAAATTGTTTTGGCATTTAGTTTTGTTTTTTTGAGGTGGTAGCACGCCGCGGTAATTTTAAAAGAATGAGTTTTGAGGAAAACTGATCGAGGAAGTGCGAAATCATAAAATTATTTATGATTTACAAGACAGGCAGAATAGAGTGGTTTGGATGGCGCTTCAATATAAATGGTGAAGTTGTGATATTTTGCATTTAGTTAATTTCTGTATTTTCAGTTGACAACTACAGAAAAAAGTGGAAGAATCTTAGCGATAGTTACAAAAAACATCGCCGGCAAGATCACTTGCAAAATATGCAAATACACTCAATAAAAATCACCTTTAAAAACCCTGAAAGCAAAAAACAAATGAAATTTCAGTATCTTCTTCTTTCACAATCGCCTGTCGTTGAAATTGTGCTCCCAATTTTTCGATTACCTGTTTTATCAGCGAATTTCCCGCTGCCGTCTGTCGCTCTTTCGCCGCGGGGCTTTATGGATTTCCTGAAACCTCCCGGACTATAAAGCTGCTCGTACTTGAAACGTACATCTACCATATTTTTTGCAGTTTTCGAGGAAGCTGTTATAATTTCACATTGCTCAATGATCATGCTTTGCTGATCACCATCTCTGTCTTGAACTCCGCTCCATCATGTAGGTATGTAGCGAAGACATATGCACCGAAAGGATTCTAATATGCTCTTCGTTAAGACTGGGGTCTCTGAGCCACATATCATCGCAACAGGCATTGACAAACAAGCTGCAATTTTGAGTCTATTCAGTTTCAGAGCAACACGCTATAGTGACTATAAATACTTTTTGCGTTCAGAGCGTTCTCAAAGTTCAGTTGTGTTGGCGTAGTACAATGACATTTCGTTGGCAAGTTTTTTGAGCCTGGAGTAGGATCAGATAGGGATAGGGCCAGTAACGCACACAGGATTTGGCTTTGGGGGGGGGGGCATAGGTGTCCCAAGTCTTAACGAGTCGGAAAAATAGGGCTCTAAAGTCGCGTCCTGCATCCATCTGAGCACTTAAGGACTGCTATTGTAGATTAAAAGATTTTATTTTATTTTATCGAAATTTGTAATAAAATACAGACCACATTTTATACGTAATTTGTAAATTATGTTCCCCCCTCTCGGTACGCCCGTGGATAGGACTACAGGTAGGTATACGAATTCTTGAAAAATTGAGCAAGCAGGAAAGATAGCAGAGTAAATAATCAATGAATGCCGTGGATAAAGCTGTAAAACTGTATCCATCATGTCTACATTGTATTCGTCAGTGATGTCTGAATGAATTCCACAGTACCATTAGACAGTTAAGCTTAATTACACAAGATTTTGCTCCGCCCCGCTGCTTCAATACTAAAATCGCAGAAACCGAGATTTTCTGCCATAATAATTTTAATGTAGGTATGTATTCAAAAGGACATAGCAGCGCAAAATTTTTACGCCTACCAACGACGTATGCTGTGGATTATTTCTTGGATTTTGATAATATATGTACTTTCTATTAGAATTACAAGAAAAAAATAAAATTTGTGAAATTATTTGCCATCGTTGCTTACACTTTTTACGTTATTGTTCGTGTTATGGGAATGTTTATTATACTAGTTCCATGAAACTGCTTCAATAACTAGTTACAAAGCCTACATTGTAAACGGTGTTTCTGGCAATTACAAACAATGCTAAAAGTAACGCAAGTTAAAATACAACACGTAACTACTTCTATAGCCACCACAACTAGTTATGGAACTAGTCTAGCACACGTTCCATTTCCTACTGGGAGTATATTAACTGGTGTCCTTAGCTGAATACTTCAATGACGTTAGTCATGTGCTTTCACCATGCCAATTTACTTTTTCCAGTATTTTAAGCAATAAGCAAGTAAGCAATTATATACGTGGAGGAATTGAATTGTTGCCTGTATGTGTTTAGTTATGGAAAATATTTAGATACTATGCACAGATAGAAGTTATCAATTTGACAATGTTGTTATTCTTGTTCGCTACGGCACATATATAGGTATATATGGTGATACGTTCTAGTTTATGCATATCATGAGGTTTTTTAGTTCCAAGCTAGGCGTGTTATTATCATAAATAAACAAACCTAGATTCTTTCACAAAATCTCTTTCTGCAATTTCCAATTAACGCGATACTCGAAAAATTTAACTGCGCACTAAAAGTGGACTTGGATGTGATAAAAATCGTTGCCTCTCATCATTAATTTACAGTCCACAAAAGTTCCAGCGGATTTTAATTAACTCGTTATCAACTCAAAACTTGTTCATAGTTGGGGTAAAAAGAAGAAACAAAGAAAAACCCACTCTGTCCCTTGATGAAAGACCGCAGAGACGGACTGCTCAAAAAGTGATTTCTTATCATCGGTTGTAATTATCAGCGGACAACAAAAGCGCTGTATGAAAGACTATACACACGCTAAGTAATTAAAATAGTAAACGAACTCTGGAGAAGACACTACGTGCACCCAAGCAAAAGCACAGGCACAGACCGTTCCAAGGAAACGGATTGGTCACCGTCGACCGTCGGTCGAGCGTTGACGTTCGTCAGCGGGTGCTGCTGCTGCGGGGTATAGAAACGGTGCACTGAATAAATCAGTGGTCCGCTCTTATCAAGTAAGGAAGTAGGAGTTCATTTCGCCGGGGTCAGTTTAATAATTTTCGTAGTAATTTGAGATACTTGGCCGACTCGTGGATTTTTTACAGCGTCTGCATCGGTGTGGGTAGAATGTTGTTTGCTCATTTCATTTCGTTTTAATCACAGTTGTACCGCTAGTACGCATTTTACAGGTTTAATATAATTTGGTTCGGCATCGAGGCTCGAGCTGAGTCTGATCTGAATAAGGAGAGGGATAGCCATCGCAGTGGTTGTTCGTCTTGTTTCCGAGATAAGTTTCTCGGAATATGAAATGCTACAGCGGAGTTGCGATAGCTCTTCGCAGTTAATTGACATCTATTTATAGCGATCTGAGGTGATTTGATGTGCGTCTTATGGCATGGCTTTCATAAGCGGGGCTGATATCGATGAATGACCGATTCTGATTTAAAGAACCGTGTAGACTTTGGTCGCTCTTATCGCATTCTAATTTCTGAACCTTAGTGTGAGCATCTTCAGTATATGTAGGTAATACCTAGACTTTGAGCAAGTTATAACGGATTATAACTATATTGTTGGGAATCCATTCTTACGGGTATATGTAATACAAACGACACGAGTATTATATTTCTAATATCAGGACTGGAAATATATTTCGCAAACTTAATATATTTGCAGGCTGCATCTTTACATTTCGAGGACCATATTTAGATGTTTGTGGAAACATTATTTTGTTCGATCCATATAAAGTTTCAAGAGTCGTAAGTTCTATAAAAAAAAAATCACCTGGTAGGTATTGATAAGCTCTACAAGTCTTATAGTAAACATTTTTTCGGTATAATATCACGAGAATTTAGAAACCAGTAAAAAACCCGTTTCGATCTCTTTTTTCCTTCGATATCTCGACACCGATCGATGGTACGGGAAAAACCTTTATTGTAGAACTGGAAAAAGCCAGAAAAAGTAGGTATAGTATTACAATTTTCCTACACAACCGGGAGCCGAGTTATTGCGAAAAAAGAGATAAGTATTTTCAAGATGGCGGAGAACGCACTTTGGAAATCTTGGTCGATATTTTGAGGTTGATTGATTGATAATTGAGGTTGAGACACCCTAACAGGGGCTCTGGAATGTAGGCCTTAAAAGGCCCATTTGTCACCTTCCACACTTATGAGTAATAACTCATAGGTCCCAACCGGACGCTTTTACGAATTCGAGTATTGGATCCCAGCCCTCCTTGCCAGCTTCGTTCAGGTCGTCGAGGAGGTGTGAGCCAAGGAATCTGTAACGCTTTCCCGAGAGGGCCGGTCAGTGACAAAACAAGTGAGTCACTGTATCGGGTTCCTCTCCGCATCCCCTTCACACAGGGTTACTAACACGCCCTATCCTGTGTGACCCCTGAGACGAGAGTGCCCAGTAAGAATTTATACCAGGGTTCTCAGAGTTGGCTTGTTTAACCCTAGAAGTTTATTTGTTTCTTTTGGGTTAGGTCTGCCCCACCGCTCCTTTGTAGTTCTACCTGATAGATGATCCAACCAAAGGCGACAGTGTTGACGGTTGGCCCAGGCTGAGATATTATAAATGAGGTGATTTGGTATGATCCCTATTATACAGGATGATGCCTCCGAGGATGCACCGAGACTAGCAAGCTCGTCCGCATTTTCCCTTTCGCTAATATCGCTATGACATGGTACCCAAAGCACCAATACCCTGTTTTTCCGAGAAAGGAAGTTCAAGGTGGACTTGCATTCCAATACAAGTTTGGAGTTTGTAAATGGTTTTGACAAGGCTTTAACAGCTGCCTGACTGTCCGAGCAGATCGCAACCTGCTTGTCCTCAATGTCTGAGTTAAGGAGATGCCTTCCTACTTCAAGTATGGCTTTGACTTCCGCCTGGAAACCTGTGACATGGCTCTCCAGGGGTATGGCAATTTCCACATGAGGCTCCTCGCAGAAGGCGCCGGCTCCAGTGTTTTCTTCCGATTTGGAGCCGTCTGTAAATATGATAGGGTTTGTTAATGGCTGCAGCATGGATTGTGATTCCCATTCTGCCTTAGCTGGAGTTTTTGTTTTAAAATTGCTTTTAACATAGTTTCGACGAGATGCTTACTATTCCTGTCAATTGCAGACACAATAGACTGCACAAACTCAAAGATGGATACATGTGGGGCTCGTGAGCCGGTGTGAATCCAACTCTGACCGAGATGCAGCATCAGCGCAGTAATTGACGCCCACTTCTTGATATATATATGAATAGGTTGCACGTTAAGGATGACCTCAAGAGCCCCAGAGCTGATTGATTTGAGAGCGCCGCTTACGCTAAGTAGGCACAATCTTTGAACTTTCTCCAATATCTTGCGATGATTGGCGAACTCCATTGCCTTCCACCACACCCCAAAGCCATGGGTTAACATTGGGCGAATGGCGCTAGTGTAGATCCATAGGATCATCCGCGGCTTAAGCCCCCATTTCTTCCCTACAGATCTACGGCACATCGCGAAGGCTCTAAGAGCTTTATTCGTTCTGTCCTCCAGATGTGGCTTCCAGTTTAGTTTTCTGTCTAATGTAATACATAGATATTTTACCTTGTCCTTCAGTTCCAAACGTGTGGAACCGATAAGGGTCAGGTTTAACCTGGAAATGTTCCTTTTCTAAGTGAAGAGGCATAGATCTGTTTTCAATGGGTTGACGCGAAGTCCGAAATCCGTGGCCCAGTCTCTGACTAGTCGAATTGCATTCTGCATCAGTTCACAGAGTTCAGATTCTAAGCTACCGGTAACGAGGATTACCAGGTCGTCTGCGTAACATACTGCTTTATATCCCATCCAGGTGAGTGTAAGAAGAAGGTCATCCATAATGAGCACCCACAGCAATGTTGATAGGATACTGCCTTGAGGTGTGCGAACCTGGGCACGTGTTACTCTGCTTACTCCGCCCAGTTCGACTATGACAGTTCTATTGTTCAACATGTGTGCGATCCAGTGTTTTAGGGACTGATTCACTCCATGTTTTTGTTAGCATTTCCGTGAACTTATGTAGGAGAACATTATTGAAGGCGCGTTCTACATCGATGAAAACAGCTAGCGTAGATTGTTTAAAGAGGAAGCCCTTTTCGATTGAGTGGATAAACTCGTGGAGGGCCGTCTCAACAGACCTTCCCTTTAAGTACGCGTGCTGGATTTGAGATAACCTGTTTCTAGGAATGGAGCACCTTAATTCCCAGTCGCAGGTGCGCTCTAGCGTTTTGAGTAGGAAAGAAGTCAAGCTTATTGGCCTATATGCCTTGGCAGTTGAGTAGTCCACCCGGCCTGCCTTGGTCAAGATATTTGTAGTATTATGTAATTTGTTAAAAGAACAGCTTATGTAACAGGTTCTACGGTACGCCCTATGTGCAAAATGAAATTTGTAGCTTGTAGCGTGTAGCTCTCGATGTAGATTGTGCTACCGAGCTTTGCTACTTTGTGTAACAGCTTAGACATCTGGTTAGCTTGATCACCGAAAGAGTCGAGGTGACTTATTGAAATAGACAACATATTTTGAGGTTATGTTTATTCGCTGTCTTTCGAAATCAAGCTATGCAATCGAATTCGGACAGGTTAGCTTCGCTTTGAGCTTGATGGAAAAATGGCGAACGCTGACAAAATGAAGCATAAATATGGCGCAGGCATTTTAAGTTTTTTCTGTTTTAATTCTTATAAAAACAAAATTATTAATGAATATTAGCATTCATAAAGCAGTCTTAATTTGTGGCTAATAAAATTAGTCATTATTCTTTGCATTATAACTTATCGTAGTAAGTACAATATAATATATGCAGCAAAAATTTATAATTTTTTGTAAATATAACCCTAACTAAGTTTGCATTTCAAAGGCAAGAGGACTTGTTTTCACGACACGGCAATTGTAGAAACTCATTGAATCTGTTAAGCGTTCTGAACAATTTTAGTTAGTTAAACTTAGAACCCTTACTGTAGGTGGGGGGGGGGGGGGGAATTCTAATTCTAAATGAATTATAAGTAAGTCTATCTTCTAAATTTATATAAATAGTAGCTTAAAGATAAGTTATGGGAACCGAGGTTATCTATCCAGAAATTCAACGTTTTCACGTGAAATTTAGGTGTACAAGAATTTTGTCAGAATGGACGTTATCACGTTAAATTTAATTTTTTTTCACGGACGGTAAAGAAAAATAAAATGTAAGTGGTCATGTTATTTCGTGTGAACATTGAATTTGTGAGTAGCGAATTTGATGAGAAAATTCAATTTTAGAAATAATTTATATGCATGATCGTCCTGATCATTTTGGACCCGACGAAGTTGACAGAACGATAGTTCGTTTTGATGGTCGCAGGGCAGGTGCCTCTACGTCAAAGGTGGCATCGTCAGGGGTGGTGCTTTTTGTTGTTCTCCGTTTACATTGCTGTGGCAGTTTGTACCAGACTACTCCTATGATGATTTCAGCAATGATGAGGTACGTGATCGTATACTGGTGCACATGATGATGATCGATTACAGGAAATTTATCCTTGATTTTATTGAATTGGATGTCCATCAAAGGTTTGGTATCCAAATGTATAAGGGGGATGGGCTTAGTGTCTGCCTCATAGTGCTGCTGTTCTGTGAGAAGGGCGGATAGGTTTGCGGAAGAAAAAATGACCTTTGGACATTTGAATATGTATTTTGTGCAGTTATACTCATAGCTGGATGTTTTATTTGGCAACTTTCGTTTAGTCTTATAACACCTATTTTTTTAAGTCCTTTAATTAGAACTTGAGTGCCGCATACAATATTAATGGTGGTGGTTAACATAACTGTTTTTCATAAAAACTGTAAACTGTATACTCTCCTATTTAATGTGACCCATTACACCCAATGCGCTATCTGAAGCCCTTTAAGAGTAATTAGCTCTAAACCTATTCTCAAACCTATTTTCAAACCTACTCTCAACGATAATTTGTTCCCTTAGCACGTGATTTAAAAAAAAATCGTCTAATTTCGGTGTGGCCTGAATAGGTTATGAGTTAGTAACTGTTTAACGGCTGCAATTAATACATAGGGTGTAATAGGTCAGCTTAAAGAGGAGAGTCTACAGTTTACAGTTTTTATAAAAAAAGTTATGTTAACCACCCTTTTTCAAAAGTAATATAGGTTAAATTAAAAAAAAAATGTTAAGAAAATCCGAAATTTTTAGTTTAGACAACTATAATTCCTGCTTAGAGAGGGGTATAGGGCTGGTTGAGCTGTCGTTGGAAAGACCATGAAGCTCTACATATAATGCGACCTTATGCCGTGTAGTTTTTAAGATACAGGGTGTTTTGTGAAAAACTAGTTTTTTTCTTTATTCACCCTGTAACTTCTAAACTGTTGTATGGCCCCCCCTGCCATACACAATTTTTGGTTTGTCTAGGTGAGTACTATTACCTCCTGCTCTATTCACCTCCTAGTGGGAAACACCCTGTATAAACCGGCGATAGTGGCTTAGGACCTGGAGCATCCCAGTCTGATTGGAAAATATACTGAAGATGTCGTTAGGCTATCATGGGAGAAGTAATGACACATCCCGTTGTCACCATTTCATGAATGCCTTCTTTAATAGATGGGTCAGCAGGCCTGCTTTCCTTTAATAAAGTTAACCACTGTGGACCTGCCTACCATTGCGGGTGTGTTTTTAAATGTGTTGGGGATATGCCGCTGGAGGTGTACGCCTTCTCAGAAGCGTCACAGAATCCATGAATTTTTATATTCTGGCAAGTGTTTGTGTACTGTATCCATCTTGGAATATTCTCAACAACCGGAAGCTCTACTTTGAATTGCTAAGGATACAAAAAAAAAACATTTCTGTGCTAAGTGATAGAAAAGTGGAGTATGCAGATGCTTTGAAAAATATCGGTGTGGAAAACAATGAGGCGAATAGCATTGAAACAGCTTATGGATATTCCGAAATTACTGATTAAATAATACATTAAGAAGAAGTAAATGATATTATTTCAGAAAACGGTGATTTGTACATTATTTAGTTTTTTGATAAAAATTTGTTTTATTAATTTCCCTTCTTTTTAATGCATTTCGTTGTATATCTAGCTATCTGTATTCTTCTCGAGGGCTTTGCATTGTCTCATGATTCTATTGGTTTCGGTGTTCATCGATGTGCACCACTGGCTGAGTCATTTTACTGACATCATATCACTCAACTCGGTATTCTAATAGTAACAAGGTATGGCTGCTTTGACCACTTTCGGCCATCTTGAGCGTCACAAAATCAAACGAGCTAAAGATATTATAATATATAAATAAAAAAAAAATAAAACAAAAATTTTAAAGTCTTCATATGAATTGATGCCGTGACGTACTGCTTCACCTATTAAAAATCAAATCAAAATCATCAAAATACTATTAATTTAATTTAATTTTTTAATTTTTCAAAAATACCACTCTTATTAGCTCAGTGATAGCAGCTATTTAGTGAGTCGGTAATATTTCGCAGTCCATAAATATTTCAAAACTCTCAGTCTCACCAAACTTAACAATAAGAAGGTACCTATGTAATTGAAAATCAAATTAAAAAAATAATTTCCTTCGACTTATCAGCCTTCCCCAGCTCCCGATTGAAAAACAGTTGGCAGTGTTCTAAGATTTTTAAAATTTTATTATTATTTAGTTATCCGAAGATTGTTATTGTTTTAAACTAATTGAACTGTAAGTAATTACCCCTGTGAATAATGACGACGATGTCTTTTTCACAATGACATTTTTTGAATATTAAACACTATGATCCGTCCCTTCCATAAAGATTTTTCTTCCTTCAGACGTCCACAGTTCCTTGAAGTTTGTTTAAAAGAAGTTTTCTGTGGAACTCATATTTCGTGTTTATTAAGTCTTGTACATTTAGACACCCTACGGTGGAAAAAACGGAGGGTTGATGAAAAAAAAACATTAAAAGGAATTATCGATAAAGTAAGCTTATCCAAATATGTATAAAGCAAAAACACAAAAGAAATTTTCAAAGATTTTTTTCATATTTCCAGGAAGCAATAAAATTGCCTCAAACTTCAAGTTTCTTGTGATAAGCTCAGTTTTGTTGTTTCTGCAATATAAATGGCAACAGTTCACGATGAGTAATAATTTTTGAGAATACCTATACATACCTAAAACAGTTTTTTACCATCATCCTTTCAAACGGACTATCGACTATGTATATCTGCTACAAACATTTTATGTGCGTATCAGCACACGGCCGGTCCTCTTCGTTTACCCTAGATTGCCGACAGTGTCTTTACCCAAAACATTTATCTAAATTGTTTAGTGAAAGGAGTGAGCAAAAACACTGCTGACTTCTTGGTGAGATAAGAAACAGGACACGTTATCCTTTCATATTACATTCGAGTCAAGGCGTCTACCTCAGGACAACATTTCTACTTGGGCTTTACGCATATAAACCACCTCAAAACAGGGCAGTTTGGATCATTGATAAAACCAAGAACACTTAAAGACAAAATAGGATAACATACAGAAAGTACCCAAACTTTTTCCTAGTGCGTACTGTCCTGAGTGGTTTACGTTAGGCATCTTTCAGGAAACTCGATGACACCCTGAAGGATGATAGGAAATTGTTTAACGTTTCTAGAACATCAAGCGCTGTCATGTTTTCTCATCTGTTCAGGAAGACATTTTTTTGCCAGTCCTATGCATGTTGATAGATACTAATGACTTCTTAATGTCTTATTAATTTGCTTAGGGCTAGCTGTCAATCTGGTGATAATTTTAAGAACACTGAAAACTAGATTCCCCTCATAACTTGCACAATACCGTTGAAATGTCACCAACCAAACAGGGATAATAAATGTAAGATAGTGCGTGCACCCAACTATATAGTTTCAATTGATTTGCATGTTAGCACATCATCGAATGGAATCACGAATCTTCAATTCATTCATCTTTTTGGATTTGTGTCGACGATTAAAAATATTTCTAAAACTATCTATGTCCCTAGAATATAGTCAGTGGTACAGTGAATCTGGCTCAACAAAAAGGAGGCTTCGAGCTGCTGACATATGTATAGGAACTTTTACGAGTATAGTTTCGATGGTGTCGAGAAGAAATATGCGATCATTGTTTCGTCAATACTGCTTTGGCTTAGTACTTAAATATGATTAAGTTTAAAGTTAGTATTTAGGCTTAATAAACTTTGTAATCGACAATATTAATGCGAAATGGCTGACCTTGCCTAAAAACTTCCTCTTATTAGGTACGAACCTGGAGGAATGTACACGGGAAACACGGGCTCCGCCCCCTTTTACCTACGATGGTTTGCCTCATTCATATCGACAGGATTACTGATACTATCTGGCGGCCCTCTGATGATGTAGTAAGTTTCGGTGATTTTAACATGCCAATTGTTTCGTAGGAGTGCGAATTTCGGCCGAATTATCTCCCTGCTCTTCAGCACTTTCCTGACAGCATTGTTTCTTCAGGTCTCTTCCAATGCAGTAGCATTTTAGCATTTTGAATACTTCTGGTAGATTCCTGAACTTTCTGTTCCCTACGGATTGTAGTGTTACTAAGGCTAAGAGATGTTTGGCGCCTTTGCTTCCGGATTCAATTCGCCATCTAGCTCTTCATGTTAGCTTCTGTTTTGATCCAATATGCTTGATTACTACTTCAATTTTGTAAAAGCTGACTATTCTAAAATTGACTATTGGCAGTCTGACCATGACTGGATTAATATACATATGTACCTACTATTGTATGTGAGACACTCTGTTTCCACTCTAAGCCGTTTATAGGTAGTTTTCAGCCTGGCTTTACAACTATCAACTTAATGGAGTTTTCTAAGCACACGGTATGTCTGCCATTGAAGTAGGAAAACAAGTAGACTGTATCTATAAAGACTTTAGTAAGGAATTCGACAGGATTAGTCACAAGATATACTTTTACACAAGCTTACTTTGCTGAGGTTTCCTCTTCGGTTTCTATTTTGTTTAAGTTTTTACCTGTCTAACCGTACACAGCGAGTCTCTCTTCGTGGTGTCCTGTCCAAAATCATCATAAATACTTCTCGAGTACCCAAGAGTTGCCATCTAGGGCCACTATTGTTAGTTATTTATATAATAACAACATTCTCTGTTATGTTGACGACGCAATGTCAAGATTTTTCGAACCATCACGAATGACGAAGACTGTGCACTGCTTAATTTTGACTTGAACACCTTCTAGTCTTGGTGTTCCAATAATTTTCCTCCTTTGAATATTGATATGTGTTTTGTTATGTCTTATAATCGTAAGCGTAGACCTGCGTATTTTAATTACTTTATCAATGGAAGTTTATTGTCCAGAATCGACAGATCCAAAAAACTGAGTGTTATTTTGATTCCAAACTTTCCTTTGAAAACCACATTTTGAGTATGGTCAATAGGGCTAACACGATTTGTTAACAGGTAGTTTCAGGAGTTTAATGATCCATCCAATGCACTCTATTGTGGTTTTGTTAGGCCGATCTTGGAGTATGCCAGTCCTGCTTAGGCATTATATTAGTCGAATTAAGCCGGTTCAGCATAGATTCTTAGATTTACTCTCCGTGGCCTTGCTTGGAACGATGTTGTAGTCTACGGTACAGAGAACGAGCTTTTCTCATTCTCATTACCATAAGTGAGCGTTTAATATATAAGAAAGCATGGTACAGAGACAACGATACTCTGCTTCTTTTCTCTGTTTTTCAATTGAAATATACATTAGTGGACGAAATTACGTCACAGCTCTTGTGTCAAAATTTAATAAGAATTGCTTGTAATCTCTGTACCGTGATGTAGTCTTGATGTCTTACGCTGATAGACTCAAATAAAATAATAAATAAATAAATAAATAAATCTATATATGTAAATAAAAATGAACTACTGTTCGTTGGTAATCGCATCACTTGAGAACGGCTGGACCGATTTGGCTAATTTTTTTTTAATGTTCATAATAGTCCGAATAAGGTTTTTAGGGAAAGAAAAATTGGAATCGTAAACCCATCTTGGTATTGCCATACAAAAATTTGGGTTTCCACTATATGTTTGGAAACTGCGTGAGAGCGCGTCGACGTGGAGAGCTCAAATTTTGTACACGGCGTTTTTAAAAAAAAATGTTAACTTGAGCTTAAAAATGGGGCCAATCGAGCAACTCCTTCGTAGGGTTGCAATACAAAAATTTCGTTTTTAACTATATAGTTTGGCATTGCCTGAGTACGCGTCGACGTAGAGAACTATACTCTCTCAAACATATGAACGTATGCGCGCTCAAACATGCATGCGCACACTCAAACACATACCCACATACCGACACAGAGTGAAACCTTACGAATTCCTGATTTTTAATGTTTTACTAAATTTGTTTGTCAAGTTAAGAATTGTTTTGCCTTCTTACAATGGCATTATATGCTTTAGGTATTATTTTCCGTTTGTGTTGTATATTCCACTTCAGAATTGTGAAATTTAATACACCACTCAAAAGAGTGATTTTGGAGTAATTTTTCGTGTTATGAAAATCATCATTCTAAAAACCGTTAGCATTGTAAAATTAAAAATTTGTCCACGAAAATTGTCTAAAGCCTTGATGAACGTTTATCCCACAAATTTCTATTTACGTGGTCAGTGTAACATAATAATACTTCTGACAACTATATCCTAGCAAATAGTACGAATCGGAAGTATAACTTAACTACTTCACTGACATATTGCGCTGGATATCATTTTCTTGCAACAAAAACTTAATAAATTTGGTGTCCATGCCATCCACAAAATTAAACTTCTCGTGACGTGGCCTCACTTTTGACGTGGCCTGTACGTGATTGGGGCAACGAGGTAAGAACTAAAGGAGATGTAAATGAGAAAATATTTCGTACCCATTTCTAACGCATTGACACTGATATTGTTTGTACATAAGCGCCGTAAAATTTGTACACCTGCACACAATTGTACAATCTGTGCAATTTTAATCGCTTTTATTTTCATATACTCAAAAGTATTTACTGAATTTTCAAACATGTACATGAAGAAGCTAATAATTAAGAAGAAAAGCTCAATGGTAAAAAGTTTAATATTTGCTTCGTGCCCCTACGGTTATTTCACGGGTTTTCCTGCGTCAATGCGCCAAGCCCAAAACAAACCAAACCTAAGTACGGATTTGACAGCTAAGACCAAAAATGGGGGAATGAAACATACACAAATGCAGGGCAATTTTGGGTACGCTCATGTACACGGATCGTACATACGATTGCATCTCCTCGTTGGATTGGAGTGAAAAGTGCCATTTCCATATAAATTTTACCGCTGGTAAAATCCCAAGCAAAAGTTTTTCTGAACTCTGTACTAGACCAGTATGGAGTTCACTGATAAAATGTGCCCTTGTCTCTATTATAAGATAAATGGCGCTTTGTAGGTCTCCACTCATTTTACTGACTATTTTAATGCGCGGAGCATTAAAATGCTGGTAAAATTTTGACATTTCTATGATTATTGGAAAAACTAATTTAGTTAGTTTTCCCGTGGATTTCCTTGACGACGATACATACTTAGACCTACCACAGGAACAATCTCATCGTCGATTTGATGATTAATATTCATTATAAATAATAATCATTTAACATCTTTTAAAATACTTCCGATTAATTGTAATTTTAGCCCAGCTGTCACTTCGATTCTCCGCAAAAAGCTTAGGTACGTGTTTAATTTCACCAAACCCTGAAGTCCATACTAGGCTTAATACTGAGGGTATTTCCAAGTTGAAAATTATACTTTGTGCGATTTAAGGTATTTTGGTTAGCATTAGTGTAGGCAGATATAATGGCAAAGTCGGAAACAATGTTTGTAAGTTAGAAAGATTGTACTTGGAAGTAAACGCAACGGCGAATCCCACAAACAAAACACAGAGTAAATTTGGGATAGGGCTTTTTTTTATAAGATTCCTTTATGACGTTTAACCATCATCCAGAATACACCTTAAAGAAAACAAATGTTTCGAAAAAACATTTAATAATTGACTGACTATTTGAATAGTTCTCCCTGTAGATCAATAATTCTAGCAGGACATCACAAGCAAGTCAGTCGTAGAATAACTCAAGATTATTTGTCCTTCGACTGACGACTAATCCGGCGACTCGAGATCCCCTTATCGGTCTCAGTCAGCAATTGCTGATTTCTTCTTGTGGACTGCAATTAACACTCCTTGTTTTAGTAGTCATATCAACAGGATTGGCATATCTTCCCATAATCGCACAGATTATATCTTTTAGAATTTTTTCAAGAAGATTAACATTGCACGCGACTTTTCATCGTAGTCAATAACTTCCGACGCCTGCTTATGTACATTTTGTGCTGAAATGGTGCTTATAGTAGATCAAAATTGCTGTACTACTTCTTCATTGTTTTGCAAGATCCTTCAAATATTAAGAAGTCCTCTTCCTTTCGTATTGGTAATTCTTTGTGAAGCCTTAAAAGTTTAAGTCCCTTTAGTTTAAAGTTAAAAAATAAAAGTTTAAGTCAGTAGATTGTATTGCACTGCCACCTTTTATTATGCATTTTAGCGCCAATATTTCAAATATTGCAAAATCTCGAACAATTGTGCTCTAAGTTGTTTTATTTGAATCCCCTGCAATATTTTATATTTGAACAATGGCCAAATATTCTCCAATGTTGCAAACAGCTTGTATTTGTGTTAAATAAAAAAATTTGCGCATTATTATGTGCTACAGGAGAGGGGACTGTTCAGCTTTTTTCAGCATCTGGCCTTTTGAAATATTTTCTTAAACCAATTATTTCCTGACCTAATTCAATTTTAAAATGTACTTATTTCATTCTGATAGCTGATACCAACAAAAAAAGTATTATCAACATTGGAAACTGCAGTTATTATATATATAAATTCGTAAAATAGCAATAAATTAGGTGTTTTATATAATAGCTGTGCTCTTTTCAGCACGCTATCTAGTTCATTGCACTGCTGCTAGAAAAGATCGTTTCACAAAACTTAGTAGCTTGCATACACATCTATCAACAATTTTATTTGGGAACTATGAAAGGTGGAGGATAAATGGTAATGATATATAAAACGTTAATTAAAAAGAAAATATATTAATTTGAGTAAGTTTCAGAAAAGGAAAGCGAAGTCATACAAAGACACCAAAGTATTTCTGAGTGATTTTAGCGACCCTTTTTGACGAATAGAACTATATTTAGCCTTGCAGTGCAACATTGCAATACATATTCTACAGTGTAGCTTGCACTCTCAAATGTATGACTGCATCAGTGCACGAGGCACAAATGAACACAGCTAATGGCTTAAGCGATATTACAGGTCCAATCAGTTTCTACGCAACTATGTTCCACTGAATTATGAAGTATTTTTTAGGGGAGAACTGTAAAATTTGTGTAAAGAAAACATTTTTCCAGGTGATATTCGCGAGGAATATTTTGCAAAATGTTAGAAAATTTTTATTAATAAATGGTAATTTGATAAACTAACAAAGAAACAAGTAAAAAAGCTAGAATTGGTCTAAGAGCAATTCTTCTGATACCCTAGCTAGATGAATGCCCGTATGACATTTAGTATATGGTCACCCATTCGAGCAATTTTGATTTTTGCACTGGTTTTTCGCATATATTTCTAGAATGGTTCGTCGGACAGAAAAAATGACTGTAATAAATTTTATAGGATTTCATATTCTGAAGAAGTTTTTTGTACAACAAAAATTCCTAGGACTGATCGTTTTCACACTATCTGTAAAAACCCTAAATTTTTATATGGCAACATCAACAAGGGGTCGGCCGATTTATTTCATTTTTGAACAGTTTTTGCTATTACTATGAAAACACCATGTACTACATTTTAGCTCTCTATGTCAATGCGTTCTCAGGCAGTGTCCAAATATATAGTGGAAAGCGAAAGTTTTGTATGGCAACCCCACGAAGGAGTTACCCGATTTACATTTTTTGTAAAAAGCCCGTGTGCAAAATTTCTGCTCCCAAAGTGAATGCGTTCTCGAGTTATCGAGAGGATGCGCAGACGGACATGTAAAATATAAATAACTTTTAATATTATGCTTTATTATTTTACTTTACCATCATTATTTCTATGCGTAAACGGAATGACAAACTTAGTATACCCTATAGATTTCATCTAGGGTATATAAAGACCAATTCTTAATCGCGTTCTCAGGCAGCGTCCAAATATGTAGCGAAAAACTAAATTTGTGTACTTGAACTGTACGAACGAGTTACCTGATTTGTTCCACTTTTGAACCTAGAGCTACAATTTCTTTCACAAAGTCCGTGTGCAGTACCTACATATACTTTTATGCTGTCGGAGAACACTTCGACGTAGATAGCTGAATTTTTGTATACGGCGTTTTCATAAAAAAAGTAAAAAAAATTCAAAAATAGACTGAAACGGGTAGCCCTTACTTGGTGTTGACATAAAAAACTGTGGTTTTTAGCTTTTTTCACTTTTAATTTCATCTAGGTTATAATATTATATAGTATATACTATAAACCTATTATATAATAGATATGATATATTAAGAGAAAATCTTTCGCCTAATTATAATATAATATTTTCTCTCGTTTTATATAATTTTTGCTTTTATTTTCAATATATTTTTGTCTAAAATGTCCACTGAATGAGTATTTAAATTCGGGTTCGAAAGTATTAACATTTAGGTAGGGCAAGGTGGCCAATGACACGATTAACATTTTCCCTTGTGGATCTTATATTTTTATTTAAGAATACTTTAAGCAGCTTAAAGTGTTTGTTTTCATGTTTTGAAGAATGTTAGACATTAAAACAAAGACAATATTTTTTTTCATTTTTAAAAAAAACACCTAATGTGTTATTTTGGAGGCGTGTGTATAAAACCACATATTCTGTGTCATTTTAGGCCACCCATGTGATTTGAATAAAACGCAAAAAAGGAATTTGGTTTATTTGTCAAAATAAACGAAAATATAGCTTTTTTCAAACTTCTGTATGTTTTTATTATATTTATTTTGTATTGCCCAACAACTGAAAATAACATAATTTTTAGAATCCATGAGTAAAATGACACAGGTATGTCATTTTGCGCTTGACTAACGGATGTCAGTTTGCCCTTGCCCAAGGTATGTCATTTTACCCAAATGGCTAAGAGTAAAATAAAATAATTATAATAACATTATTTTTCATCATATAGCAACGAATGTCACATCCATTGCTTTTTTAGTATAGGAGCAATCCGGCAAAAATAAAATCAATACTTAATACCGAAAAAAACACAATACTAAAACCTGTAAAAAATACTTCAGTATTCCCTGTTTTTCTCTCCACTAATTCGCTCCAAGATTATTTTGGACACTGATATTCTTGTTGTCGGCTGCAAAACACCTGAAGAATGCGTCGGACGCAAAGATTTCGTGGAAGGGGCAATATGTCATTATAGGCTACCTTCTACATATTTAATTTTGATTTTACGATTTATTTTATGATACACATAACTTCAAAGAATCCAAAAAGACAAGAGAACTAATAGCTAGGTATTTCGTATATCACTTTTACGTCAATATTCTGTGAAGGACATGATGTTATCCTTCTTACTCTGAGAATTTTATCATTATCAAAAAATCCAATCGAAAAACTTATTTGTACTTTAATGCTGAGATTGAAGGAGTCTACTCGAGCAACTTTTCTTTCACGAGAAATTAAACTTTAACTAGGAGAATTTTGCCATATACTTCTTAGCTTCGCAAGCATCGAGGTCACCCTCTGGGGTTGAAAAATGACATAATTTAAAAAAAATGCCAAACACAATTCCACTTTGTCTTAAATTACTTCAAATACATTTGAAAAAGTTTGCGCGTAATTAAACACCGGTCTAAATTAATGAAATTAATTCACGTCATTAAGGGAAAATCTCTCACCCAATTCAGCGTACAGTTCCATCCCCCGTAGCGCGAGTCAGTGATTACTCCAGCTGTCGGATATACTTTCGCGGTCTGTTTCCACGTGGCCATTTTTCTCCCCAGCTGGGCGCGAAAAAAGTAAAACAAAAAAATCGTTAGCAACTTTAGGATTCCAAAGAAAAGAGTACGTTTAACGTAAGTAACTCCGCAAGGCACAAATTTTTCTTCTTCTTACCCTGCCCCCAACTATTCCTAAGTAGCTCGAACAGGCTAAGTATTTGGGGTGTCGAATCGCTTCAACATAAATGAAGTAGGTAATCAAGAATGCTAGGTTGAAAAGGGCAGCAAAAAATCTACTGCGATTGAGAGTTTTTCTGACGCGGGAAAAATTAAAAGCTACACCAAAAATGAATTAACGTAAGGCTACAAAAAAGTCAGGTGAAATATTAATAAATGTTTTCCTGACAAATCAACTAGAGACCCGATACTTCTCTTGACCCAGACGTAAAATTATTGATAAATATATAAGTTTCGACGAGCTATTATAAGTTTCAACAGAACCGCTTTTCGCTACTTTTAAGCCCATTTGGCAAAAGCCCACAACCCTTCCACCACTGTTCCATTTAAACACAAAGGTGCTTTACCAATTTTGGTAGGAAACTTGAGCGACTACATTAGGCAGTGGCGGTAGAGCAATCAAAACGACGTGGTACCCATCGCGTACTTGCCTTATTATGCTAAGGGAAATCTTTCCTCATCATTTTCTACTCAACTCGTTAAGATATCTTTTAGGGTTGAAAGGATGTTCTTTATCTTCCACTATAGGAAGACACTGTGGGATTCCAGACAACCACCAAATTAGCCGCCTTATTTTGCTTTCATTAAGGGTTTGTTTTTATTTTACTTTTTTTTTATTTAATTTGAGTTTTACTTTTAAGCCATCAGAAATGCCGTCATTTAAGGAAAAACCTATAATGTAGTACTATACATACATACATTGTAATTATTAGTTGTTAAATTCATACTGTTTCAGAACCGATTATTATTAATGCAATCCACTTCGAATTGGAAAAATTGTATGCAAATGCAATTTAATTTTAAGGCGCTATAAAAAAGTGAGCAGATATATTAGTATTTTTAAACCAATTTAAAAATAAATTGTTTGACCCTTTTTGAAAATAATTTTAATATTATGCATTTACTTAAGGCAGTTCAGCCTTTTTATTTTTCCACAATTTTTATGACGTTGATTTGAAACCTTCGGCAAAATATTAGAAACTCTTCAAATGTTGCCAGGCTTAGATTTTTGAAAAGGGTGTTGCATTTTTTTTAAATGAAAATCCTCAAGAAAGCGCGTTATTTTCCGCTCGGTTCTAAAAAGTTTTTCAATTTTTATTTTTTTTCGTACATAGATATTCCGAACATATTTTTAAATGATATTTTTTAATATTTTTCAAGTTACAATTACTTTTTAACATTACAATTAAGACCCCTGTAACTTAAATAAAAATTATTGCTACACGTTTATTTTAACACGAGGATGAAGATTGAGGTAACTTTATACAGGAACCCGAATCCAGACAAATCCAGTGAGTAGTTTATATTATAAAAATTAATTTGCAAACTTTTCTCTTAATAAAAAGTGAATAATGAATTCATTTTAATGCCACATTCATAATGCAATCCATTGCATTATTCAATTGAAAAGCTTCAACCTAATTTCTTAAATTTATATTCTATTATTTAAACCATTCATTTGATACATTTACATTTTGCAAAAGCAACGGCTCTTTTCGACATATTGTTTCTTATTTCTTTATATGAAATATTAAAATTAGGTAATAATATCTCTCAAAATAGCAAACAAATCATGTTGGAAACAATTGAATATTTCATTGTCCACGGAAATACATAAATGCTGGAAGTATCAGAACTCAGCTAGTCGGGAATTTTGTGAAAAATCGATTTCTAAATTTGGAGACAAACATGTAAGTGAAATATAATAAAAGCGTGTAAAAATGCACAAGTTATACTAAGAAATTCTACTACAGAATTCTGTTTGATAATAAACTGCAAAAGGTACATAACGGAGATCTTTTCTAATATTAAAGCACGCATTAATGAGCTCCCTGCTTACGTAAGCAACTATGGTACCATTCGGACAAATATTAAAATATCTTCAACCTGGATTAACGTTATCGAGAAGGTATATTTTATTGAGAAAAATACGTCTCATACTTCATTTCAAATCGTTCCAACGTTTCGTGATTTCTCTCATGTTCTGCCTCCAAAATTTCAACCAAATTTGAATTTATACCTATTCGGCGTAAAGAATTAATAAATTAATATACTTGAAATACTTTTCTTATATTTTGCTCAAAAAAATATTTATTTTTCTCAAAAATTGGCGGACATTTAAATTAAAAACATTTGTATATATTTTGGTATGCAAATCAAATGGAAATACATGGAAAGAAATTCATGCACCAAGCAACCAAATAGCTATTGTAAACGGGCATTTTCTATCCCAAGGTTGACTTAAACCTTAGCATAAAAGTTGAACCTTTTAACAATAGTATTCAAATTAAAAAGGACACTTCATTGTCCATTCAATAAGGATTTTTGGGTAGTTGTGATTTTTATATATTTAACTACGGGTCCCGATAAAAAAGCCAAGTCTTGTCCTTCGCTGCGCGGTCCGCCATCTTAGATAAAAGGTTAAAAAAAGTGGTTTTTTCAAAATAATTCCTCAACAGTTATTCCTACGACAAAAATAGCTAACTCAAATTGGAAGAAGACTAAAATCCCTACATTTTTTGTATAACAATTTTTTTGTAAGTCTGATGTGTAATGAGTTACAGCGGCGGAAACGTGAAAATTCTTCCAAAAAAATTTATACAGAGTATTTCGTCCATGATGGTCCATAGAACCAGAGGCGATAGTGGTTAACTAATCAAATAAAAAAGTGTAAGGCAAGGGGAGAGGGGGCATCGCAACAGTTTCGGAGTTAACGGGTGATTAAGAAAATATGTTAGTGTTTCACAAATATCCCGTATTTTAAACAGTACAAGTATTGCTCGACCAGTCCCGTAATCCTCTCACCCCAGGAGTTATGGTCTAAACTAAGAATTTCGAATTGTCTTATCTTTTTATTGACTTTGATCCCCTTTTTTACAAAAAGATGCTTACCGATTTTTTTTTGAAAACCGTAAACTGTGGATTCTCCTGTTTTATTTGACCACACCATATGTGCTAAGTGCAGTCGTTAAAGTGTTATTAGCTCATAACCTATTAAGGTCATACTGAAAAAATGAGGGTAAGACAATCAGAAATTCTTAGTTTAGATTACCATAATTCCTCAGGGGAGAGATGTACGGAGCTGGAAAGGCCATGAAGTGCTTCTTACAATGAGTTCTTTAAGTGACCTACATGTTGTACTTTTTGAGATGCAGGGCATTTTGTGAAAGACTAGCATATTTTATTAATTACCCTATACCTCCGAAACGGTTGAGATGCCGCCCCGCCCCCCTTGCCATTTGTTTGACTAGGGGACTAATATTACCTTTGTTCCTATAGACCACCATGGATGAAACACCCTGTATAAGGGGTACTATACGCATAAATATTTTTGGAAGAATGTTCACGTTTCCGCCACTATTTACTTCGTAGGATCAACCGTTGAGAAATTATTTTAAAAAAAAAACAAGCTTTTGTACCTGTAATCCAAGATGGACGGGCAGGACCTTAATATGAAGTCCGCAACAAAATGATGTTTTGTGAATCAGCTTGCAATCAACCGCAAATCAAACAACCCCGTGATCTTCTGCATCCAAACAAATTTCCCATACAAAAAAATATCAAAACAAAGAATCCATGGTGTGTTCAATTATAGCAAAAAGTTCTTTGAAATAACCTTTGCCCACTATTATAACGGGCAAAAAGGCACCAATGTTTTGAAATTATATATTATTTTACGAAAAAGCCATTGAAATGTGTCACAAAGTAATCGGTTTGCGTACACAGTACCAATATGCTTAGTTAATTTCTCTGCGTCTGGCGAGAGTATATCTGTACCCAAAATGACCTGGACTTGGAAGTATATATATTTATATATATTAGAAGGATGGTTTCTATTATTATTTCAGGTACGTTTTACGCAGTTAGATTATTTTTCCTGCTAAGCTTCCTCTGGGAAAGGAATTGTATAGTTGTAATAAAACGTCCGGTTCATATGTAAAATGTGTCTGGTAAATATCGAAAATATGTTTTTGTAAATATTAAGTTAAAATAAAATATGTTTATGTATTTTAATACTGTCCCTGAGAAAACATAAATGAGCAATTTTAAGCGGTTAATCTAATTTTACTTTGGACAAAAGTGAACAATACTAAGACGAAAATGAGAAATTTTAATAAATATATTCAACAAGAGCGAAAATATCTCCTGCGATTGTAATTGAAAAAGTTTCTAATATTATCTTCTTCGAAAACCTCTGGCGAATCAATTGATTCTGCTATAAATGACTCCACAATGAAAGGCAACTTTTGGCTGTATGCTAAATTATTCCACATATTGACGGCAACTCTGCGAATTTTGCACAAGCCAACAGATTTTGATTTGGCATAAAACTTGACAAAATTTTCTAATGGATCCTTACTTAAGCAGTCATTATTCAAGGCCTGCCAATAGAACATTAATTTGCGGATTGCGGGAATTTGGGACCAAATTTTCTCTACTCTGCTGTGGTCGCATATACCATTGTCGCCCTCATTATTCATGCAATTTGAAAATAAACCATATGCCTTGGAATAAATATCACACATCCTTTTTTTGATTTTCCTTGGTTTACATTCAGGATCTAAATTTTCAGTTGAATGATGCGGAGAAAACTGTACAGTAAATTTGGAGCATTCAGCTTCCTTGTGTTTGTTTTCTTCGTGATCGCTCTCA
The DNA here is from genome assembly GCA_963930735.1 of Dioctria linearis. Classification (NCBI taxonomy): domain Eukaryota; kingdom Metazoa; phylum Arthropoda; class Insecta; order Diptera; family Asilidae; genus Dioctria; species Dioctria linearis. The sequence goes on along the minus strand of OZ005741.1, from coordinate 335,408,008 downwards.
GTCGGACAGATGTTTATTACTCTGTATACTAGGCCATCTAACTTTTGTCTCGGGAAGCCTGGACAGATCTTTTTACGACACGAGATTTTACTTGGTTCCAAAGAGCATTGTGATCGTGTCCTTTTCCCACAAGTTCGCCCAGAATTGAGTTTATAAGTACGGACACCTAAATATAAATACATTAGATTAGAAATAATTAATAAAGAAGAACTTACATGTCCTGGTTATTCCTAACTTTTGAAGAGGTTTCCAAAGGGCTTGCGAAACATATGCAAAACAAAAATTTTGAAACATATTAGAAAATAAATATGTGGGTGATATTGGATGATTTGACGTATAAACGAAAAGACGCCTACCTGGAATTACATAGTACAAAAAATAGTTCAAATTAATTGTAATTGTTGAAGTCTTACCTGATCTTATTACCACTACCTTATTAGATGGTTTTGGTCTTACCTACCCAAAATGGTTCTACGTGCATTCATACTACCATTCTTTAAAAGGACGCAACAACTTTGTCACCGCAATATTATTATTAGTATGGATGGATGACATTGGTAGAGTAATGTTTCTCTGGAATAAGATAATGTGAACTCGGTTAAACGAAAAAAAAAAATGCTTCCATACCCATAGTCAGTCCTTTTTTCGATGGTGGTAAACCAATTTTCATTCAACAGCATTTTCACCTTTTAGAAGTTGTTTTGTTAAAGTGGTGAAATAAGCTATTCACACATTGTTGAAATATACTTTAGTCCGAAGACCTCACAGACTTATTTTAGAAAATCTCACTGATTCTCTGAAAAACTTTGGTTTTATTTAACAAGGTGCATTACAAAGGTATCTTTTTATAGTTGTCAGCATATTACAGTAAAGTAAATCTAGCATATTCAAGTTCAAGTTCTTTATTTGCGCTAAATACATTTTTACACTTAACCTAACAATATTTTTCTTATCTAAACCTATTCCCTGATTATAATTCCTACGGGCTTTTCTTTGGCCCTGAGTTCAATTAATCTAGCTGAGTTTTCTTATTTTCTAAATACATGAATTACTAACTAACATATGACTTACTTCTAAACTACGGCTAGCGCTACCTAGTTATAATTAACTAAATATAATTCGAAAATCTAATACTTAACTAACTTAAGTACTAACTACTTAACTTATATATAAATCTCCAGGTTGCATCTGCCTTCCCATCCTGGTGGTGTTTGAAAGCTCCCTGTTGCGGGTATTGTCTGTAGAAGGTTCTGTATATCCTGTCCTGCAGGCTGCAACCTCCTTCTGTCTTCCTCTCCTAGCCTCGGTGATTGTCTCGTTTCTCCCTGAAAAAGGTAAAAATTCCTTCGCAGTAATATTTTTCATGACAAGTTGAAATGCAAAAAGGCGATAAATATTTGTTAGTGGGTAAGTGGGGAAATACCAGCTTTCTCATACAGGACCTGATTCGATAATGCTTTCCACAGGGCCTTCGGTAGGGTCCAGTACAAATTCGGAAGCGTTTTCCTCTCGAATCTCGCAAGGATCTCCATATAGGTTGACGAAATGCTGTGCCATATGGGAAACGAGTACGTTAAGGTGGGCCTAATGAGCTGCTTGTACATCAGCAGTTTCGTGATCAGAGTGAGTCCATTCCTATATTTCATTATAGGACTGACCATGCTGAGTGCAAAGTTTGCTTTCCTAGCAACTGCTTTTGCGTGAGGGTTGAACTTGAATCGTTCATTGAAATTTATACCTAGGTATTTGACGCTCTTAGTGCGTTTTATCACTTCATTATTGATAGTGATTTCAATGTTTCTTGCGTTTTGACATACGCCTCTACGTGAACGTGCAGATCTGATACAGAGTAAACTTGATTTAGTTGATCTTTATGCCCCATTTACGATAGTACTCGTAAAGCTTGGCAATATGATCACCCACTTTCCTTGTCGCCAATTTGGGGGACATGGAGTGCGCATACGTCAATGAGTCATCCGCGTAGAGAAGAGTCGTGACTCCTCCATTATTCTGCGGTTGGTCAAACGTGAACAGATTGAAGAGGAATGGCCCGAGTACTGAGCGTTGTGAGACGCCCGCTTTTATGTCCTTATGCGCAGATATGCAATTCTTTATTTCCACAAAGAATTGTCTCTGAGATATGAAGCTATTTATCATCCGAATGAGGTAGGGTGGGAACTGAAATCCGATCAGTTTGGAGATAAGACTTTCTCTCCAGATGGAGTCGAAGGCCTTCTCAACATCAAGAAAACAGGCCACAGTATGAGTCTTTTTATTAAGAGCTTGCGTCACGTCAGTGTGGAATTTCAACAGTGGGTGCAGAGTACAGTGCATAGCCTTGAATCCAAATTGCTGATGCTGCTCCATGTCCTTCTCCACGCAAGTGCCATCAATGTGTTGTTTCACTAATCTCTCCAGGAGTTTTCCCAAGTTGGAGATTAGTGAAATCGGTCTGAATTCCGAGATTCTTTTTGTAGACGCCTTCTTCGAAATTTTATTATCTTTGACACTTTCCAGCTGTTGGGGAAGTAACAATTGTTAGCATTTCGATTGCCAACGTTGGTAACTTCGGGATTATGAAGTTCGGTATACCATCTGGGCCACTCGACTTTTTATTGTTCGTTGGTAAATCTAGCATATTTCACCAGTTTAGTTACCTTGTTTTGATATTGATATAGGTTACTCAATCTCCAAAATCTCAATTATCCTCTAGTGCACTAGTGTAGTCTATTTTACAACATAGTTGACACAAGATAAGTTCTGTTGTTAGCCTATACTAGTTTAAAGCCTCTGCTGAACTGGAGCGATTATTTGTTACAATTTATGGGAAAATTAAAGGGGTTTATTATGATTGTTATACATAGATTGAAGTAGTTCTCAACGAAGTATGGGAATTTATTTGTGATGCTCCTGCTATATCTATTATCATGTATGTTTAATACACATTCAACCAATGCAATGTGATTTTGTTCATTATAAAATAATAGGAAGAATTTCTGTAACAAATAAAGAGAATTAAGGAAAAGGAAATATGTTTCGCAAATCCTAAAAAGCAAACAATATCCAAAAACATTTACTATATTACACCTTATACTTTATATACCTTAAAAGTAAAAGTTTCTCACCTTAAAAAGTGAAGTTGAATGCATACTTATTTTCATACATTATGCAGCTGCCTGACACCAATGGTCTAATAAAATGTCGGAAACGATTTATTGAGTTGTTTTGTGCAATTCCAATTATTGGAGAGTATTAGTGGGAAAATGAAAGTCAATTGAGGATACGCGAAAATAATCTTGCTTATATGTAAAGACTTAACTACAGAATAGAGTTTATATAATTTGTGTAGGTATATCCAGCTGATTAACTATGTATGCGATTTTTTTTCGTTTACTGTTTCCCCCCATAAGCCACCATGTAAAATTAGGACCAGTGACGTTATGAATTAAATGCCAAAAACTCAAGTAAGAGGGTTGTCGTAATGAAAGTCAAACCTAGCACAATGTTATTGTTTAGAGTTTTGAGATAACGCCCCGGTACCGGACTAACTCTACTTTGATGACTTTTGCTTTTCGCATTCTGCTATCGAATGGAAAAGTTGATGATGATGATTTCATATTTTTCAAAATGCGAACAGTCCTTGCTCATTACAGGATGATTTCTGTGATTGTTTAATTTGGAATGATACCGCAATGAGTGATTTCACTTATGCTGCGTTCGTGTTCAACTCCACATGATGTCTTTTCCTATAGTCGCGTTAAAAATATATTCAATATACGTAATGAATATAATATGTTGAACAAGACCACATACTTAGATATGAGTTTTCATGAATATTTTCAAAGGGAAGTTCCACAGAGCCGAACATTTATTATATGTACTGCGGAGGATGGAAACCGCATCCCTGTATCTTTTCCATTTTACCATTTTTACCTACTCACCTTGCCAACTTAGCTTGACCGGAATACGTACTTTCTTGGATATGTTCCAGATTTGAAGAGAAATTCGTCAGTAAAAGGGATTGCCGGGTTCCGCAGGAAGACGTACAAAGTAGTAAGCGTCGCCTTGATGTATATCCATTACTTATGGCAGTCCAGTGAACGACGAAGATCCTGTGTTTTAAATTGTTTGTTGTTGGGAAGCACTAAGCCGGAAGTCACTTTATCTTAGATGTCACCAATCATTCTACCTAGATATTGTGCTTTTTGAAAGAATGAACTTTGTCTCTTAATGCTTTTCCAAGGACTTCTTCAATGAAATGTTTCACGCTCAGTTAACTGTGAAATTGTTATGGAGAACAGATACATCCTTTTCGGTACGTATACATACATATTGATTCGACAGTTCGCTGAATCCTTAACTGCGTTGCCAGAAAGTCGAGCTAAATCGAGTACTATAGAAGCTGTTAGAGATTATCGCCCCAGTTTCGGTCATGTAACAATGAAAAAAGAATTTATCGACAAGTTTGATTCCTGTAGTCCTGACGGTACCAATTAAAAACGCATTAAATTCACTTGAATAGCCTATTACCACTTGACGCTCGCTCCTTAGTTTCTCTGGATGAATCAATTGGAAATGGAAAATTTATTGGACGCACTTCGGTGCTATAACGGATCCCTTTTCAAATGGTACTTCATGCTTTTAATCGGGCCATAAATATACCCAGTCTTGTCTTCCAAGGTTCTAAAATTGCATTATCGACAAATAGTTGTCCTTTGGTTAGCATTCCGATTCAAATTGATTTTATTAAGCAAACCTGCAAAACTGTGTTCAGAGTATTTTCATATAGGGTGTATGGCTAGTCGAGCTCCCACCATCGACAAAGTTTAAATGGTGTTCTTCCAGGATTGGCATTTTATTAAACTTTCTTCGAGGGGTAATAAATTTCAAAACAAAAACTCATTTCAGGATAAGAGCTTCGCCTGTTCTTAAATATACTTAGGCACTCTATACCACTTTGCCGCAAAGAAATCAGCCAAATTTAGCTAAGATGAGGATGAAATGCAATCTATGACAGTAAAATTTGCATACAGGTCGAATAGTAGTTGTATATCTAGGGGAAATCAGTCTTCCGAGTCGAATTTTTTTATGTTTATAGTGCGAAGTATAAGCGTTGCCCTTCATTTCACAGAACTGGTGAAGTAGCATGAATAACACTGCTAATATTCATTCGATTGATCTATAAAAATGTAAATTCATACTAAGGGTAGCGCAGTCTACCATGGGGATTGGGAGAAGAACAAAGTAGAACTGTCATAAATTTCTTTTTTATTGCAAAAAGTTAAGATAGGAAACCTTTCCGATTTACTAGGATCTTTTTACCTAACCATTTAAGGAAGTTGGAATTTTCTTCTTAAGACAAGCGACAAGCATTTTATTGTATTTAAATATACCATAGTTTAATATCCGGCACCGCCTACAAACTTGAATCTTGCTGATGTAAAATAGTAATTAAAATACTCTACAGCTACAGGAATGAAAACGATTTCAAATACAAACTATAACTGTTATATATTAGTTCAATACTGTCACAATAGTAGGTAGGTACTACGTTCTGGAATAATAATAATTTTGTTGCATAATATGATCTTTGACTTGATGACAGCTTTAGATCCCAGATAACTTTTATTATATGTAGCTGTTTAGTATTATATTAGGTATGTTTGGTAGGCTAGGTTCTTTCGAGAACTTTGTTTTTCTATTTGTAGTTGAGGCCTTAATATCAATGATAGACTTGCTTTAATCAAACAACATATCCACTCATGTGGGAAGCAACAAATTATTTGGCTACATACGAGACTCGAATCTCCATTGTATTTATACTTCGGTGTCCTATAGGTTTAACCGCATATTGATAGATTCGATTCCACAGCCATACATAAACAAGAATCAGTTTTTAAGTTGTCATTATTTTCACAGTCCGCTAAAAATATTTATAAGCCTAAGTATTCACTCTACTTCGCTTAATGAAACATGTTGTTATTGGTGTGTACAGGGTGATGATAATTTAATTTCCACCAGTGGCGCATCAGTCATAAGATCCCCACAATAATAAGGTGCTGTGTGTGTTAATAAAATTGAGATATTTCCTCCAGCAGGGTGTTTGCGTTGTTGTTATTTTTGTTAACGGCTCAGTTACAGGAACGCGAAGTAGGTTTGAGTTCTTCAGTTATACACATGTATTATAGGGCAGAAGGAATCAAAAGATTTTATAGAGTCAACATATGTGTGTATACATACATAAGCTCACTCAGTATACTTTTGGGAAATTTGTGCACTTGTACGATATATCCGGTGAACAGGGTTTTGTCTTTGAAACTTGGAGAGCTAGGTAGGTTGATACAGGCATCCTTAACAAAAATTGGAATGATGAAGAAACTTGTGGAAAATTATTGTCAGAGAGAGGAAGGTGTTGATTAAGTGCTACACAATAATTACCAAGAAGAAGTTCCTCTAAATGAAAGCAATTAAAATTATGTGAAAATAAATGAGGACCCATTGTACAAACATGAGTTTTATTAACAAATATAAGACTAAATATGTAGGTGGTTTTATAATCAAAATATCCAGAAGAAGGAATGAAAAATATTCAACCTCTTATTATATATAAAATATATTTGAGAGAGCTACGTGAAACTGGACTCGAAGAAAGTTTAATCTTAAGCTTTGCAATTAAGTAGGTACCTAATAAATGATAATATAATATTAATAAATAATTTATTATAAATTTTAAACCAGTAGTTGTAGGATACTATTTTATCTGATATCTGGAAAAGTATGAACTTTTCCTTAGAATTTTGAGTGATGATTTTATGAGACAAAAGGCACGACTATTGCAATCAAACCACTACCAAATGATAGGTAGGAAGAAGACAGGAGTTAATACATATAATATTGAGTTTTTTTTTTAAATCACTAAAAATTAAATTGTCGAGCTTATTTGAGTGTTTCAAATTAAAGAAAAAAAGAAATAATGATTAATAAAACATAAGCTCGTTCCATCATGTCCCAACCAAAACATCTATGTTAGGTAATTCAGTTAAAGTGGTTTGCCCAAAAAGTATAAAAATAGCTATTGCTATTATTCTGGGTACTCATCAACATTATTGAGAATAGTTGAATATACATTATGTAGGTAGATATTGGAGTTCAATATTTGTGTGAAAGTGATTTCCCTATCTAGTTAGGTATGAAGTGGTCATCGCCTTTCGCAATATACATGATTGCAGCCATGAGCCGTTGAACATTTGACTAAATTTGTGAAATCACTGTCTATCATTAACTTAATCGCTTTTAACTAAACAATCTGTAAAAATACATTTAAATGTAGCACTACAGTCTGTGCTGGAGGACACAACAATAATGAAGATATCGACCATCGGGGAATTGTCAAAGCCTCCCCTCGATTAATTCGCTGGCAATTTCTGTAATTAAAATTCTAATCCAGATGATCGTAATGGGGCAAGTAGGCCATTAAAAATCGACTGAAAAGAAACTTCTGAGTCCTGCGGTATCCTTTTCGGATTCCGATGTTGGTTGCCATTGCCATTGTTATTGTATGAGGCTATTTCCATGTTATGCTCTTCATTTTGGCCAATAAATTTCTAGGCGAAAAGTTAATGGCATGTGCCAGTTGTCGGAGAGTTCTCCTTGGTGGCAATGGCATTATGGCAACACACAGAGATGCTCGTCACCCCATTGGCACTTTTTTATTGTTTTTCGTCAACTGCTCCGGAATATAATCATAATTTTAATTGTTTTGTTGGCCCGTCGAAGGGGTGTAGACAGTAATGAGTGACAGCCTTCAAAAAAAGTTATGACTTGACATTAATTCGCTTCAATTGATGAGCTGAGCCGGAGCGAATTGTGTTTTTTCTATGGCTTGTTCGGTTAATGTTTTTTAATTCACGTTGAAGAGGGCACATGGGATCACTTTTGAATTCTTGGAGCGACAGTATTTATCTTCGTATTGTAGAGGGACCAATTCATGCAAGTTGACTCTCTACGAATACGATAAACATCACATCATATCATATTAGCTAAAACTAACTAATAAAAGCTTTTGAATTGAATTTGTAAGTGTTCTTTAGAGTCTCCTACTACTTAAGTGACTGCATTCGTAAGCTTACGATTGCTTAGTTAATTTTCTTAATCAATGTCATATAGTCAGAGGGTTTACTAAAGTCCAACATTCAGTTATTGAAAACTTTTGTTTTAATTTTACCTATTGTTAAGAATCCAATACTTTCCAATTGCGTTTTTAAATCTATCACTGATTGTTGTCCCTTTGGAATATTTGTGTGAAATATAATTAATAATCTTATAAAAAGTAAATATAAGTAAGGCAATTCTACAATTCATCTTCTCACACGTGCCACCATGGATTCTTGTGTTGAAAATAGTTCAAGTTAGTGTAGCTGAAATTTTGAAATATAAGCAATAACCTATCGCAAATAGTTAGTTACCATATACCTACGTAATATTAATCACAAATTATCCACTAGAGTTTAGCACATGTAAAATTTTAGAACAGCAGTTTTTGGGAACAGCAGTTTTAATATAGAGCTCGATAAGCACATGTGGAAGGGACACTACGGCGATATTTTACAACGGGTAAATTCAAAAATGCAGCGAAGCGCTGATGATGCCGCATTTGCATTATCATGAGTTTATAAATGCATGGTAATGTTATCAGCCACTGAATCAAAAGTTTACTTTTGCATCACGAAAGCATCTGATGCGTCAAAATCATAAACGGCCTCCAAGCGCATAAATTACACCAACAATTTCAGTGGATAGAAAGTATGTTAAACGGACGACCAAATTAAATTACTAATTATTAAACATTAGGTTGAAAAATGAAGAACACTTTAGCAGTGGGAAGAAAAAACACGAAACTTATAGACAACATATTTCCACATCTCAAGTGGAAATAACAAGGAAATATTTAAATTTAATTATAACTTGTAAAAGAATCAAAAATGATTTCGTGAAACAGGATGGGACGCGAGATGTTGGGAGTACTTCAACATATTAAATGAAGTATTTGGGAGCAAGCATTTAGTAGATCTCCACATGGAAATCTTAATATTCTCGTTCGCTGTGGAAGGTGCTACGTGTTCAGATAGTCTACCGTGCGATACTTTTAGCGATCATGGAAAGAAAAATTTACTGATATTAAGAAAATGTTGATAAATTTCAAGTAAAAAAGCTGTTGATTTTGCGCCAAGTAAATTTTTATTATTTTCTAGAAACATATTCTTGATTCAACTTTTGGTTGGTTGCATCATTATTAAGTAAATATTACTAAATTCAAGGGATCATATCTTCTTACTTTTAGCATTAAAGCAATAAAACTAGAAATGTTGAAAATTCATATTGATGTTATCTTTCCTATATTCAGAAAACCTTTATGCCAGATTCAAGCGACCTGTTTACTTGAATTAAACGTTGAAAGGTAAACGAAAAGTGTATATATATATATTATTTTACCAATAAATCGAATTTTAGTTTTCCTAAAATATACACCATGAAACGTATAGATTAAGAGAACTAATGATAGACTTTATTTATCGTATTAGTGCCTATGTATATATATTTGCTTTATGCAGGTGTGCTTTTCTCAAGAATACCTTTTCATGACAGTGCCTTTATGATTCATACAGGTATAATTATCTGAAGCAAAGCTATTAATTATTGAATCTTTTAAATCAACACGTGTAAATTTGAAACTGAAGAAAATCTTATTGCTGAAAAAAAAATCAAGGGAAAATCTAAAAATAAAAAGCAGTTGTTTCCATATACTAAATCAATCATATTATGCAGTATATTGAAAAAATATATATTACACGCATATATTTAAGAAACTTAAATATTTTCCCCCAGTGGGAAGAAGAGCAGTACAACTTATGAATTTTGCTCAAAGTTATAACTTCTTTACTTCCATAAAACCGGCATCCAAATGAAAATAAATGTATGCAGTTAGATTCTGAAAACAAACTTACTTGTGATTTGTTGTTCTTTATATAGTCTACAAGAGCAATGCATAATTAAATTCGTTTTCTGGAACCAACTTGCTGCAATTTGCTTTCAAGTCAACAAGTATTCGTTTTAATATTCTTAAATGTGCATATTTTTGAAAGTGTTGTTATACATGTAAATTAACTGTTTGATTTTATCGCAACAACAAGAAACTTATATCATGTAATTATTGAAATTAAGGAAATGATTCCTGAATTTTTATAACCGTTTGTGAAATTCTAACTATTTATATGAGTTCTAACAAATAATGAATATTCCAACATTTAAGTTTAAATTTTGATCACATTTTCATACAGAAAGAGATATTTAATAAATCATTGATTAAATTCAGACTACTTTTTCTAAAGTGTATTCGAGAAGAATGTGATAGTTTTTAGTAAATTAGAATAAATTTTGAAATCTTCGTCTTTCTCGATATTAGACAAAATTTTTTAATATTTAGAAAATTTGGATTATATTGCTCATCTTTTCAATTGATATTACAAAAAAATTATGTACTGTGCTTAATAAATCGAAGATTTAATATTAGTAAAAAATTTGTTCCGTGATTGTCAACCAAAGGAAATAAGTTAATCCCAAAAGTAGGAAAACAAAGAGCAGCGAAAGCTTCCAATTCTTAAAAACGGAAGTCATAAAGGGCGAAAGCCACCACAGTCAATTAATGCAACTTGAAAAGGATAGACTACAAGTTGATTAAGAGCGCGTTCAAGAAATGCGTGAAATCAAAGTTTTATTTAAAGAGCTGTATTTATATTTTTTATTTCGTATATTCTTTTTGAAGTAAAGGGCTGCACTGTTATTTAAGTATCTTTCTTTAGTTTTTAAAATGAAGTGTTGTTTTGTTTTGTGTTACAAATATTATATAATTTATATTAATAAAGTGTTTGTTTTCTTATGGTATACAAGGAATGCTTATTATTATTTTTACGGGCAAATAACATGTTTTCGCTTTTTCTCTTTCCTTCTTCAGTTGTATTAATCGGGGATGGTACTATTATATTCGTTTAGAGAAATTTCTTCTCTATTTAATATGAAATTATGCAGTGTAAAGCATGCCACGAGTCGACTTCACATTGCAAAGACTAGTCACATTAATGTGTTCTAATGTTTAAAACTTTTTCTTTAGTATGCCGAAGGCTTGTTCAACGCACACTCTCGTTGCACTAAGGTTATAATTAATCTGCCTTTGCTCTGTCAGTAGATGACCATTATCTCTATGAGGAACCATCATAAATGAGGCGAGAGGTTACGCCGAGTGCTCTAAAATATGCGCATTTTCCTTTAAGTACAATGTCCCTTCCCTATTGGACTATTTCGCTACACGTTCGCATCATGGGAGATGCCTGGATAGCCCGCAAAGTATCAAAGAATTTACTATCGCATCCTGCAAAAGCTAAAGGTAAATGAAATCTTAGACACAGGGAGACGTTCATACCTGTGTAATTACAGAATAATGTCCATTGCAATCATATTAGTTGCTGGGATAAGTTTTTGCAGCTGGAATTCGAATATCCGTCCCATCAACAGAACCAATTACATAAGAAAACAGATCTTTCCTGCATGCCTGAAATTCTTCCATAATTATTTTCTGCTAAAGTAATGTTATAGGCCACTTTATCTCATTTTTAATAAGGTACAAATAACTGTTTTTATAGAAACATCATAAGCCGTTTCGTTAGTTATATTAAATCTATCCGAAAGCACTCAGTTTCCATATAGTGATTTATAGGCACTTTTTCAAAGAATAAGCCGCTCTTCCTTTGGATAATGATTTCCGAATCGGTTTTGATTCGCTCTGCAAGGCCTGTATAAAAATAATAACAGCACTTATTAGCTTTTTTTTTGGAATGTTAAAAACAGGGGGATAGGAGACCCTATCCCAAGCACGGAGGCCATACCGGTCCATTGTGCTGTCCTGCTAGAAGGCCATTCACCAAAACTTTCCTGTCCGGCAAAGGCCGGACACGCACATAAAAAGTGTTCGGTTGTCTCGGGCTCTCCCTCCAGCCAGGACAAACACTCAGGGCTGTCAACAAGTCCCATTCTTGTTAGATGAGCGTGAAGTAAGCTGTGGCCGGTGATGATGCCAACCAAAGTTCTATATTGTTTCCTTCCCCATGACAAATCTTATTTGCTTACTTGCTTATCGAATATTTACCTAAAAAGTTTGTCTTGTCATTCGGAAGTGACTTTGAAAAACATCCTACTGGTAGGTATTCCTTTATTAACTCAAGATAATTGTTACATTTTGGTATGTTTCTTTGACTTTACAATGCTTTTATTAGAATTCGTTTCCTTCGTTTTAAAAATCGTTTTCTTTTTAAAATTGACTTCACTAAATTGCTGGGCCAAGATTCCACAAAGTAATTTTATCCATTTTTAATATTTTATCGTGCCGACTATTGCTTTATGCTTTAAACGACTAACACAATTTGAAAATTGACGTTCGAAAATGTCAGCAGAAACCATCAGCAATGCAGTGCTGCAGCAGCAGACGCATCAGTGAATCCCGATGTTGCAGTGATGCCGTATGATGAGCAAAACTGGTTTTTGAATTTACATAACGGTATATAGGAAAATTTAGGAATATTTTCATTTTTGCTTAGTTCAGAAATCCATAATCAGTCAATAGTCCACAAGTATCGGATTGCATCAAGTATAAACATTTCTAATGTTACCAAATATAAAAAAAAATGTATTTTTATTATTAATAAGGAGCAAAGCTATTAGTCTAAGAGCCCGCAGTAAATTTTTGGTGTGAAATATAATCAAAAAATGTATGCATGCGTAATAAGTTAAAAGAAGGGCAATGTCAAAAACAATCGTCTGGCAGGAAATCTCCGCGGCCTAAGTGAGTAATAGTATGTTGAAAACGCCCTTTTTTTCAAAATTGAAATAATCTATATAACCACATGAAATTCGGCTCAGAAGCAGAGCTAATATCCCTGAGCACAAATATGTTGGTCCAAGACGGTTTGCGCGCGGCTAACCTCTTGCCAGACGAAGTTGAAGTACTGAGAAATATCAAACAAATCTTACAATTTCCAGCATTCGTGTCTTTTAGAAATCTTTTTTTTTTTTCAATTTATACTTTCAATTCAATTATCACTTTCAGAGTCACTGTCATCTGATGACTCACAAGTGAGTACATCGTTTTCGTTTTCTTCATTTACATTAACTTTAAGAATATTTTGCAGTCTTTCCGGTGTGGCATTTCCCTCGAACTATTTAATTTTCGATTTATTTTCTGCTAACACCCACCACTTTCTGTTGGTGATAATTTAATTTCTTCATTTCTCACCGCATTCTTCCATATACAATATACATAATTGCTTCGGTATATTTGTTGCAACAGAACATAATAGTCAAAATTGCAGGCAGTTTCCTGACATTTCGAAAGATTCACACAGAATTCACTATATGTATAAAGGTAAAGTAGAGATTGTGCTTGTGAGACGGTAAAGGTATGGTGACACGAAATATTAGAATGCAGCAGTGAATCTCATGAATCTTTTGCAAAAAAATATCACTTACTTCGGATATTTCTAAAAACTCTTTCTGATGTAGGCTTGCAGGATATGTAAAAAAATTGATATCGGGCTTCGTCAACCATCACAGCTTTTGTCCGGTGTATACTACAAACGATATTTTCTGATAATGTATAATCTCTTCATTAAAATATACTTCGTTTCCATATTTAGAAAATGTCAACTACAATTTTGGTCTACTTTTCAAAATTTTAAAAGGTTTTATATTTCCTTTCTTGAAAAAAGGTGGAGTATAGTCACATCCTGTAAAGCTGTGAAATGCAGGTAGAGCTGCGCAGTGTTTGTCCCAATTCTTTGTAAATTAAATTAACATCAACATACCTAAGAGTGTTTTTAGATAGAGTTCCTACTTCAATCCATAATTTTATATTATTTTTAAGGTTAGACAGAGTACATCTATAACCGTAGACTTAATGACAACTGAACTGTCTCTCTGTAAAATGGATAAATGCAACATCATACGAGTATCTGCCTCTTCTTGAGAACTTTTTAGCTCTTCAACGTCTTCTCGAATCATATTATATATCACTTAGAATCATTTGTGACGTATATTTCTTTTTTTTAAATACGAAATTTTCAGTACTTTAATTTCGTCTGGCAAGAGGTTAGCCGCGCGCAAACCGTCTTGGACCTACATATTTGTGCTCAGGGATATTAGCTCTGCTTCTGAGCCGAAATTCATGTGGTTATATAATATAGATTATTTCAATTTTGAAAAAAGGGGCGTTTTCAACATACTATTACTCACTTAGGCCGCGGAGATTTCCTGCCAGACGATTGTTTTTGACATTGCCTTTCCTTTAACTTATTACGTATGCATACATTTTTTGGTTATATTTCACACCAAAAATTTACTGCGGGCTCTTGGTCTATATAGTTAGTTACATTTTAAAGACCCTCCGATAGGGTGCTCTGTGCTCTGGCCCATTGAAATAACGAAATCACTTAGCGTCAATTTGCAAGATTCAATACCTTGAACTTGAAGCCATTCCGGGATGTATAAAATTTTCGTCTAAATCTTCTAAATCGTAAAAACTTACGAAACCGAACATATTTTAAACAATAGTTTCTGTAATTATGGGCGTACGATAGATTATGTGTGCTGTTTAAATATCTCCAATCGACATTTGACGCGACGGAACTAGCGATCCAAAAATTGTAATGTGCCTGCCGATTAGGTTGTCCACAGAAACGACACAATCTCTTTTGATCGGAGCCCTGAGAAAGAGCATCACGTTAGTCAATATTCGAAGCAACTTGTTTGCCAGAATCCCCACCAACTCAGCTAACAAATTGTCTATAGTTTCACTATTCATCGCTATTCGAAGCCCCATTACCCAGAGAAGACGAAAAATAATGGAATACAAAATATATGATCTTTTACAGTACATAAAATTTTACACATTAGAGCTTTAAATAAACATTTCAGGTTGCTTAAACACGTAAAGTTGTTGTTTTGATATTTTCGGATTTTCTACGTTAGCACTTTCGCCTACGGGATCGTCTACGCCGTCTTCGAGGACGACTACAAGAATTTCGTTTCCTTTTCATTTTGAATTTTGGTGCACAGCATGCCTGAAATAGACGCCCCAAAAAATTACTAAAATTCTAAATTATTTGCATTTTAGGCAATACCTGTTGAATATATTTACACTTCTGTGCCTCAGTCATATTATTCCATACTCTTGCCCCCCGGATAACGATCTCTTTAGGAGACTTTCCGCAGTTGGTTCGTCGGTAACATCTCAAGAAATTTAAGAAAGCATTTCTAGTTATTTTCCCTGCTCTATAGCATTTCTTAGATTTTGATCTTCTCCTTCTCCTTGAGCGTCTACGCTTTCGGCATGGCATCTTTTTCTTCGATTTGTTAGCAGCACAACTTGAATTTTCCGCGCCTATTATGTATAAGTTATTCGTGAGCCTTATTAAATATAATAAAATAGAAAATAGGAAATTTCCTAAAACACAAGGAATTTAACGGGAAAACTAGAATTTCTCAAACTTAAAAGCCGCTTCGCACGAAATAAATCATATTTGTCATTTCCTGTAGAAAAATTATGACAGCGCACAAATTGTTTTTCATTGCCTGCTGATATAGGAACAGCGACACCTCTCAAATGCTCGCGAGCACTCTGCTGAGGATGATATTATGAGCATTATCATTCGGGTGAGAATCAACCAGGACTTATTCCACCAGTACATATTGGCGCCTTCCCCATAGCAGGGGTTAAGCTATGGCAAATGTCAGCAAAATATAGGCAGAGCAGATCTCCTTCTTTATTGCGCCTTTTATGAATTCCGGAAAAACATATCGTTAATCTTGTCTCTTGTCTGTTACTACAGGGTACATTAGGTTTTGTTATGGTAAATCTTTAAGAAAAACGGCATTGTTGCTTCATACAGCTTTCTGCCATACCGGGAGAAATTCCAACCAAATGAATCGTGCCCGCTCATTATTCCACGCCCTCACTAGGGCAGAAAACCTGACGGTATCTCGGACGTGCGCTCCTGTATCGAGCAGAAACATTACGTTCCTGTTATTGTTGCTTCCGAATCATCAGACTTTTACGTACCAGAAAAGAGTGAGCAATTAGCCTTTGATGGGTACAAAGTTGCTGCCAGTTTCGATATTTTCAGGACGATTTGTTCTTATGGTTTTGTTATTCAGACGAAGAAAGTGAGGTATACTAGTGCGACGAAACTCTAGAATTATTATACAAGATGAATGTTTCAATGTGAAGTAAAGTTGATAGTTATTTGCAATTATATACATATACATATATATATATATATATATATATATATATATATATATTAAAAAAAAGAGTATTGACATGTATGCCTGTGTGTATAAGTTTGCGGAATCGGTATGGCTGAATTTGTTAAACAGCAGGTTGTTTCAATTCTATGTTAAGCAGACATGTTTTAACTAAGAAAACAAATATCGGATGACACCTTGAACTGCAATATCCTGCAGAATTGATTTCTGTAAAAAGTTACACAAGTTGAGACTTAGAAGCAGAAAATGGAGCATAACAATAGCAAAAATACAGTCCTCCGTTTTCTGCCACAATGTTTTTTGCATTATGTTGCAATAGAAGCGGTATTCCTGTAAAAGCAATGATCCACAAGACGCTTGATTTTCCAATTCCAACAAGATTACAGCGAGGCCTTCAATTCTATTATTCACTTTGAGAATTATAGACACATTCTGGTAGAACAGCAATAAAGTATAAAGGGTATAAAAGCCTGCTTATAAGCATTTAAGACAACATTTAATTCGCTTCAAAAAGAGTCAAATTTAATGCAGAATTGAAATTCCTTGTATATATTTTCATTAAAATTCTCGGACATTAACAAAAGCTTCAATAATTGTTTCTGGCAACACAGCTGCGAAACGACACTGTTAAAAGTAACTTTAGGTATGTAAGGGTTCTGTTGTTGATACTTGATTTTAGAACAGTCATGTAATCAATGTGAACTAGATACTATTTAAGATTAGTTACGTACTTTTTGATGCACGTTATAATTAGAACTGTTTATCGTCTAAGTTTAAACAATCAGACACGAAACGATACTGTGGAATCCGATTGGTTCAACATGTTCGACTTTAGCCTTTCGAGAAAGAATATGATTTGGAGAGTGAAATTTGAAATTGGACGAAGCTTCTAGAAAAATCGACTAAGAGAAACCAAATGCAGGATAACATATTACGAAGCAAAAAGTAGCCTAGTTGGTCTAAGTATTAATTCATTAAGGTCCAAATAAATGTAGATTACAAAAAAACTTAAGAATTTCATTTTGGCATCATTAGCGAAACTGGGGGCACGAAAAAAAATTTAACAATCGAGAAGTATTTTTTCTCACTTTATTCGAGTATAGGAATTTACATATTTCAATTAAGACACAACTCCATTATGAAACGCTAACATTAGCGGGCATGATCGAGTATTAATTAAAGAACTGTTTAGACGGTTCGACCAGACTCATGAAGGAATTAAGGGAAGACAATGGAATTAGTTAGGGAATATTTCCTACATTAGGGAAAAATAGCTAACCTTTGTGGCAACAATTGTGCACATTTTTTACTTTGTTCGTAAAAAACTTAAGGTTTTTTATGGCAACACCAAGAAAAGGTTGCCCGATTTAGTCCATTCTTGAAATTTTATTTACTATTGCTATGGAAACACTGTGGACCAAATTTCAGCTCTCTACGTCGATGCGTTCTCAGGCAGTATTGAAATTTTTGTATGGCAACACAACGAAGAAGTTGCCCCATCAGTCCCATTTTCGAACTTAAATTTACTTTTTTTAAAAGTCAGTGTGCAAAACTTCAGCACTATAAGTGAACGCGTTATCGAGTTACCGTTAGGATGGACAGACATGCAAAAATCAAAATAATTTTAATATTATGCTTGGGTGTATAATTCATTTTCCTTTAAGAAAGCATCATAGCATTTTTTTCAGAAATTGTGGAATTCAAAGACCGATCATGAAAGAAGTATAATTTTACAATTTCTAAAATATTCGAAGCAAGGGATGAAAGTACCTATATAGAAAAAAATTTGTCGCAAAATATCAGGTGGTAGGTACTGTAATTCAGTTCTACAATCATAATTTTGTACGATAACGAAATTTTTATTTATTATTTATTTCGTATAGTAAACAAAAAATATCTGTAACTACTCTGCTAATATGTAAACATGAAAATAATTCCACTTCCACCGGTGAAGATAATTCCAGTCCGGTTCGTGTTCACATGACGGATTATCTCAAAGGCGGCATAATTCTAGCAAATTATAATGGAGTGAATCTGTTGACGCACTGCTCCCTGCTTGTGGTTGAAAAACAATATTTTCTATAAAGAAATAATTAAAAAATTTCAATTTCGTATTATTTAATTACAAACTCAAAACTTACTTTTATTTATTTCAACAAATAATTTCACTTGACTGATGTACCTACATATATATGCCATAAAATTAGAGTAACAACAATACTATGGCAGCACGAGTAGTCGAAATTGACAAATTAGAGTTGCCAATAACAACGTTTTAGTTTCAGTAACTATAAAAACTCCCTATGCTTGAGGTCTTTTATGGTTCCGGACACGCACAGAGTGACAAATCGACGTCCGGAAAAAATTCAGGACGCGTTTGCTTCTCTCGTCACTTATAAATCAATTTCCGTATACGATGTACTATCTCCCTCACAATTTCTGTAAAAAATGCATGTTATCATAATGTAAATCCTCCTTTACCATCATTATTTTTAGGTATTACAAATGTAATGACAAACTTAGTATATCCTCTAGTTTTCATCTAGATTATAAAAAGAGCGGAGTGAGAAATGCGAACAAAAAATGCACCATATTTGTAATTAGCAGAATGCACGAATCCTGCTCACGACGAACCCTTAAAATTATCTGCAGTGACTTATTCTCAAATCTAAAGAAGAAAATGAAACAGAATTGGATTGACCACACATTTGCAAGTGATAGCCTCAGCATCACAAAACGGGCACCTTTTCTGGTAGAATTCTAAGTCTTCACCTTTAGATAAAATTGCGGTCTCAATCACTTCCGTCGTACTATGATATTAAATCGAAACATCTTACATTATTTCTCTTTTTTGATAAATTGCCATCTTAAGACAATTTCATCGATTTAGGAGACAAAAGGCATTCAGTTTTAACTATTTGAGCCCACACATAGTTTCGTTAGAGCGGAAAGGCATATATTTATTAGGAGCTGCAGCAAGGGTAGAATGCCGGAGATTTCAACAAATCATAAAAATTACTGTCAGAATAAATCAAAATAATTGTTTCATATTCAAGTGGGAAGCGGCGTTGTACATTCGTATTTCAGACTTTTTCACAATAATTTGTCGCGCGAAGTGACTAAAGTAGCAGCGCGAAGGAGCTGGATGGAACTCCACCTCACAGAGACCCTTCGCTTTTATCGCGGTCTTTTCTTGTATTTGTTTTGATAAAGAGCCAAAAATTTTCCATTTTGTAAACACTGGGTAGATATGAAGAGTTACATCATAATGCAGTTGATGGTAAAAAGGATCCCTTTTGGTTTGTAGTTCTATTAATGTTTGCTTTGAGTACTAGAGGAGCTTTTGATATAGGTTGGTCCTTGGCAAAACCTTCATGCGACGTATGTACAACTACGTCGATTTCCCTGAAGTAAACACAAATTTGGTTTTTTTCGCTTAAAGAGCGTTTGGCATGATGATTCCATCCTGTCTCCATATTGCCGTCTACATAGAATATATCTCATATGCAATTTTGAGGGCTTGTGTCCTTATGAAATGATGATAAAGGCGATAATGTCCATGAAAGTGCCATTGCATCCTTGAATCTATTATTACTAATGCTCCTAGGTCAACAAACGGAATCCAGTGAAGGCATGTTGGCTACAATGACGAAGTAGAAGGGGAGTGTGCTATTATTTCGACTATAAGGAACTAATAAGGATCTTCTGAAGCGTGGATTCCTTAGAGAATGTTTTTGGCACATGAGTGCTATTAGTCCGCCTAAGCACAGAATAAAAATTTTTCTCATGGGGTCATTCCCTGTCATATTAAATAGATAATGAGCTAGAAGACGTTGTTGCATTGCCCATTTCGTTATTATTATTTCGTGTGTTGTCCTCCCGCTATTGTTGGGTACATTTCTTAATGACTCATTGAATCATTTTAAGAGCTGATAGCTGGAGTTCGTTTAATGAGACGTTGAAAACGATTTATCCAGAGCCTTCTTTTAGTTTTTTGTTTGGCTTAATGGTAGCTCTGCTTAAGTGATTATAACTTAAACTGGATATATTACCTTCATTAAATTCGACACACAATCACAATAATTTTAAAGGAAATTTGACTACCAAGTTTCATACAATGATTGGTACCTCACAGACAACAAAATGGATTATTTATTTTGATGGCTTCATAAAAAGGAAGGTGGTTAAGTAATATTCAGCGTGTATAATATCTAAGTTCCGGTAAAGGAATGCAATAATGTCAATATTGCACCGCGTAATTTGACGCTGTGATACTTCCCTCAATAGTGATTACCAGATCTACCTCCTCTAATCTGCCTAATTATTTCGTGCGGCTTATCAAAGCTTTACAGCGAATTTATCCCGGACTATTTTGTGCACTTAAAGGGTTTCATCCAAGGCTTCTTCTCATTATATGTTTAATTTATTTCGAAAGAAGGTCTAATTTAGTAAATACATTAACCAAAATAAATGTTCCCAGATACTAATGGTATTGAATTGTGTTAAAAATTTATAAATCTGATTTAACGTTAAGAACATTCTACATTCATTTCAATATTCCCTGCTCCTTGGAAGCTTTCATAGTGCTGGTATTCTGCTCATAGTTGAGCGAACACGTAATAAATTAACAAAGAGTCTTGGAAATTATAACGCTGGTTTAAAGTCAATGATTTCGTGGTTTTATTCTCCAGTTCGCCAAATCTACTACACACACTCTACTCTACTCATACTCAAACTTAATCTTCAGAATTTAATAAATGAGTTAATTAAAATAAAATATATGAACTACACGGTAGAAAATTACTTTAAAAGACTATAAAATATGATTCCAAATTATTTAAAATCCTAAAGAGTAATTAGAATTAAATCGAAATTATTAAAGAAAGAATTTTGTTGTAACCGACAATATACTCAGCAGCGCAATATTTGACTTCCAATTCATTGAGGCTTAGAATTGGGATTTTCTTATTCCAGTCGATACCCGTAATAAAGTGTTTTTATTAGTAATATTCTTATTGCAGTAGATACCCACAATACGGATCTTTATTTTCGTCGATCCTCAAAGTACAGTCTTTATATCTGTCAACACCTAGAATAAAAATCGTTATTTCAATTGTTACCATAAAGTGCGTGTATTATTAGGAAATAGAATTAACCAAGTGAATCGTTATGCTGCCAAATCAAGAAAAGAGGTCGAGTCAAGTCAGACTGTGATTTCTATAGCTCAAGATTTGTGTACTGCAAGAAAGAATGGGTTTCAAAGGCACATGGCAACGATAATTGGCAGAGCAACAATAACTGGCCATAGTAACTACATTTCTTTATTTGTTGCTTGAAGTGTTGCTGTTTCGTATAAAATTGTTTGGAAATTATTTTTACTTATTAATAAATTTATTCCCTACAAAATTTTATCGTAAATTTATAATTAATGTTAAATTTAAAATATTTTAAGCATTTTAATAGATTTTTAACTTAAAAGTAATTATTATGTGCGAATGTAGTGCAGTTGTTGCTGGCTGGCTCCTTTCACTACGGAGTTGTTAGAATTTAGACTTCTGGCACATTTTTTCTTCAGGTTGGTATATACATGTATTGACCTGCAAGTTTTTGTTGTTTTTACTAATATCAGGATTCATTATCAGTAATAAATCCTGAACAGCTGCCTTTGAAGAGCACGATCACAATTTTTCGGCTTTGATTTTATAGTTTAAGATGTTTTTATATTTTAACAGCTTAGTTTTATTCAATATGGCTTAATTATAAGGACTTAAACTGTTACAAATTTGATCCAGTTTATATCTTACTATTCTGAAGGTATATTTCCGCATATGCAAAAATGTAGTTTTGAGAAAAATGCAATTTAAGTTGAGAATTTTTGTGGGGCAAACATATGATATGAACCAAAAATGACTGTATTTATCTTAAAACATTTAAACATTTAATTCAACTTCAGTAATAATTTAACTTAAAATAGCAAATTTGGCGAATAGGGCAAATCAATATTCAGGCGACGATATGCCGACTTCAGTCAGGCATAAAGTATCTTATAAGTTCCTACTATCTCGACTTTTCGAATCAGTCTCTGAATTGTTGGAACTCTTGCATGGACGGCAGATCTCGTGATGTTTCGAAATGCGCTTTCTGATTAAATCAATGCAGTCATCTCGTCGTTTACTCTTTCTACTCCTTATCAACCTTGATAGGTTCCGATATTTTCTTGCGTTTTTATGGGAATAATGCTAAAATCTTTTGATGCAGGTATAGAAGTTGTCCCAAGCTGGAGACCTTAGAGTTATTTTTCCTACGTAACATTGAATTCAGCGATCATGTATACGTTGCCTGTTAAGAAAACTAACACAAATCTTGATTTAGATATGCTTTGGAGTCGCAAGCTTGTATATGCTCATAGTTTTGATATTGTGGATAGCATCTGGAGGATTTTAATTCAGAGTAGCCAACAAATTTGATATCGCAATTGCTGATACCGCCTGTTTGGTGTCCAGACACTAGTAGACTATGGTATTTTGTCTGTCGATACCATTGTGCGAGATTGCTGCGATGGATTATACTATATGAACGCAATACCATGTACGTGTATGTCCGGTATATAAACTACGATTGGATAATTGAAATAATTAATATAGTCACACTGATTAATTTCTCCTTTACTGCCCGAAGGACATACTCACACTCACTGGAAATTCCTGTATCAAATAATTATGCTCACCGATGAATCTCCGTACTTCTCAGGAGATGTACTCTAATTTATATTTCTCATAATTGATAACTGGATTAGATCCGTGTAGGCAGCAAATCTGGTCTTTTGAAATATCACCATTTATAACAAGAATGGTTTGAATTTACTATATTATGTCATAAGTTTTATCAAATTTATGTTGGGCTGGGGATAGACAAACATAAATTTGATAAAATTTTACATTGAATCGAATACAGTTCAGTGAGGCCCTGTATAATTCAGCAGAGATGCAGCAGTGTAACAAATCTATCATAAACTTAATAAAACTCCAGACTTTGCCTGTCACCTATTCGCTTCCCAGCATGCTTTCCTTTATCTATTAAAATTAAAAAAAATTAAAGAAAAATTAAATTAAAAAAATAATGAAATAAAAAAAATATTGAAGAAAAAAGAAAAAAGAGCACATTAAAAAAATATAAAAATTGAAAAAAAAATGTCAGTAATTTTATCGTTATTGTGAATTTTGGTGTTAATTAAAAGAAGCATACATTCGTAAATTGTGACTTTTTTTCTTGCCCTTCGCATGCCCCAAAAGTAATTTTTAGTCGGGATTGTTACTGCTTGTATTGCTAGTAGCTGTCGAATAGTTCGAACCGGTTATAAATACAAATGCAACCTATTACTCCTAATACATAAGGTGATAATTTGTTCACAATTTAGTGTCTCATTTTTGGAAAGCTGTTGTGCCGGTTAAGTTTTGCATATAAGGTGAAAGTTGATTTAATTTTTTGTATCCTCTTACTCGATAATAAAAACGCTTATTTAAAAAAAAAAAACTTGCCAAATGACCACAACACACAACGAATTCACATTGATTTAAAGAAAATTGTGAAGGGGCGTTATTTGGGTCATTTCAATGCCGCACACAGCTTCAAATGAAACAATGGTTATGATTTATTAAAAACTAGGCGACCGCGGATAATTTTATTATTTTTTGGTAATAAACATTTGTTGTGAATATCGCTGAAGCATTCTTTTTATAGCTTTCTTCAAGCTCGTTAAAACTATGCCTCTGCAGTCCCTTAGGCCTCCATTGTTCCAACCCTCCAAAATTCGCTGACGTTCAAACCAATTCATCGACTATGTTCCATAGAACATAAGATACTGCACGGATGGACCGAAGTCACCACCAAAGGCTGTTGGCTGTAATTTTATCATTTTCTGGTGGTAGACCCAATTGCCAAAATTATTCAAGAACAAAAACAATGAAAATCATCGCAATAAACATTAGTCGCACGCTTTTCCCGACATTTGATTCATTGGAGCGAACTTTTCTTTAGCAAAATTCTCCTCCGACTTATCCTCATTTGGAGACATTCACCGATATAATTTTGGCGGCTCCCCTATGAAAATGACTTGCCGCTTTTCCACTATGGGCAGTTATTATTGGCGATGAGTTTACCAATTTGAGTGTCATTTGCTGTGTTTTGCTTATTCAACGACTTCTGAGGGCAACAGTTTGTAATAATAATACGCCACGGCGATAAAAATATTTGGGCTTCCAGCGATTCCCATTTTATGGTAGCCAATTACAATAAACATAAATTGTCAATACAAATTCATTTAATTCCTGCTACAAAGACACACCATTGCGCTATTAATGGTAATTTCAAGAACTTCTGTAGGTGACCAAATGCTATGTAAGTACATAAGTATGTAATATATTGTACAGAATAAGATGGCATACTTCGTGCTCGGTGAAAGGATTGGATAAGTAGGATATGATTATTTAGAAGGGGAAGGTGGTAGGTTAGGTAAGGTTAGCTTAGAATGGCGGCTATCAGAAAACCTGCCATCAGCCACACTTAGACCGCCGATTAGGGAGCGAGTTGAAATCAGTCACAAGAGTTAATAAACCGCGAGAGGTCCCCCAACTCCTTGTCAACTAATTTTCCCAATTCGTGCATTCCTATTACGTTTGGCAAGGTTGGGGCAGTCATACAGCAGGTGTTGAAGGCTCTTAACCTCTTCCTCGTCCATTACAGCTCATTCAGAAGTCATTGTATTGAGCTGGCATACGCTTTGCATGTTTACCAAAGAGATAGTGTCCCTTGATATGTTCACAATTTGTGTTTTTTTCTAAATGGAACACGTTTTAACACAACATAGCTGGATAACTCATGGAATAATTATCTCCATTCGGAAAAGAGATAAAATTGCTAGGAAACTTAAACAGGAACTTTTAGTGAAATACTACACATTGAATATAAATCATAACGGAATAAATTAAGTAATATTATTCGAGATGCAAAGTCGTCATTCTACAAACAAGAACTGCAGATATGCTGTGATAATCTAAAAAAGATATGGGAAAAAATAAATGATATAAAATTTAAAAAGAAACCGCAAAATCTATAAAGCAAACCCCTAGCAAAAATAAAACAATACTTACGGAACCGTTCGATATTGGTACTAAAACTAAATGAACACTTTGTTAATATAGGTGAAAGTATCTCCCTTTCTTGATGGGCACACTAGCTCTGAAGGGCTTGAAAGCACTTTCAATTTCAATAATATCACATCTGATTAAGTTCTTCCGCAAATATTAAAAAATAATAAAGTCCCTGCTGTTTATGGATACTGGGCTAAGTTACTTAAACAGTTGCTTAATATATATCGCAAGTCCAATTGCATGCGTTGTAAATTTAGCAATCGAGAAAGGTATTTTTCCTAATAAGCGTAAATGTGCTGTTGTCACTCCCTAGCAGTTATAGATCAATTTCGCTATAATATTTTATAGCTAAGATAAAAATATGCGAATTATTAAATATCTTGATACCGGTTCAAAAGTAGATATCGCACTTCAGATGCACTTTATGAACTGACTGAGTCCATAAATTCTGCAATTGATACTAATAAAAAAGTTATATCTGCATTTTTAGATCTAAGAAAAGCATTTGAGATACTGTTGACCAGAAACTCCTTCTTGATATACTTGATAACATTGGGATTAAGAATAGTTCTCTATCACTCTTTCGATCCTACCGCTCTGATACGATACAGATTGTGAATATTGATCGTACATTGAGCACTAAACTGACCGTAAGATGTGGGGTCTCGCAAGGAACTGTATTATGTCCTATTTGCTTTCTTATTTACATAAATGATCTCTGCAGATTTAGTGAATTTAGCTTAAAGGGTGGTGCAAGTGGTAGCCTTTGCTATTTAAAACTACTTGGCTTGGTCAACTGTGTCTGTAAATGCAAACAGGGGATTAAATTAACTTTATACTTGGTTATGTATAGATATAAGTTAGCACTAAATCTCGACAAAAAAAACTACATGATAATTGGTCCAGAACTAACATGAATGAGAGTGTGTCCTTATTAAAAAAGTAAACGATCTAAATTACTTGCGACTGACAGCTAAAATGGGAGAAGCATATACATTTTGTTACTAGGACACTGAGGAGAATTATTTAATAAATTATCTATAGTTCAGTCTATTGTACAATATCGTATTATAGCGTGGGGATCGAACTTCATAGCAACAATTATGCCACTTCATAATTTGCAAACTAAAATCATAAAATTATGTTTAGAGAAGTCAAAGTACTTTTCAACCACGCAAGTTTCAGACATTTCGATGTAATTATTAGTCGACAGATCTACTGCTTTACGTTACTAAAGTTTATTTTTTTGAATCTATCAAATTTCCCAGGACATCATACAAATTACTCCACACTTAACACAAAGTCATGCCAGTATAATAGGACTAAAACTTTATAATAACTTGCCACCTGAAGTCAAAGAAAATTTGATTAACTAAGATCTATGTCAAAAATCATTCAAATGTCTTTCAGGAAATACCTTAGATAATAGAGCTATATATAATGGAAGAAAAATACTTACTTTATGTAAACATAGACATCGTATTTATCCAAGCATGCTTTCCAACTTTTAAAATTGTCTTAAAATTTTGTAAATAGAACCTAGTTCAAGGCTGCACAGTGCTCACACAAGTCTAGATTATATTAGTCATTACCTTAAACTTTTTTACTGAAATTTTAGATTTGAATTCTTGTTGTACAGTAATTAAACTAGAAGAAAGCTTTTTAGCGCTAGAGTTTGACTAAAAGTATAGTAATTTAAGAAAATTGATAAAAAATCCCATAATTTCTCGTAATTGCCACCCTTATTTCTTCAAGTGCTTACAAAAAGTCGAATTTCAAACCCAAATTCAAATTACCATTATAAAAAAATATCTTAAATTACGAGTGGGAAGAGTAACGCTAAAAATTCACATATACGCATTAAGGTATTATAATTAAAAACAAATAAATCCATTCATGAATGCAGCCTAAATTATTATTAAAACTAAATCATAATAGGCAATACAATCAAATGTGTATATGCATGTATACGTCTTCATAAATGTCGGGTGAATAAAAACCAGAGGTCCAATATTAAGTTCATCAAAATCAGCATTCTTGAAAAGTAAAGTCAAAATGGATAGGAGAAACT
Source organism: Dioctria linearis (assembly GCA_963930735.1). NCBI lineage: Eukaryota > Metazoa > Arthropoda > Insecta > Diptera > Asilidae > Dioctria > Dioctria linearis. The sequence continues at coordinate 335,380,420 of OZ005741.1, read as the reverse complement.
AAAAAGAATGGACCATTAAAAAAGTAATACGAAATGTTGGATGATGACAAAATTTATACACTTGAAGAGACAAGCAACACTTGACAATAGTATAGCTAGGGTTTTTGGAAAAACCAAGTCAAGATAGCTACTCCAGAGGAAGAGACGCTATCCAAGAAAGTGGAACCATGTAAAGGAGTAGCCAGGAGAGACGATGAAATGGAGAGCAAGTCCTTGTCCTATTAGGAAACCATCTAGTTCATACTAGGCATGTTGAAGTCACAAATGGTAGATGGTTGCATACAGGGTAAGCATATTTGTGCGCGCCGGAATTAAAGCATATCCTAGCAAACAACGCGTAAAGTACCAACAGGCGCGTTTAGTGCAAAAAGATTCCGGTCACGATGAAACGTCAAAAATGGACTATTAAATGGCGTAAAAAACACGACTCCTGTACATTGCGATGTTTCAGTCAAGCAGGTAACATCGAAACAACAGTCATAGTGAAGCTAATATCCTTTCATAATTAAACATTTCACATGCTATATATATTTGGCATGAATTTTCAAACAAGGACTTTTTCAATATTATGAAAATTTGCGGAAAGTGAGCACAGCACATGTATGAATGTATACGTCAGAAAATCACTTTAGAAGCTGTTGCACCAAATTCTTAAAAGATCACAATAACACTCATACATACACATATTAAGGCAAGTTAAGGATATTTAACCAACTTCCTTCTCCCGGGCTTATCTGCTTCTTTCTTAGTTACACAGCCTAGACTTAACCGAATCCAATTAGGGCTAACCAGACTTGAGAAAGATCCTTGAGATATTTTACCTTCTATATTCAATTATGTTGCGCGCCCGTCCTCTAGTGTCCCCTATTTCGCCATCCGCACTTCATTTACCTAATCTCATATTCTGGACATGACCAAAGTAAATTTGAACGTTCTACCTCTTTAGAAGGAAACTTATGCTGGCAGCCGGAGTACTTTGCGGGTCCTCCACAAGAGGCCATCGCCCATAAATTTAAACAATGGCAAGTCCAAGTGACTTGGGTACACACATGTAAGGATGTAAGAAGTCTTCACTGCCAGCGTATAATATGTTATATAACTGACTAGCTTGCAGAACTCTTCGGGTATGAATTTCATATATTGAGGTAATTGAATTATGTGTGCAATTGACCCCACAGATATCAAATCTTACCTCGACTGGGAAAGTTTGCATATTTTGCAGAGAATTGATTTACGCTTTCTTGTGAGCTTTTTTGAAAGTAACCCGGCAGTATTCACTAACCATTTTTCAGAAACCTCCACTTTTCTTTTTAAAGTCTTGCCACTCGTTGAAGAAGTTTATTTTAAATAATTTCAATTCGCTTTGCTTACGCAAATGTGCCAGATATTGTAGATGGTCGTACCAGTAAGCACACTTTCAATCATAAAAGTAAGAACTCACACAATATGCTCACATTTGCATTAAATTTCCCGGTGGCATAGCTCGGTGACCTGAAAGACACTTCCCTATTCCTTCTCCTGACGATTCTTCTGTCTTCGAGAAACAAGCTCTAACAAGTATTAAAATTTATAAGGGCTTGTATAAATTACAGGAGTAATACTTCCCTGACTTGCGGGTATTGAGTTCGCGGTGGTCTTATTCCAGGTTGCGTTGCGGACGCACTCAAGTCAAAAGTAATTTAGAGGAAAGAAGAGAAACTTGCGCTGCAGACCTGATTTCGCCAGAGTAAAAGTAAACTGAGCGTATTTAATTTAATTTCGGGCTTTTTGATTTTTCCCGTTTCTATTCGCATTCGGTGGGGTGAGAAATGCGAGATGAACATGAACCTGCAACCGGAGGGCGAGTTCCAGAAATACTTGGCTAGGTACCTACCATTGTAAGTTCAATTGTTTTTCCACCGTACCCCTACTCTTGCAAAACGGTTGAAATAATCTTGATTTGAAGTAATTTGTTTGTTTTTGTCGGGATTTGTTTTGATTAGTATTCTGTATATTCCAAATTTAAAAGCCCCACGGTTGGGCGGTTATTTACAAAGCCTGGTAAAAATAGGAGGAACTGTGCTGGAGTAAATAGTTTTTTTTTTAAATCTTGTCCGATAAAAGTGACCGTGTGAAGCACATAAGTACCTTGAAAAATACCTGGCAGCAAGTACTTGCTAAATGCACTAATGTCTTAGTAGCTGTCGCAAAAGTTTGACTAGTTGTCACATTTTGTTTGATTTTCATACTAAGGCCTTCAATAAAAATTGTAGTCCGATTTGGACTTGTTTTTATCAAAATTCTAAGTTTACGAAATCCTTAATTTAAATATATATAATAGGAAAAGGAGTAGGAATAGCCAAAATTACTATTGTAAAATATGCCATCCTGCTGTCGAATGCCATCTTGCAAGAAGAAGAAAAGAAGACGAAGACGGTCTAAGTCGTGCGGAAGACGCCGTCGGCCTCGCCGTCGTTCGAGTTGTGTGAAAAAGTGTTATAGATCTGGAAAGATTACAAGAAACGCATTTTTTAACTTTTTGCGATGCTATCGTAAGCAGAACTGTGGGAAGTCAATTGTTCAGATTGCTGTGGAGGGAGCAAGAAAGTGGAATAAAATGAGTGAAACTCAGAGATGTAAATATATACAACAGGTTGGTATACTAATTTACCAAAATAAGATTTTCATTATACTAATCGCTTTTTAGGCTAATTGCGCTCCAAAGTTTAGGCGTCGTCGGAAGAAGTCTAGAAGGCGCAAATGTTAAACAATTGTGAAATTAGAACTTGTGAATATTTGTTTGTTTAAGTATACCTATGTAGTTCCAATATATTTCACTATCAATATATGCATATTCCGTATAAGTACCTACGTGACATTTTTTATATAAAAAATCAACGAGAAAATTAAATGCTTCTATATCCAAAGAAAATCCTTCAAAAGAAACGTTTATATTTTAGAAAGTGTTGAATGGACAGCGTCGTCTACGTTAGACACCTTCAAAAGTGTCATTTTCGCTTATTTATAGTATGTTGCCATATTTAATCACACTGGATCAACAATGTTGTGGTCTTATAATGCAAGAAGGAAGTAGTGTCACAAGGGTCGAGTTCTAGATTTTAATGGGTTACAAAAATACGCACAGTTTGTAAATCTTTGTTTTTCGAAAATCAAGGTAAATATAGCAAAATAATATGCAGTCCAGAAAGTATGCTAAAAACAATTCTGTTACACACAAAAACATTTATGGACACCCGTATTTCTGTCCCAGATTGTATGTCGGCATAACATTTAATCCTTGAGCCAATGAAATCTTTGCTACGAAAAAATAGTTGTTGAAAACCAACAATCGAACTCCCGAATTTCGAAACGTCTTCCAATCTAATTGAAGCCAATTTTGGATTGGATCAATTTATATAAACTTTTTCCCTTCGCAGCTTGTGCCGACCACACCATTTTGTCTCTCACCTATTCCACACTAAAAACGAAGATATAATTTAAAATAAAATCATCTCTCATTATGCACTAAAAATATGTTATGTACCTACAGCATATAAAAGCCGGACTGAAACTGTGCTAAGATGGATTTGGTAAGTTATTATTTGAAGCTCAACGGCGTAAAGTGCTTAAACCAAAAAGAGACAACTATATAAAAGTGGTCCCATGATAATGTAAGCAATTTCAGTAGTGTTAGCGGTCCATGATATACATGCCAGTGATCCGGATCAAATGAGATTATTGACGTGGGTGTCATAAATGGTTATATGTTAATACAAATCGCGTCGTCAAAATACTTTTGTCGTTTTGAAATATCTTAATGTACATAGTTTTCATATTATCAGCCTAATCTTCATCAATCACCGTCGTAAAATCTACACCTTTCGCCAAATAGATACATTGTATCACTTCGCAATGTTAAAGATTGCTGGTTTGTACTTAAAGAAAATAGTAAATTTAAGAATAAAGCGAAAAGCAATTCCCACGTCGAAGGAATCCCATCCAAGAGTAGAAATAAATAAAATTTGCATCTATCAAATGCGATAAATGATAGCGGGACCGCATACATGGAAATATCCTAGTCCAGGATTCCAGAAATAAATGTGGGCACCGAGATCCACCCGCCAAACTTTTACTGAGAAACACCTTTTTCGTGTCGTCGCCATAGCCAAGATATTTTGCACATATTTCTGGTGTCCTCCTTCCTTCAGGATGTACCCGTGAAATTTACCCAAGCGAACATGCTGGAGTAGATATATTAAGCATTCGAAAGTCTGCACCAATGCGATGAAGCAAAAAGTGGCTCACAGTCTGATATACGACTGGTGCAAGAATAATAGATTCTCCAGAGAATTTTGGTTTTACTTTCTTTGGGTCCATCAATCGGGTAGGATAGGAAGCCGATATGTAAGTTGGAATGGGATTCGTACGGAAGATTTAATATTCGTGTTCACCTTTTCATATTTCCTGAAGTATCAATTGACGTCATATTTGATTTAGAGCAAATTATGTAAAAAAATTGTTTTGCGACATGCGTTACAACTTTCTATGAAGTACATCATTTCGCTTTGAGATGGTACACTAAAAAATTCCGATTTTAATCTCAGCATGGTTTTTCTTCCATCTGCAATTCCACCATCCTGATACTGCTTTTGTAGCCAAAGACAGTGCCACTCCACTTGGTAAGCAAATTTGGTGAAGGGCGCAATTGCTCCCTTTTTCCGTTGATTCAGTCATTTGTTTCCTTTTCCGTATACTCTTGCAGCAATAGCCCTGCCTGTCCCCGCAGACGTGGGACGCAATAAATGTAAATGAAAAGATATGTGCCGAGATAAATTCATTCTGCCGACCCCAACTGCTTGTCGAAAATCCTTCCTAGCCCGGTTTGTCGGCTCCCAACAACTCTTCAGGTTCTTGTTTATACGTTTTGTCATTCTTATTTCAAGAGTGAAATTGTTGACAGATTTTCTGAGCTTTCATCCTGTCAGAATAAGATTTTTTCTTCGGATGACTTCTTTGTGTTGTTTTCCTGGGAGTCGAATCGACTTTGAGGGCTTTTGATTAACCCGATTTGTTCTCCTTAATTTAAATGAAAAGCTTCTTTTGTATAGTGATTTCAAGCGGGGTGCTTGGCTTGACGTACCTTCTCTTGTGTAGAAAAGTTATTCCTAATCTTAGTATTAAATATTTTTATCTTATTAATAATAGTAATGCATTTTTAAACTAGAAAACAAGTTATATTTGGTCTAATACTTGTACGATACTCTAGACGAATGCCCGTAAAATATACAACATTATTAAAATGCGTTTTCCGCATATTTGTGTAGAAAGGTTCATCGGACAGTAAAAATGCTTGTAACGAATTCCATAGGATTTTAAATTCCAAAAAACTCTTCAGTACACCTTGAAAACATCTGGAACTTTTCCAAATACATATGAGAAATATATTAATCTGGAAATTTTCGTATACCAACTCATGTTTAGTGTTCTTAGATAAAAAAAAAAGAATTTGGTTTAAAATCAGCTGAGAATTTATGTTTGAGGAATAGTAGTCATTCGGTTATGATAATTTTTTTTTAAATGATTTTGTTAAGAAAGGTATACAAATTTGATTACGGTTGCAAAGATAGAAAAGCAAGCTTAAGATTATCAGAAGACTATTTTTCTATATGAATAATAGTTTCGGACGCAGGACCTATTCCAATCAAACTTTTGTCAGTTTTACATAAGAATACTGCAAATAGCTTAGAGTGTTTGGACTTGGCTCTCATGGATTAGTGAGAAAGTCTGTTACATAGCTTGGGAAGTATTTCTCCACAGTTTTGATTAGTGGAGTTGCTTACTAAAATTATTCCTAATGAACTATTACACAACATATCCTTCCGATGATTGATTTGCATTCCATACATTTTCATATTTCATTAATTAAAATAGTTTTATTATTCAATTTGGAAACGGATCTGATTTATAAAAGATATCTCTTACTTATGTTTTCATTATTTGTTTTGAAACTGAGTTGTATTGGCCACGTAAACAGCTGCATTTGCTTATTTCTTGGTTATAAACTTGGTCGCATTTGATTTTTCTCCCTCTTCTAATTGTAACTCACAAACTAGAAAATATGTTGTCAATTTTTAAGAACGGTAATTTTTGCGCCACGTAAAATATAATTTGCTCTTTTTCTACAGAACTACGGTTACGTTACTTCAATAATTTTTTTGTCGGTATTAATTATGTTCCAAAAGCCTGAATGCTTCGCTCTGCCTTTTGTTTTTTAATACCTAAACGTTCTCACTAAATGCCTAATTACAAATCTAAAAAATTATCTAAAATCTACTAAAATTATTCATCACTAAATTTAATACTGATTTTACGAGTTTATCCGAATAAATTTCTCAAATTCTGATCATGCTATCTAATTCAATTTGTCATAATCCGTATTATATAACTTAACGGTACATAATTTTCGCTTTTAGCTCTGAGTTTTTTGGGATTAATCCCAAATTTCTTAAGAAATGTTTATGAACTAAGGCTTTATTCAGAGCTTGAGGATTTAAGCATATGAGAATGCTGTTGTTAACCTTGTCAACTATAATGACCTAAACCCATACTTTTACTAGCACTTCCAGCATGTCATGTCTAACCACTGATGAAAGTAGCTATTTTAACGCCATGTGATACGTAATGCGTGATGTGTGTTGAGTCGTGCTAACGGGGAGGAAAAACATGAATCATGTAGGATTTGTAAGTGTACAGGTATGATGTCGAAACGAAAATTTAATCTTCAGTGTGGTCGAAACTACAAAGTTGCTAATTTTTTTTTTCAAGTTTGAGGGCGTTATTCATATTGATATTCTTCACCAAGCTGAGTCAGGGAGCAAGATATATTAAGGTTAAGCCTTAGCTTTAGGTTAAGAGTAGAGGCGTCTAGAAATCTAGGACCATACGGATACCGCGAACAGAGTTGATCTATTATGCCTTCCCCTAGAGTGGTTAGGCAAAATCGACACAGTTTACGAACTCGATTATTGATCTTAGGATTAGATTGCAAACCTTATTTGTAGAGATAAGTGTTTATCCAACGATAAATCTAAAAAAAAAATTTGTTCCATTATTAAAATTATATACGAAAATGTGCATGGTGTAATACTTGAAAAATTGGTAGTATTACACTAAAATACTCACACTTACTTACTAAAAATATTATTGCTGGACTTCAAGGCCGACATCAATGGAAGTAATTTATTTAACATGTATATTTTAGAATTACACAAAGAAAAGTAAATGGTTAAGTATATTGAGTTTTTATTATCTTCAAATTTTCCTTTTTTGTTAGTTTTGGGAAATTACTCTGGCTATTTACAATATTATCATTGCTTAAAATTTCATATAAATCATTGCATTGAGGTCCAAAAGTCAAAATGACCATGGCGTTACACTCAAAAACTCGGCACTAACTAATATGATGTATTTGATACTATAACAATATCATTACTTGAAGTCAAGTAATATTTTGTTTGGAAAGTTCGGGAATTTTCCGGACAAATATCATACGTAATGTACGTCAATCAAAAATAACAATAAATAATTTGCTTTCATACATATGTATGTGTGTAACTTAATTCAGAGTTAGTATGACTTCAGTCATCTAAAGGCTTGTCAGTATAACTAGCATCAATACATGTAACAATATCTAGGCAGTAAATTTCAACAGATGGTATCACGAAGAAATTTCAACTGGACATTCTTGGTAAAGCTCTGAAAAATCGCTGATCCATTTAAATTTTGTTGTTACCCTTTTCATGTATCGAAAGTTTTAGAACAGGACCGCCATCAACACTCAATCAGTTCACAAAATATTCCCTCCTTCTATGGGATATGGTGTGAATTTCAGGGTGTTCTTAACGAGCATGCAAAGACAAATCAAGTCGGTCGTTTGGCAGCACCATAAAAGCCAATATCGACGGCAATAAATTGTTTTTCCACTTTAGACTTTGTTTTTCGGGACTTTTATTGTTTCTTTGAACCAATTCCTGATACTGAAATCTATGTAAGCGAAAGTCCGTTTCGAAGGGAAAACACTGCTTTCCTTCGAATGAATGCAGGACTCTTTACTCACTATCGGGAACAAATCTCTGAATACGTAAAGTAGGGAGGTGATATTATGTTTGACAAAATTGCTGAATCCAGAGGCTAAGCGAAAACCCTTCCATCAAGTCACATCATCCGAGAAAATACCAATTACATGGTGCTACATTGATTCCCTTTTATTGCTTCTCCACCTATTCGCACGTGAATCCGTATCTATAGTACATATTTCGACTGAAATCGCTAAAAATGGATCTTGAGCTTTGCTTGGAAATAAATAGATTCTTTAATCAAATATATTATAGTTAATTTTTAATATTATTGTATTCAACTCGGTGATAATATTTGAAGATGTCCCGTGCTGGATCCCCCCTGCTATTCCTTAACGAGGACAAATTCGTATTTATAGCTTCACCTGCCAATTCGCATTTAAAATTAATCTGCATTTGAGTCACTCCAAATCGACGTGCTAACTAATTGCTGAGCCCAGTTAATACTAACGTAAATTTGGCTGCCAGGAGAAGCAATTTGTACGCTGTACGCCGTCGTGTTTGTTGTTTTAGTCCTTAAAGCTGGTCGGGTTTGTGCAGAGGAGTCATGATACTGCCAATATTTTCACTTTCAGGGTAAAGAGAATCTCACCTCGTTTCATAGTATCCTGTGCGAGAACTCATCCCTCATTCGATATTGTCACCGAATTTTCCGATATGTATGCCGGGTACTGTGCCCGTGAGCCTGCATCCAGCACAGGGGAGCAGCATGCCAGAAAACTGTATAGTATATCGCACCGGGGTGTGCACCTATGAAGCTGCCAGTAATCCAATATAACATGTAATTAAATTTTGGGTTCATTTGAATACGTCACTTTAATTTCGTTTAAAACCTGTTGGATGCGCCCAGAATTTAACTGGCACGGGTGCTCTCGTAGAAGTGTCATAGTTTCGAGGGAGTTTCTTGAATAAGTAAATTATTTATCCTCGGCATAATCGCCTGTTAACTATTTTTCTTTTGTTTAATGGTTTCTTCTTGGCTTGACAATAAGGTATTTAGAATTACCTGCATACTTTACATTTTAGAATCTATTTACCAGTTTAAGAAAAATACAAAAAATGCATTAAATTGGTAAACTCTTATGCATAAGAAATGTGTGCAATTCTATGTGCACTAACGCTGTGAACCCATTTGGCCAGTTACTGCGGAATTCTCTGTAAGAATATTGTGGTGTGTCACATTAACAACAATGACTCGAAATTGGAACAGTTCGATGAAAGTTGACCTAGGTAAAATACAATGTTAAGTTACTATTGAATAAAAATAAAATTGAACAATATTTAAATGAAATTGAATTTATATGCTCATTTGTATTGAGTTACAACGAATGTAGAAATGTACAAGAGTGTTTTGTAGTTAATCATGAAAAAGCAATAAAATAATAAAATGTATATCGCCCTTGTACCTGGCGAGCGTACGTATACTATCAAGAGAAAATCTTACTCCCAGATAAGGAAAAAGTGCTGCTTAACTTGAAATGGGCACCATTACTTTTAATAAGAATGACAAAACCAGAAAACTCAGAAATCATTCTGTCTGACAAAATGTTAGCAATATTATCTGCGTTAAAAAGAGATAGATAAAATTATAAAAATTCTTAAATACGGGATGAATCGCAAATAATACACCTATATAAAAATTCATTATTTTTTACATTAATATTTGGAATAAAGGGTGTAGGTATATATCGTGGGATTATTATACTGTTACATAAAAGAAGCTTGCCATGTCAACATAATTTAAAACTAACTGAAACCTAAAAATAGCTGATTAACGAAATCTCAAGTAAGTAAATATGTAATTTTTTTATGACCCACCCTGTAGAATTATGACATACATTTTGACGGTGTTCTGAATCAATTTACGACACAAAGTAGCAAGATTAAAACAATGATAAAGAGTGAAATGAATAATAGTTACTCCCCAATTTTTTCATTTCACTCTGAAATTTTCTAATAAGGGGAAATGAATCTGGCAGTTCTCATTTCAGAATTGAAATATTTTGCCGTCGTGGACTAGAAATGCAAAATGGTGCTTATCTTTGAATTTATTGTGTTAATTAAATTCAAATGCCATTCCCAATATTTCCGGCGGTAGCTTTAATTAGTTTTGTAACACAAAGTCAATCAAAACAGAAGTGAGAGTGCAATTGTGTGATCTTGATGCGCGCGATACTTCGAAAAGCGTTTCTATTTCGCTTCTCTGTATTTTCGTCATAGTACCCCGCATACTCATACCTATGTTTTGATGTCCAGCAATTTATATTTTTTCATAGTGTTGTGTTTTTCTTTTAAATTTTCATAAATATTGTTGTTTATATTTTGTATTAGAAATCTCATGTGGTGGTGTGTGTTTTGTGACTTGGAGAAAAAGCTAAGTCAAGTGCAATTTATTAAAGAAAAGAAAAGGAAAAAAAAATAAATAAATATAGAACCCCATAGAAAGGTAGCTCCAAGAAGTCATACAATCTTACCTGGTTAACGACATGGTACCAAGAGACCACTTAAGAAAAAACCTCTTAGCAGTTGGTATCCCTCCAATTTTTTTGTTTTTAGTTTTTTTTATATTTTCTAGGAAAAAAAAATGAATGAATTAAATTACTTCCTTGCGTCTTGATTGATTGATTCAAACAGAGGCTTGAGATCCTGAGGGGATCCCCCGAACGTAGGCCAATTCAAGGCTCATTGTTCACCCTCCAGGCCCATGAGCGATTGCTCATAGGTCCCAACCGGACGCTCCTTTAAATTTCAGTATTGGTCCCCAGACCTCCTTGCCGGCATCGTGTGACTCGTCCAGGAGGTGTGAGCCAAGGAATCTGTAACATATTTTGGAGAGTTCCGGACAGTGACAAAGAAAGAGGGTCACTGTTTCGGATTCTTCTCCGCAACCCGATGCATGTAGGATCACCAACAAGTCTCATCCTGTGAAGGTCACCCCTGAGAGGTGTGTACAGTGAGAATGGGCACCACAGCTCTCAGGCTTGGCTTGTTAAGTCCTAGGAGCTTATTCGTTTAATTTGGGTGTGGTTTACCCGACAGTTCGTTTGTTGTTCTACCCAAGCGATCTTCTAACCAAAGTCGACCATGTTGGCGGTCAGCCCAGCTTGAAATGATTGAGATAAGGTGTTTTGGCGCAATCCCGACTGTAGAAGCAGGTTCCCCGAGGCTGCACTACAACGAGCAAGCTCGTCCGCCCTTTTATTCTTGCTAATTATGCTGTGCCCCGGCACCCACTGCACTATTACCCTGTTATCATGAGAAAGGAAGTTCAGGGTGGTCTTGCATTAATAGTTTGGAGGTTATAAAGCGTTTAGACAAAGCCTTGACAGCTACTGAGCTGTCTGAGCAGATGGCTATCTCCTTGTCTGAGTTAAGGAGGTGCCTTCCCGCTTCAAGAATGGCCTTGACTTCTGCCTGGAAGACCGTGAGATGGTTTTCAAAGTGCATGGCAAATTTAATCTCATCTTCATCGGACTTAGAGCCATCAGTATAAATTGTAATTGGGTTTGTCAATGGTTGAAGCACGGAATGTGATTTTCATTATGCCCTGGATGGAATTCTAGATTCAAAATTGCTTTTCAGCATGGTCTCGAGGAGGTGGTCACTGACTCTGTCGATGCCAGGTGCGATAGACTGAACGAACTCATAAATGTATTCATGTGGAAGTCTTGTTCCCGTAGTCGACGCCCCCTGCTTATAATATATTTCCACCGGGAGTATGTTGAGGATAACCTCAAGAGCCCGAGTGCTAGTTGACTTGAAAGCGCCGTTTGCGCTGAGAAGGCACAGTCTTTGAGTCTTCTCCAATATCTTGCGATGATTTGCGAAGTCCATTGCTTTCCACCACATCACCGAACCCTGTATGAAATCAGAGAGTTATGCATTACGTTTGTCCTTTTATAGATATACACATGGAAATATTATGAATACATTAAATGAAGTATTTTAATTCTATATAAAACAAAACAAACACAAAACTCCTACATTTTTGCATGAAACAAGCGAACATACATATAAGTACGGAAATATTTTATTATATTTAAGCAAGAAACCTTCCACCCACATCTCTCCATTAAGAGAATCAGTTCGCGAGACGCCTGAAGAGTAGCGTTAAAAAGAAAAGATATGAAAAGAGGGGTCTCCTCCAGCCATTTATTCTCATATACAATTGGGCCAAGTGGAAACATTGCTATGACCGACCTACTAGGGTGGTATGACTGAAGAAAAAAATTTGAAGCTTGCCACATGTGAGAAAAATCTTCTCGAAAACTTTCTCGGTCACTATTCTCAAACAACAAACCACGTCGCTCCCCTTCTGGCTATCAAATTGAAAGTTTCGCTGACGATTCCCGAAATACGTCTTCGGGAGAACTATAAATTTGTTATCATTGCCCATTACTCTAAAAAAAAAAGATTTTTTCAAGATACTGTTCTGCTGGGCTCAGGAGTCCTATAATGAAATGCCTGTGGAGAGAAAATTTTTATAGCTCTGAGAAAGCAGTTAAATGAAATGCCACCAAAGAATAATTTCAAATATTCAAATTCATGTTTAATATTATTTTGTTAACGTTGCGAATTATTTAACATTTTTAACTAAATTCACATGAAGTCAAAAGCAGAAAAGCCTAGCACTTGACACCTCCCTTGTGCGCGCACAAATTACTAACATATTTCCATCCATCCATACACATGTATACATATATCTCTATATATCAGCATAATTGTATTATTCTTGACAATGACTTAGGAATGGAACGGACTGTTCAGTTATTTAAATTGCTGAATTTTGGCGAAATTCGCATTTTAGCGCTCAAAGCTGGAAAAACTTTTGAATACACAATCAACGACCTCAAATCCAACATCGCAAGCAAACACAGCAGGCTCAAATAAACCCCTGAGAGTATAAGCGGCAATTGCCAATTCCGAACGCACATATTCGAAGTCTACTTTTTCGCAGAATTTATCTCCGCCGTAGTATGCTGAGCTCTTTAGATTTGATAGCCGATAGGCAAACAGTTTTAGTTTATTTGCAAGTAGTTATCCAACCCTTTCTAACCACTATCCTGGGAGTTGGTACTATACATTCTTGTATATTGGCATGCAGAATAGCGGTCTGGCGACGCTTTTCGCCGGCTGGACATCACGTGAATTGCGACATGTTTGCCTGTATGACTTCGGTCTATCTGGTTGGAGGCTGAAAGTTACAGGACTGTATCTAAGTATTTATATGACACAGTTAGTACATTCGAGAGTTTAAACGGCTGAAAGCCGCTAACGCCTAGATCCAACGGACTAGATAAGCAGTAATTAATTAGGAATATAAAAGCCATTCAAAACTTAATCTTCACCCATCAAGGCGATTCATAAGCGACACGTAATTCAGATTATATCCTGCAACAAGAATATAGCTATCTCCAAATTCCTACCTTGAATACTAATGGCTCCTTTTACAGCTTTCGAATGAAGCATTACTTAAATTTGGGGAATTTCTGGAGTAGATACCTTTGACATTTTTAATGGTCTTGCAGACGGTTTGTACAGGGTCCCATTCTCATTCCCTATATACAGTATGTGTTCAGGGAAGGACTCTTTCGTCACAATTTTTCTATTAGCGATCTCAAATTGATTGGTGTAACAGTTAACACATTTTTTAGATTGTATTGGCTACCGCATACCAGAAGCAGGCAAAGTAAATAAGGCACTCCACCATCGAGTGGTGGGTCTGACGTAAACAAGTTCGATTACGTTGCACCGCAACAAAATGATTTTTCTGCCTCGCTTTAAATCTCTCATGGAATATAAGGTTGTTATGGTAGGGCTTCATGAGCTCTATTTCAAACGCCGCCTTTTATTTTGATTAAGATTTTATCTAGTTGCTTATGCCAATCTAATTTCTCTTACTTTGGTGAACTCATTTTTAGAAAACAGTTTTTCCATGACATAACGTTCAAAAGATTAATCATTATGACCTCTTTTGATTCTAATGGCAAAATATTTTGTTCTTATGGATACTATATTTGTGGAAAAAACTCTTTTACAAACGAAAAACTTTAAAAAAAAAGAAATTTCTATTTAAAAGCAGCCGTTTCGTATCAGCAGGAACCGTATAATCATCAGTACGGCTTGGTTCATGTAATTTATGTTTTGATATCATTTGTTTATCATTGATACTTTAAGGTTTTATTTTTATGTCAACTTTTTCTCACAAAGCTGCAACAAGATATAACTGGTGATTTTAGACACCATTTTTTTATGAATGTTCACAAAATAGTTGTCGTCCAATAATTATTTGACCACTGATCTATTACTTTCCATAGTGCCTTACGATTCTGTACTTGATGCAGTATGTGTTCTTTTATGGGTATCTAAACATTGTCGTACCATCTGGTATTATTACTTTTATGCCTTACAAAAGTTGAAAAAATTAGTAATATAGCGATCTTCAAAAGATGTTTGCTGTTTCTTAGTCAATTTGTTATTGTTATTGTATTCTCCATTAATTGGCAAAATGCCAAAGAACTTGTTTTTTATGAAAATAATTTCATAGGATCCGTGTTCAGGTGAAAGGGGGCGCCAAGAATCTTACGCAAAAATTCTCTGTTAAGTCATTTGAAATTCAAATTGCCTCAGACGATAGCTGCAGTTAATTTGGAACAATTTGTATTAATTAGTAAAAAAAATCTTACGTGAGGAAAAATCAGTCTGACGCTAGGATTACAGGACCGGGGGCATAATTAATGACCACTTTTAATTGCAAGTGCTTAATTTTTCCATCAAATCGCGCTGAGCAGGGGATGACTATTGTTTTGCCTGTTATCGTTAACTGCTCATTTAGTTCATTCTTTGTGGACTTTGTTGTTTACATCGCTCTCAATACTCAATAGAGGTACAAAGTAGCTTTTAATAGCACAGCATTAGGAAACCTATTTATTAGTTGCTGTTGTTGTTGTTTCTGCGACGTATTATACCTACTTCCCTTTTTCAAATTTATCCGCAATTCCTTTTCAGTCCTCCGTCCGTCCTTCATCCACAAGACATCCAGTCGACCTGTCCTCTTATCTATACATAAGTAGGTATGTATTTTGTGGGGTTCCTGGTAAGGTAGGATAGGCACGTGCACAAGCTGACAGACATTATTCACTGCAAGATATCGAGCAAGATAAGTATTAACGTCTTCCAATTTAGTTCTCCTTCTGATGCCACTATCGAGAGCAGTTTGAGCTATTTTGTGACCTTTGCTGTCAGTAATTTATTTACAAGCATGTGTGCCAAGACATGGAAGTCCGAAAGATGGTTTCAGAGCTTCAAAGACATCATACATTACTAAAAATATATAGATTCGAATTTAGGGTGAAAGTGTGCCGAGAAGGTAATTACGTGAAAAACTACAGGAGTAAATGGATTTCAAAGTGAAGCTATTTTTCTTTCAGTGAGAGTTAACGATGTGGATTGGCTTCAACTGTTAGTGATTTAGTTTTCGGTACGATATCGTAAGTGTTTATGGAGTTTGGATTGCAAGTATTAATCTTGTACAAAGTTCGGAATTGAGTCAGTACGCTAAATTCAATTATCGCGAAACATATTTACATTTTTCTCTAATGCAATTGAAAGTTGAAGCACATTACCCAGATGTTTTCAAGAAACTTTTATAAAATAGTATATCTAGGTACATATTAGATAATATAAGCGAAAATAAGGGGACAATATAGAGAAACATATAGTTGCAAGGCCACCTAACTAAATATTTTCCACCACAGCCGTATAGTATATACAACTAGTCTGATTGCATTCATAGAAGTGCGCTGTAAGAAATGGGTTCAGTCAAAGCACTTTCCACTGTACTGTTATTACCAGTTTTGTATTTAGTTCATTGGCATTTAGGTGGTATCAACTCAGAGAGAATGTGGGTTTAGGTATATGTGATAGAATATATAGATGAATGTGAAATAAATGTTTTAAAAATAGGGTCATTCCAGACCGTAGAAATAATGCTGGTAGAGCAAAATAAAGTTATTTCGATGCTTGCATGTCCTATCTGGCTGTCAGTTTGTACAGCTGTTGGGTCTGTCCATCTTAGGGCCCAAGGTCGTAATTTCGTAAATGGGAAGTTAAATAAAACTTGGAGTTCTCAAAATCTTAAATTTATTTTACACAACAATTCGATATCGACCGACCTTATCTCGTAGCTGCAAGATCTACAGTCTGAGCAGTTTAAAGAACTTATCTGTCTATTATAACATTGAGCTGCCAGATGTGGGGTTTACAGAACACCTTCCTCGAAATGAAAGTGATTTCGGAGTAAACATTCTACACTATAAATAATTATGTCATATCTCTTTTTTCTTTACATTTGTTTAACTTATTTCCTGACTAACAAAAATTACAGTATATTTCAATTTACATACTCGTAACTTTTTAAATCATGTGCAATGTGCATATTACATGCCTTTTTCTCTAAAATGCATATTTCTGACTATTATTATATCGCGACCTTTCTTAATTAAATAAAGAACACACAGTTGGTCATTGTTAGTTTGAACAGTAATAGGTACTTCATATTTTTTACTTTTCTTTCTAAATTTTAGGTTTAATTATAACTACTAATTCAAGTTTTTTTT
The DNA here is from genome assembly GCA_963930735.1 of Dioctria linearis. Lineage (NCBI taxonomy): Eukaryota > Metazoa > Arthropoda > Insecta > Diptera > Asilidae > Dioctria > Dioctria linearis. The sequence goes on along the minus strand of OZ005741.1, from coordinate 335,363,688 downwards.
TTTTTACATTTTTAAAAATTTCATTAACTTACGATTCGTTCTAATTTATTATCTAGCTTTAAATAAAAAAAATGTTTAAATAATTTTTTTTTTATAATTGAATATTTTAAACGAAGGATAAAACAAATCAGTTTTTACAGAAAATTAGTAAGGTAAATTGAGAAATTTTCTACTATGAAAGTTATTCAAAGAAGTGCTTTAAGCGGTTCTTATGTACAGTCTTAAGTTTACAGTTACAACGAATAGTTGAATTCTATTCTAAGTTTATGCTAACAATTTCATAAGGATCATTCAAAAACTATCTAATTTTGTGTTGGCTTCATTTTTTTACAAGGCCTTGTCACCGACTTTAAAAGTAGTTGGAATTTGACTTCATTTGTCGCAATAATATACAGGTTCAGAATCGCTGCATATCGAGGTTAATTGGTTCAAAACCGAGTATTACTTCGAATGGCATAAATCTATAGATTCAACATTTTCATAATTCATTGTTGTTTTGGTAAGCATACACGTTTAATGAAAGGTAAAACAATGAAAACAATAACTTCCATACCAAGTAATTCTAGCACCAATCAGAAAAATAAAGGTCGTAAATTGCAACAAAAACAACAAGTAAAAATATCGTACCCAAGTACTTCAGAAGATGATCATAATTGTTTGAAAGATTCTATTAACAATTCTAAAGATTACAGCATAAGAAGTGATGAGTTGAGTTTTCATTTGTGTAAAGATGATAGAACGGTAAGTTATCAATTTCACCTTACTACCAGTTTAGATAATTTAAGTGTAAAAAGCTATCCGATTAAATTGAGTGTGCTTAGTATGACACGACATTAAAAATAATACCACAATTCGATGGTTCTCAAGAACAACTGCACAAATTACTTCTATCTTGTGATTTAATCTATAATCCACTAAATTCTCCCGACAATAAAACTCTTTTTATACCCTAGATCGAATCTATAGGGTATAACTACTAAGTTTGTCATTCCGTTTGTAACGCACAGAAATAATGAGGGTAGAGCAAAATAGATTGGACACCCAAGTATAATATTAAAAGTTATTTTGATTTTTGCATGTCCATCTGTCCGTCCGTCCGTCCGTCCGTTGGTCCGTCCGCCCGTCCATCTGTGCGCACGATAACTCGAGAACGCGGAGTTTAAAAAAAGTAAAATTAAGTTCGAAATTGAGACAAATTGGCAACTGCTTCGTGGCGTTTCCATACAAAAATTTCGTTTTCCACTATATATTTGGACAGTGCCTGAGAACGCGTCGACGAAATTTGAGATACATCGTGTTTTTACAGCAATAGTAAATAAAAATTATAAAATGGAATAAATCGAGCAACCACTTCTTGGTGTTGCCATATAAAAATTCAGGATTTGTACGTATACTGTGAAAACGATCAGTCCTAGGCGGTTTTAATGTACTGAAAAGTTTTTCAGTCAAATGCTATAAAACGGTTTTAGAAATATTTGCGAAAAAGAACTTCAAAAATCATACTTACACAGAGAGGTGATCATACAAAATTATATACGAGTTTATATCTAGGGTATCATATGGCTTTAGACCAATTCTAGCTTTCTTACCTGTTTTTTGTTTTTTAATTTGCTTAAAATACGGGACGTGCTTACGATTTGGTAAAATATAAAGATTTCGTCTCTTGGAATAGTCTTAGAAAAGAATTACAATTACAATTTTCTGATATAGTCGTACTATGGAGCAATATTACAGCTTGCATTAGTTCAAATTCGTCAAGGTAAACATGAATCTGTGCGAATATGCTCATCAACACTTATTACCAGTTTAAATAATGTGCGTTTATATCAAGAGGAGAGAGTACAGAGCCTGCATATTAAGAAAAACGGCATTACCACGTTAAAGTCATTTGAAGAAGGCTTACGAGAACCGTGCGATGCATTATTAAAGCGTGTCGGTTTACGAATTTTAAAGATGCTATTGCAAAAGCACTAAAAGAAGAAATTAGCATGAAAAGTAATGTCAAGGGTTTACAAAATCTTTTTACAACTATTCAACAAACAGCTCATATGACTAAAAAATATTATTCACGTTTAAATGGAGATTTTAATCAGTTTAAAATTAACGAAGGCGTAGGAAAAACTCGCAATAAATTTCAAAGTCCTGTGGTTTCATATGAAAATAAAAACAGTGCTTTTTGCAGATACACTAAAAATTCCGGTAATCTAATCAAAGATTGCTGAGAAAGGATTTATAACAATAATAATGGAAAGAATTCTGAATCGGAAAACACAAAAGTGCTCGGATATTGCGACACGGTTGTTCGAGCCACGGATCTGCAAACCTGTGTTAAAAAAAATCAACGTTAAAATCAATTTGTTTTGATCAAAACTCCAACAAATCTAAAAGATAAAATCAAAATCGCTTTCAGTACTCAAGCTGATAATTTTCATTTCCGTCGGATACCCTTTAGATTAATAGGGGCTCTATCTACCTTTTAACGCCTTTTGAGTAATGCGCTTTCTTCAGGTCTTAACCGAGTAAAATGTTTTGTGTCTCTAGATATAATGATGTAGTCGTCAATGACTAGGACATAAAAGACCATAATGAAAAGTTAGTAGGCGTCTTTTCTTAAATTGACTTAAAACTACAACCTGGGGTTGGCGGGATATTACCGGAAGTTTCTATAGAACTATTGGAAAACTTGTGAAACTTTAAGTGTGTTACTGAAAAAGAATTTTACGTTCAATTGGTGCGGTTTTTGTGACGAATCTTTTAAAACACTCAAAAGAAGGGCACTATTTGCTCCTCCGATCTTGCAGTTCCCTCATTTTATCATACCTTTTCTGTGACAGCTGATCCAAGTGATTATGCAATTGGTGATGTACTCTCGTAAGAAGTCAATTCAAATGATCTTCCCATTGTCTTTGTTAGTCAGCAAATCTAGCCCAAAACGATCACCCATGGACCTAGATTCCTCCAATATATATGAAATTTTCAGAATTAGTTAAGCATTAAGAATTATTCTATCCATATATTTTTCTTTAGTATGTTTTCTTTAGTATGTTCTTTAGTATGTTTAGTATGAGATCTTGGATACAGGGTGACTCAAATTTGGACGTTTTCACTACGGTACAGAGAATACAAGATATTTTTATTATGCACCACGTTCCACCGTCAAAGGACAAAATGACGTGTAATGTATAGGAAAGGATGGTACAGAGAACACAATATTCTCTTTCCTCTCTATAAATGTATAAACATAAGCGGACAAAATTACGTCACAGCACATGTGTCAAAAAATAATGAGAATGCTTGTATTCTCTGTACCGTGGTTTTCAATGTGGTCGTTTTTTTAATTTGGTTATTCGATTCTTTTGTGCAATATTACAAATTAATGGTATTTAATGGGGCTTTAAAAAAAAATTAAAAATACATACTGAAAAAAAAAACTAAAATTTTATTAATTTTGGAGTTTTGAATCGCTCCGAAAGAGAAACATCCCAAAAAAATATTAATTTTCAAATGCCCTAAATTCAATTTCATATGAAACTTTAAGAATCTACTCAAAAATACGGATTTCTTTATTGTTTTTAGATATCTTAATGAAATATGCTTTTAAAAATGTTTTAATAATAATTCTGTTTTATTATTTAATACATTTTATAATTTTATTTTTAGTACAAAACGAATATTCTTTAACATTAATGCTATTGCCAGTTACAGGTATAAAACTGATACTCTATTTTTAATTTTTCTTTCATATTAATTATTTTGCAAGCTTAATTGAGCTACTTCTGCTTAGACTTATATTGAAATGATATCATAATAATTATTGCATTGTATTTTCATAACAGTAAATCAATCCGTAAAACCAGAAATAAGGGTCTGGCGATAAATCAACGGAATGTAATCTGTCTTCGAGTTCAAGCGTTCATGTAGCTCATGCTTCCTGGTTCTAAAACCACCTACCACGTCTTATTATCCAAGTAATTTGCGACAACTACAAAAGTCAATGGAGTCAAATGGAGACCCAGAAATTCATTGATGTCTTTTGCGAAAAACGTTGTAAATTAGTTACTTTTTATTTTATTGCTAAAAAATAAGCAAAGCTAACATTGCAAGCTCAGCTTAAGGAGAGACGAATGCATCATTATCTGCGATTTTTCCAAAATTATTCTTTCGTGACTCAGGATCCTGTTTAAAGATTTCACTGGGCAACTGTGCAATGCATCATCCAGTCATTTCCTATTTTATTTTTTGGATGATATCGATGTACTGCAATTTACGAGCCTAATTATAGAGGAATAACACTACGTCGAAGTTGATTTACATTTGGAAAAAAGTTCATAAAGGACAAGTTACTTTTTGTTACAAAAATTATTCATTACTCAGATGGCTCTGTAGGTCAATACAAAAATAAGATGACCTGATCATATGAAGACAGAGTTCAATCTTGAGGCAGAATGGCACTTTTTTGCAACCTGCCATGGGAAGGACCTTGCGATGCGTTAGGAGGAATTCTAAAAAAAATGCAGCAAAAGCTATCTTGCAAAATAGTGTACTTCAAACGTCGAAACATCTGTACGATTGGGCTGTTTAACAAAAAGATTCAAAAGTTAATTATGTTCATGTTTCAACAAAAGATTACACCGATATTGAAAAATTAAAAATAGATACATGTAACATTGTCAAGGCAATGACAGGTACTCAAAAGAACTACCTGGAAATAACAGTAGTGTTAGTGTTAAAAAATACTCGTAAAAATTGGTCTTATACCAATTTTCGTTTTTTTCCTTATTTTGTTATGATTTGATCATCGGACACACAACAGAAATTCGAAAGGTTTTATTAAAACTACTTTTCTAACTGCCCGCTAACTTTTTCAACCTCTTTTTTTCCCTAACGTAAAGCACTCTTTTAGATACAGAAAATTGTGCCCACTTGAAATAGAATATCAAGCAAGAATCCAGTCAATAGGGACTAAATAAGGACTTTGCCCTTCAAATGGTGGGTAGTTGTGATTTTTATATATGTTATTCAGTTTCGGGCCCCGAAGAAAAATCCAAGTTTAGACCAAGGAGGAGGGTCCGCGCGGCCCACTATGTTGGATTAAAGGTACCAAAAATTGTTTTTTTTTTCAAAATAATTCCTCAACGATTGATCGATAAAAATGTAAAAATATGAATTTGAAGAAGACTAAATTCTCTACATTTTTTGTAAGTCTGATGTGTAACGAGTTACAGAGGCGGAGAATTTAGTCTTCTTCAAATTTATGTTTTTACATTTTTGTCGTAGGATCAACCGTTTAGGAATTATTTTGAAAAAAAACAATTTTTGGTGGACCGCACGGAGCCTCCCCAAGGGTCTTAACTTGGATTTTTCATGGGGGCCCGGAACTGAATAACATATATAAAATTCACAACTACCCCACCTTCTATAGGGCAAAACTCCCTACTGACTGGACTATAGTCCATATTATATAAAATGTCAATGATATTTTCTCAGAAAGCATATTTGCCATTTTCGAAATTAAACCCAAAATTATAATATAAAATGACTATCAATCGGTATCCAAATATAAGCTAACATCAGAGTTTTTTTGTGGCAACCTTAAGAAAGAGTTCTCCAGATTTTGCTATTCCGATGACAGAACTAATTTTTTCATAAAATAGCACAGCCGAAAGTCAACGCCTTTTTATCTATGATTAAAATATATTTATGTACATAGGTATTATGAAAAAATAGTACTTTCATTTTGTGGCAATGTCACGAAATAATTGTAAAATTTCGCCAATTTTAGAGATAGAATCTACAATTTTTGGGAGGAATGGTGTGAAGGAATTTTCAGCTTTTTAAGTCAATGAGAAGTCACTATCGTCCGGATGGAAGGTCACGCAAAATTTCATTTTTAATATTTATTGTGCATTCGTGTTGAATGCATTTTCCCAATGGTATGTATATCCTATGATTTCATATAAGGTATATGTACACATTACACATTAGAATTAGAATGTCGAAAAGATTGTACAGAACAATTTTACTTCATCTCCGCCAACTGACTACATTGATGCAAGTATTTCAATTAAATTTTCCATGAATTATGAAATCTGTATATATTTTGTGTATTCATAAGACAGGGAAAAATATCTTAATCGAACAAAACAGGGAGAGCAAGTTAACCGCACTTCTTTCGGATTTGTTGTTGTCAGTTTCTGATAGATTTGCGCATAACTTATCTATTATAATATAAACTATTGCAATTGTGACAGATGCAAGGTCGTTTTGTACGAGTAAGCAAAATGTTATTTATATTTATAGTAACCATACAGATGGTGATGTATTTTATGTAAAATCTTGTATCATTGCCATTTTGGGCCTTATATCTAGTCTATAAATATATAAATAATAGTAATATACATAACTTTAAATATATGACACTGGGACATTGAATTTAAGTGCTCTTTATTTATTTATTGCTGAAATACACATATTTTGTCCGTATCTCGTTGGGTAGACTACTTTGGCAATATAAACTGCTCTACCTGTGGATATGGATCGTATTCATGATACAAAGATAACAAGGTATGGCCGATTCGAGAGAAAATTTTTGTGTTGCGGTCATGAGGTGACTATGTCATTTCCAGCGAATTTGTTTTGAGTTTTTCGTATTTTATTGACTGAAGTACGTTTTGAATATATTAAAACATTTAACCAAACATTAGTTTCTTCGTATAAATCACTTTGGAAAAAATAATTATGTGCTAGTTGGAAAGCAAAGAAATTTTCAAATACAACATTTTTTTTACTTTGATAAGGACGATTGAAATTAAGACGAACAAATTTGTGACAATAGTCGCCAAATGAGGCAAGCAACCGATTGACAGAAACTGTTAAACTTTGTATCATGGATCGTATTAATCCCTTCATACCTACACTTGTGAAGTTAAGAAAGTGATTTTTATGTTTTAATTGATTGTGCAAAACTGCGGTTGAGTTCTGAAACCAAGTTCTTTTTAAGGGGCATTCACAGTTTATAAACCTTTAAGCATGTCTTTTATTTATGTTTTTTTTACTTTTATATTTATATGAATTTCGTGTATTACTAACATGTTTTGCAAACTTTAATGTTTCACTTTATATTTTATTAGTTTTCCATAGTAGATGTTGTTTCTATTGGCAAAGTAAATATGTGATCATATTCTACTGAGACACCACTCAAACTAAATTTAAGAATTGTTAAGTGGTTCAGTATGGATAGAAGAAAAAAGCTCATTATTCTAATTATAACTCGCTCTGATTTTTATTGAAGTAATGAAAGAACTTAAATACAAATTTTACGCTTATATGACATTGTTTTTTTTTTTATTACCGTTTCATCAAGTTTACGTTGCAATCATTGTTCTAGATTGGGGTAATGCATGCGGTAATATTTTTGTGGATGAATGTAAGTGTATGAGTAAGTGAACTTACGTATAATTGGAGCATATATCGACCCAATTGAAAACTGTGTTCGATAAGCAAAGTAAAAAGTTTTCTGTGCTTGAAAAAAAGTAAACAATTAAGAAATTAGATGGAACAGGAAGAAATTAGGAAATTGGAAGTAAATTTTGTTCAGGTATGAACATCCTCTGTAAAAATACTTTGATGATCCCACTTAAACAGCGACAGTTTCAAATTCAGCTCACTTCATTCGTGTTTTACGTGCTAGAGTGGATTAATAATTATAAACAAACTGAAATTGATTTTTCGGCTCTTAGGATTAGAGTGCAACTGACTCAATAATCAGATGGAAAATTGTCTAACAATACCTTTATAATGTGCATACCGTAGGTTCTTCAGCATTTGATTTTTATAATTATAATAAACAAAACTTTTTTGCAGATTATCATGCTTAACTAGGACAGGAATTTCATCGGTTTGTAGGTATGCTTGGGCAACTCAGTCCTGTATATGTATATAGACTTGAAACTGCCTACATCCGCGAAGGATTGGAGTTGTGCTCTATACACACATAGTTTACTGCTGTTTACCAAACGGCAAAAGCTTGAAAAAAAACTGACAATAAAATCTGCCGTTTAGGGATAAAAAGGGAGGAAAAATTAGATAACTGAATGGAGCACCAAAACCAGTTCTCGTGGGCTTACTTCAGAATTGCCAAGAAGGGGCGTATTCTCAATTAATCTCATGTGAGTAATAAACAGAAAAACCAACGCTAGCTACTTTTTCAAGAGCTTTTCCTGGATTTTCTTCCCTCAAGAGACGATGGATTATTGAAACGGTTTGCCGTGATATACCTTTGAATAGTCCGCCTGGAGACAAACTATGGCAAAAATTCAGGATTATATCAAACATAATAGACATGAAGCTTCGAAACACATAATAATAACGATGGAGCCTGAAGGCATGCTATTAAACTTTATTCTATCTTGGGTGTGTTCCTTTCTTTGGATGATGGATTCGTCGAACAAGATGTTTTGAGTACGGTAGCGTCTCCTTTGAAATTGGTCTCACTACAATACGGATGATGATGCCACAAATGCTTTAATATCTGTTTGCAATCATCGAGTAATGCACGTCTATTGGAGCCAAGTATATTGTGGGAATGCGATGCCATCTGAAAATGTTTCATTATATTAGAGACGCGGCGCGGTGCTGATATATCGGAGCGTATAGGTCTTAGCTTATGGGCGCGATTGTGCACATGCGAAGCTGTAAATCCAACAGCCTTCCTCAGGTTGTTTACCCCTGTATCAGGTTTCCCCGTCTTCGTGCGACACAAGTGCTATCACCCTGTCTGCTACAGCCAAGGATTATAAGGACGTAACAGAAGACGTTTATTGCTTTCTATGGGCTCGTGTTTTCACATGAGCCTCTATGCAAGGTCCTGGGAGTTTCTTTCGACAATTTTGTCTCTATGACGGTGTTATTATAGGAGAGCAATCAACCTTAATCGATGTTGTAATCCATCATATCAGGATTCTTCCTGATCTATTTTTGAGGTACGTACATGCATACGTACAAATATGGTATATGTATTTGCCATTTCGTTTTTTCGATAAGAGAAACCAAGGGAAAGATGAAGTAAACACCTTTTGGCTTTATCAAAACAAAAGCGAAATATCTCCGCTTAAAGGATATGAATGATATAAAAAGTGATAGAGTACGTGAAAGGAATACCTAAATTTTGATCAACTTTAAATAATACATATTAAATTAAAATATTTACGGGGTACATACTACTGAAAGCCGTAATTTATTAAAAAAGGCATTTTTTTAATGGCCAACATCATTAGATTGGCCAGTATAATTTAATAACCTCTTGAATAGTGCTCCGATTCTGAGTAGGTAATGAACGCAATTGTGTCAACCACCACTGCTATGCAAACTTAAGAATAAAAGTCGTGGAGACGGTAGTATTAACCAATTTGAAGAAAATTGAAATGTTATCTAGTAATACGTAATGGAATAATTGTTTCATGGCGATAGAGAAGAAAATGTTGTAGATAAATCTCACATATAAAAAGGGTGACATGCATGAGTTTTGTTTTGTAATTATTTATAAATATCCTTGCTGCATGTTATGTACCAGCTCATATTGCATACAGATAATATCATGGCCCTTATGTGCAATAATTGCAAAACAAAGATCGAAAATCGATCGAGAAGTCGGTTTACTACGGATCGATGGAGAGTTGGGGAATTTACAAGATTGGAGAAGCTTTTGCATCTATTTATGTAGCGCTATTCGGTGATGCGGGAATTTTGGTTAACAAAGCTTATATTTATTGCTTAAAAAGTAATAAGAAGAACTTTAAATTGGTCTCCTTAGTCTCACAAATCAGTGAATAGCAGCAAACAGGCGAGGAGGTTTATTTGCAGCAAATGAATCCATTCATTTTGTAAAATTATCTTCTTTGGGTTTTCATGTAATATTTTTTATTACAGTGTGGGCAAAAAGTTGCTGATCTCTCAAATACTCAGAAGAACATCCGAGTAAGACTCTTTTTAATCGTCGATTATCTCAAGTGGTAGAGGTAACAGCAGGTAGATTGAAGCGGTATGGACGAAAAAAATTATTTAAAAAAAAACAATAGCATTTATGTATTTTGTTTATTTTTTTTTCTAAGCTCTTGTGCTCGCTGCCATAAAATAAAGTGCCGATTAACGACGCGAGTCGGTACTTTCCAACAGTCTGGATAGATTGCCAGGAAACTCTCCAGACCTCAACCCGATTGAATATGTTTGGCCTTGACATAAAGACTCTGTTTTTCAAGAACCTGCATCAACTAATAGGCAAACGCTTATCCAAGGAATACTGTGTAATGCAGTACATTCTGCAGTAATATTCTCAATTCATTTGGGGAAGATTTGCAAATCGAATAAAAGAATGTATACAAATATTTTTATTATAGGTATATACATATATATGTACATATTGTGTGTTTGTTCATAAAATAAATAACTGTTGAAATTTGCTGCCTCTTTTTAAATCAAAATATATAAGTGATCAGAAATTTGTTGCCCGACCTGTACATATGTAAAAAATAAATTTGTATGCACTATTGACTACATCTGTAATAAGCTTGACGGCAGATACGTACACAGATGCATAACATGTCCTTGAGTCGCAATGCCAACGCTAGAGAAGAACATTTTTTGCACTTAAATACGAGTTCTTTTTATTATGCGATCATTATATCATATATGAAGGTATGTTGCATATTCAAAAGCGATTCTTAAGCCAGAGTCAATTAGAACTTTAGAAATCAGATGTTGCATAATACTTTCAATTTCTACAATGTCATTCTTTGAAATTCTTCATAATGAAATCTTTTCTCGGTTGGTAGACTCAGCTCAAGTATTCGTAGCAGTTCTGAATTAAGGGAATAGGATCCTTGCTATTTATATCTACTGATATTCCTCGTTCTGGAGCCTCGCTGAGGTCCATCGTTCTGCTTGCTTCCACCATGAATTGCAGAATTCCACAAATTGTATTTGCTGTCCCGTATGTAAGTATATAGTTTCAGAAGAGCGGACTAAATGCCTACGTGTTCAATTTTAAGAGTTCGGAAGCTCATAGGTTTATTTGTACATTTAAAGCTTTTTGAGCCGAAATGAATCTGGGGCTTGCGTGCGTGTATGGTTATGCAGGAATAGCAGAAAACACAAGAAGTGTGTTTCTTCCTTCTATACAGCACTTTAAAGAAATACGAGCTTGTGGTGTTAAAGAACAAAAACAGTTGTCCACTCAACAGAGGATAGATCACATTACAAAGCACTTTTTGGGTTCTGATAGCTTAGCTCGGAGCTTTTTATCTTTATTATAAAAGACGCGCAAGATCCTTCGTAAGTCCATTCATTATCCGTTGACGAATGCTTTTATTATTAGAGAATCTTGGTACTGGATATCATCATTAGAATCTCTATTACTCGATATTAAATATTATACGGAAAGTAACAATAAAATTTCAAATACAAAATGCAACATATTCTAACGAAATTTGTAAAACAATAACACTACACCTTTTGGCTGCAATATTGGAATATTTAAATTAGCTACGTCTTTTTAGTCTGCATACCGCGATTTATTTCTAAACGTCTGTTAAAACTAATTTGGTTTATAGATATGTATTTAGAGCCAACCAGTTTCTATACTTAGTACCAGCTGAATTTAATAACTTTAATTAATATATTCGCGCAGTTTCGTTTAATGTAAGTTTAAATGTAAAGGTGTTCTGAACTCCAATTATAAAACCCTTAATATGCATGCGTTGCGGTTGTCGTAGCCTATCCATCTTAATATTTCTTTTTACACGAAGATAAATCTTAGGTGAATAGTGATTACCTGATAGTGTTTGATCTAAGTCGCTTTGGTCCATAAAAGTCAGATAAGGCAATATATGCCAACTAAGTTGATAAACATTCTTCAATCATTTTTTTACCAACCGCCAAACATCGACTTGCAGGGATTTTCTTGAAAAGCAAAATTGTTACTTTTTTCATTACATTATAACACAGCATCATCAGGAGGAAGAGAACAACGTGTAGTGCAGTGCACATAAACCCAAGGCTGTCCCGGTGAAAGAACGCAAAATACACTGGGAAGTAATGCCAAACCACCCTACCCCGACTGAAGCCATGCCAAAGTAGAATATTAAATATTGGTAAATGCCGGGTGGATCTTACTTTCGATTACTAACCCCAGAGCAACCTCTTCCCCACGTAACAATGCTTCTTGGAGGTTTCTGTAGGTCTTGAGAGAATTTTTTATAAATAAATATCTTACCGATATTTTATTATTGTTTCCCGAGGCTATCCAGTGGAAACAAGGGATCTCCAGGAACCTTTTATGATACAGCCGATGGAAGTGGGGCGGATTTGCTTGAACCAGGACTTAATATAAATTTGGATAAGCGATAAAATAATAATGGTCGTTTCGGATAAACCGTCTTGTTTGCATTTTAAACAGACGCCAGTTAAATTAAACCGTAGCAACGAGAGTCTTGGAGCTCGCTTACACACCTCCGTTTCTTGCCGTTATACAAGTATACCTTTTAAGTTGCACTGAGTACACAGTCACAGGAGTAATGCCACCCCATATAATCAAAACCTTAAAATTTTCATCCTATCCGCTTAATATATTACATAAAATGTGTGTACGCTTGTGAAAGTTATTTAATTGCTTTACTAGCTGAAAACTTCTGCGAGGAAAAGCTTACAAATGAATTTCATTGAAGCCTAAAAATCAGCTTTGTTTGTGGTTTTTAACTTTGACGAAACATTTTCTGTTGGTAATGGAACAGTGACGAACATTATTTAATAAAGTTCCCACCGGAAGTCTACATATGAACGAAAAGGTTTTCGTACTCGCAGTATTGTTCACTAATACATTTTGCAGACCGCAAGTCCAATTAGAGTTTCCCATTTTCCACTATTGTTAAAATTGATAAGTTAAGGAAATTAAATATGCATAAGGGAGAAAAAATTAAGAAGTGAAGTTACTTTAAAATAATTTTAGAAACAGTTTTAAGGAAGAAGTCGTGCATAAAATATATTTTTAGTGCAACAGGCATAATTTCCCATATAGTGTTAGTATTGAGCCAACCTGGACATATAAGGTGTATGGGTGTTTATAGTGGTTGTAGATATCAATCGAACTAAACTATTTTGAGGAATGGGTTCCGTTTCCAACCCTGCGAATGATTTAAAATTTAAATTCAAACGTTTTAATAGGCAATTGTAGCAATTGAGAAACATAGATATACTAACAATCAAATGAGCTGTTGTTTTGCTCCCTAAGTTTAAATTACAATCTAAGGTTACGTTTATTTGTGTACACGTGTCACGCAGAGATGTTTTTATTAGAAAATATGTTTGTTAGGTACATAGTACGTCTCAATATTTGCATTTAAAAATTGTGTTTCTAAATGCTACTTAGAATAAAAGGGAACAACCATAATTATTCTAATTTATAAAGATCCACTCAAATTTGGAAAATTTCACAATTACACAATATCAAAAGAAAATGAACGAATTAATTAGAGTCCTGTTTGAAAATATTTAGAAACCCAATTTTCCGATGATATGCTAATTAATAAAAAATTTACTCGTAGATCTACGATAAGGAAGATTCTGTCCAAATTGCTTTCAGGATTCTGTTCACATCTGCTGAAGTTTCTGTACATAATAGTAAAATGCAATAACCTTTAATATTAAATAACACCTCGAAAGGAAGCATTACAGCCGATTTAAAATCACTTTTTGTGACAGCCTTACCGTTGTTAACACCCACAAACGCCAATTACACTCCAATTGAAAAATAATTCATGTGAACGGTAAAAACAAAAAATCAGCACCCTTTTCTCTCACTGCAGAATCTTACTCCAAAAAGGTGATGTGAACCGATGCAAAATGAATCGTTGTTGAGCAGACCTGTTGATTCCAATGTTTCAGGGATATGAGTTTCAAGCTCGATCAGCTCGAATTTTGTTCGAGGAACATGCTCAATCGCATGATATAGTCTGCTTTATATGTTACCATCAGCACCTACCAGCCACCTACATGAGCCAGAGTACACATATCCTGGATATGAGTCTGTGCTTCAAAAGGTACAGAAAAATGAGAAAATCCGTGGAAAAGGCAGGAGCTGCAGTCTTTTATTTCTTCCTTCTAGTCAAACTTAATGCTCTTTTTTGGAGGATGTTCACACACGGGTCGTTTGCACCAGGGCTCCTGCCTTCGATGGAGGAAACTCTGCTTTGCGGTCTCCATGACGGTTGTTCCGATTGTGTTTTATCAACGGTTGCATCAGCAGGTCTAACCCAAAATTAAAAAATTATTGGCTGCCGATGATGACTTTAATGTCCGGTATTTCAGTCTGGAACTTCATAGGGTGTATGTCATGAGAAGGGGTAATGATTTATTGAGTCTAAGTCCTGTTAAGGGGTTTGGTGCATACATTTTTGATAAATTTAAGTACAAAATATTAGTGCGGAAATATTGCGGTTGGGAAGAGCCTATATTGGAATAATTGATTACTTCAGTGTGGAAACGACTCAAAGTTGTAGATAAGCCTAAGTTAACTAAGTTAAGTATGTGACAATGTGCCAAATTGTTATAATTACATAATTTTTATCTGGTGAGTGCTTTCTAAGGGTTTGGCAGGGGGGGGGGGGGGTATCAAGTTGCTCAAGGACCATTCAGCACAAATAGTAAAAAAGAAATACAAGAAAACCAATATATACCTGCGGGAAAAAGGATTAAATAATCCGACAAAACCCCACAGGCTAAAAAGGATGAAAGAATCCTATTAAGTAAATAACATTATATGAGAAAATACAATCTTTTTGCTTTGTTTTTGCGAATCTGGTGAAAACGTCATCTGAATCGATGTCACTATTCCGAAGGATATTTAGTAAAGCAAAACAGGTGAGCCGTTGCGCTCCTCTACCAAATTTGCATGAAGCCACGTCAAAGCTTTCTTAACAATTATTATTAGTTATTAGGTTATCTTACTTTGGCCACGTCTCAAGGCGCCTGAGAGCAGAAAAAAACGCTCCGCTATTGCTACATTTATACAGGAATTGTAGCAAGTATCTGCAAAAAGGAGAGATCTATAATTACCCATCAAGGAAAATAAAATACCAACACTGAGTCAGTATGAGTCAGTTAAATTTTGCGTTTTTGCATTTCGTAGTTATGATAAATATAAAATCGGTTAAGAGCAGGTCGGGCCCACGCATTCAGGGTTTCATATCAAAACTTCATCAACGAACAGTATGTAAATCTAATGCAAATTTGCTAGTGAAAACTGAATAATATTTAAACAGACGGACGCAAACTAATTTTATAAGAGTTGGTCTTATTAGTAAAATAAAAGCTGTCTGATAAGTTAACACAAAAAACATTTTTTTTCGGCAACTGACGAAAAGGGGTAGTTTACCTGTTATCTATTTCTCAATACCTACTAACCCTGATAGTATCAAAATTTAGCTTTAGAAACCTAGAAAATCAGGGGAACGGTATTTCTTTGAACATTTTGGGTATATCTTTTACAATTCACCAACAATTTTAAAATTTTTATTTGTAGTCTTTGAAAAAAGGTTATTTTGAAACGATACCCCAAAATATACAATAAAAGAAAAAAATTCATAAGAGGTTCACCGCCAGTAAAAATAAAAAGAATATCATTCTAGCAAATTTGAAATTCCTACGTCACGTCGTTTTCGAGAAAAACGTCTGTGACAGACAGATGGATGGACGCACGAACGATCTTATAAGGGGTCTGCTTTTCCTTTTGTTGTATCTAAAACTAGTAAAATAACTCGAAAGATATTGTTTTCCAAATCAGAAATATTTTAATTTTAAATGTTTAAAATTTGCAAATATAGTGACTTGACTTTATGTCTATTACACCTTTCTAGCAATGCCAAGTCGACAATTTTAGAAGAAAATAATAGAGAGAAAATAGAAATTTGTATAAGAATAAAAAAATTAAAGAAAAAACAGGTGATGAGGTTTTCCAATAAATAAAAGGCTTAGAAGATATTTCTGCTAGAATCTTCGATTAAAGTATAAATGAAAATCTTATTGAAAAGTATATTTTCTGCATAAAATCTTTTTAAGGGCATTTTATTCGCTTTTATTTAATTTTGTTATGATTGCTTTACCATTATTTTTAAATGGGAAATATATATAGAGTAGATGGGGTGTTAGTTTTTCACACCACGTCTAAACGTCTGAATGCGTTAATATTTTTTGCTTTTTTTACATTTTTATCTTAATAGACTTTTGGTAGTTGCTTATCTTGTACAAGGCTTTGAAATTTCAATCACATATATAAGTACATATATTTAAATCACCTTTATAGGTATATGTGACTTGTATCCTAGCATTTAGTGAAACAAATAAAAACAATATATATATGCCACACAATCGGGTGGCACAGATTGCCACCAACTTCTAATGAATGCTGGCTATATTAATATTGGAATATTAAAGAACATTGCTCAATGACATCAAATGTTATGGTTCATGTCGAAAAACTTTGCGCAATTCCATGTCGAATTTCTTAAACTTAAGTTTAGCGATTCGAGTTCTTTTGGTGTTTGTTTACAATTTATTTGTTCATAATTATAAATACTTTCAACTAGCTCTTGAAAGCCTTGGAAAACGTAGATTGGGCTTTTATCCCTATAATGTAGGGAATATTTCCTAAAATGTAAGGAATATTAAAATTTTTTTGTTTTTTTTCCCAAGGAATGGGTAATAGTACTACACTTTTAAAAAACATAAGAATGATCTGAATAGCTCATTTCATTTCTTATGTACCTGTCCTACTACCACATATGTTTTTTACTTTAAAACATAATAACAAATAGTGAAAATAGTGAAAATATTGTTTTGACTTGTTTTCAAAAACTATGTCTTAATTATATTAACGAAAATATGTATATGTGTTTAATAAAAAAGGTAGAATAATACTTAATTTACATAATGTTCTCTTCCTTATATCCTAGAAAGCTAATCATTTCGTGAATTTTACGTGCTATATAGGTTTTCTGGTGTCAAATACCTAAATTCATTGAATGTTCCATTGATTTGGGGAAATTTAACTCATTTTCCTTTCTATTAGATAATAAGACATTTATTTTTAGGAGAAAACATGTTTTAAATTTAGAGAATTCTTCTCCTTTTTTACAGTGGACTCAGCACTCATTACATTACATATTTTATAATTTGCTTGTTTCACATTATCTATTTCATTTATATACTTATGTAAATTTTGGATCTAAATGTTTGGAATCCGTTTAGCCATATTATGACCTAATATCTATAAGTTAACGAAAGATTCACATTTCATTATTCCATTTTTCTTTGCAAACTTTTATAATTTGTTAAACCTGCTTATAAAATCCGCGTAGAAGGCAATATAAATCAATACAAATATTTTAGGCTACATTTGAAACTTATTTCAAAATAAGACAAAATCTGGAGAACGACTGAAGCAAACTGGTTGACTGGAAGTTTAGAGACTGGAATATCCGGAAATATTGAGAGGTCTTACAACTGGGCTGAAATCCCTACCGTAGTAGCTAAGTCACGTGCTGTCGCATTTCAATTCGATTTCTCACTTAGAATAATACGATGTTGTGGCGCAATTTTTGAATGCTGCTTCCTCCGTGTTGTTTACTGCTGTATTTTAATTCGGCCATATTGCACGAAATCGCCTGCAGTGCTCATATTTATTTTTTATTGTCTATGCAGATGGATCAAAAAGGATTCAGAGTCTTTCTGCTTTAGAAATCCCTAGTTGGGCAATTTTTTTTGCAATTTCACTTTTTCCATTTCCAACACTAACGAGTTTCTTAGTGTTTGAGTCTCACTAATTTTAACCTTTTCTTCGTTTTTTATCATAGGTGGTGCAATCATTGGGTATACTAAGCTTTTTATTCTATTTATAACGCATAGAAATAATGATGGAAGAGCAAAATGAATCAGACACCTATGCATAATATTCAAAGTTGTGTTGATTTTTGCATGTTTGCTTGTCCGTCCGTTCACTATCCGCCCCGTCCGTCCGTCTGTTCTCGATAATTCAAAATCGCGTTTACTTAGTGAGATGAAATTTTGTACACGGTCTCTTCGAGAAAATTGTAGATTTAAGTTCGAAAAAGTGACAAATCGGATAACTACTTCTTAGCGTTGCCATACAAAAACTTCGTTTTTCGTTATACATATATTTGGATACTGTCTGAGAACGCGTCAATATAGAGAGTTATTTATTTCAAAAATGGACTAAATCGGGCAGCCCGTTCATAGTGTTGCCATACAATAAATAAGGGTTTTTATGTATATTGTGAAAACAATTAGTCCTAGACGTTTTTCGTGTACTAAAAAGTTCTTCAGAACAAAAAAAAACTATGAAATTGGTTAGAATAATTTTTACTGTCCTACGAAACGTTCTAGAAATATATGTGAAAAACCATTTATAATTGAACTTGCAGAAGCCTAACCATGCGAAGTTACATACGGGCAATCATCCAGGGTATCGGTATGGTCTTAGAACAATTCTAGCTTTGGTAAACTTTTTGTATATAATTGCTAGGTTGAAGCTTTCATATTATTTATCATAAAGCATAACTCTTGAATATAGTATAGTGGAGTTCCTTACCTCCATATGAACTAACGCTTTCAGGCTTCCCTTGAGCTCTAACACAGCTAATGTTCAAAAAGTTTCAGTTAGTCATAATTTCAGTAGTGTACCATTATGAGCGTTTTTATATGTATAGCAACAAAAAAGGACATTAACGTTGACGTTGACAACAAAAACCCACTCTACTTGGTGCAGAGGTTTCATAGTCTACAGAGGCGAGGAGGTGGAACAACAAACCTTCACAACCCTGTGCACGTATACAATAACATCAAGAGACAAAAATGTAGGGGAAAATAAAACATTATCCAGGATAGCGCTAATTATGCAATTTTCATCTTTAAATGACGCGAAAGGAGCGCAGTTTTAATTAATGCTTGCCAGCCAACTAGAATCAGGAAGCGAACAACAAGCCAAGTCGGGCTGTACTTCGACTTTTTGCATAAAGTTCGTATTTCTATGTAGGCAGCTACTACGGTGTGAGGTTTTTGGTTAGGGAAAGGGCTCTTGCTATGTCGCATTGTCGCTTTTAGTTCCGCTAAAACAACGATAATAAAAAGGAAATCATAAAAGAAAACATTTATGGGGAAGTTGGGAGTCTTTTGTTCTATTATGGTAATTATAGCAGCATTTTAAGGTGTTAAATTCATTATAAAATTCTGAGGATAACAACGATTCTTTTCTTATGATTACTTGGCAGAATGGGATGGTGGAATTTTACTAAAAACCCCTGTAACAATCTACATTTGATATTTTTGAAGTATTATTAGAATTGTTAAATCATTTAAATTTGTCTGGGTGTCGGTCGCGTCGTTTAACAATAAAGTTGATCCCAAATTAAAGTAATTAAAAAAAACCCTGGTGATTTTCGTACTTTATGAAAGCTTGTCGAAAATCAATGCAAATATTGGAGGATAGTAGGATAGTTTTTGTCTCATCATCATCACCCAATAAATGATAACATCAATTCGCATCATCATTTATACCCTTAAACAAATGTTTCTTTACCGTTGCACATTTTTTCTTCTTATCAATTTTAGCAGATTCTATGGACAGTTGCCCGAAGATCAAACGTGAACGGATCACGAAGATCAAACAAACAGAAATAATATTGCTCGAGTGGCGTTGTGAAAATTCTTAGTATGGACTTAAAGTGGTAGTTACTAAATAAATTTAATTAACATTAAGCTAATCATATACTGAACCAACTACATTAATCAAAATAAATCAATTTGAATTTGTGACATAAATCGTGTCTTTTATTTTCTTAAGTAAAATACTATCTTATATGTATTTGTATGTGGGAATTAAGTTCCCAATGCTTAATTCACCGAAAAGCTGCAACGTACGTGAGGCAATTCCATCGACCTTGACTGGACTTGATTGAGTTGGCAAGCAAAGAAGATGTGCCAACATAACATGGAATTTAATCTTTTGAACATAAACAAATTGAGCTGAAAGTTTTAAAAAGACATGTATGTATGAGCATATTGCATAGGAAACATAGTCTATCATATTGCCGAGAAGCGTAGTGTTGTTGGGACTTATGAAAACATATCGGAAAACTTTGATTTATTATTTTTAATGTTGCTTTTATTATATACTCAGCCAAATTTACTCAAGAGCCATATTTGGCCTATATATTGTTCTTCTGTACATCGCGGACAAAGACTAAGTATATCCACTTTATTTCTAAGATTAAGCCACTGCGACTAGATGTGAAGAGTTCTACTCTCATTATCCTACTTTTTATATCCCAGATAATGAAATCATAGGGTGTAGTAAGTTTGTCATTCTGTTTGTAACACATAAAAATAATGATGGTAGAGCAAAACGGATAGGATGATAACTCGAGATCGTGTTCACTTAGAGAGCTGAAATTTTGTACACGGCGTTTTCATAGAAATAGTAAATATAATTAACAAATGGGCTAAGTCTGGCAACCCGTTCTTAGTGTGAAAACAATCAATCCTACACATATTTATTGTTCTGAAGAGTTCTTGAGAATATGAAGTCCTATGAAACGACCGTTCTAGAAATATATGCGAAAACCCACTTCAACATTCAAACTTGCACAGAGAGGTGACCATACGAAATTACATACAACAATTCATCTAGGGTATCATAAGAATTGGTGTTAGACGAATTTTAGTTTTTTTACTTATTATTTATCATTCCGTTTATTTCCCATTAAGCGATACGAAAAGGGATTGAGCTAAAACGTTAAGCGTGATTTATTGCATAGATTTTAGATGATGATTAACTGCCCTATATGTAAATTTGCGAAAGTGTAAAAGCGTCGATCGAATAATAGTCAATAATAGTTTACAAAATAATTCTTAAGAAGATTAAAGGTTGACGATTTCTGATTCTGACAGACTAAAAGTTGGCTCCATATTGAAAGGCGAACTATGTATTTTCATTTTAATAAATTGCGGACGTTCCTAGTTTTCCATTAATTGGTTATGATATTTCTAAGAACAGTTATTTTCTTTATGCTAAGATGTATGAGGTTTTGTTTTCAAAGCCATTATAAAATAAAAGTATTTAATTATTTTTCAATTTTAAAATTCCGTATAAATTTAATATAAAATAGTATAAATTATGTTGGTCTCTCAAACTGGTCGTCCGCAAATTGGGAATGCAGGTCTGGAACTGCAAATTCTGAAAAGCAGAACTGCAACGACGGTTTTGTGCATCAAGATTCAATAAAGTTACATATATTAGATCGATAGAAAAATGATAGTAGCATATGTTCTTGAAATGAGGTATTTTGTATACATGGTGTTTCAGATATAAAGGACAATACTCGGATTCCCCGCTTAACTTTAAATTCTTTATTAATGAAGAAGCTTCGAACCCCCTTCCCCCTTCCTGGGAAAATACAGCAAAATCATATTTATTGAAATCTTCTGATAAAACTCAATTCGCAGGGAATGGGAATCGTAGTTACACGGAGAGAAAAATAAAAATTCATAACAAACGCACGTTGCGTTTAAATGCATATTCGATTGAATTCGTTTCATTCAACTACTTTTCTATCAAATCAAACGAAAACATATTGAAATTGAAAGATTTTCTAAAAACGCGTAAACGTCTGCTCGTTTAAAAGAGGCTTTCAATTTAACAATTCACTTTGAAAATATTTCGTATTGAATACTTTGACGTTCAGTATGATAGCTAAATGCATTTGGATTTTCATTAACCGGGCTATTGTTCGTTTTGAAAGCATAACGCCTTCACTATGATCGTCAACAGAGTTAAATTTAGAATTATTTTTGTAGCTTTACATCAGTTCGTTCACACTTCGAGTCTGGAGTGTGTTTTTCGTAACTTAAATGTTTTCTTTTAATTTTGGTATTTCACCTATGTTCACTCATTTAATTACCTTTCTAGAAGCTGAATTTTGAATAGAGTACATTAACAAAGCGAACACTGTCGAAATTTTTCCCGGTTATCATTAGAATTATAGCAAAATTTCATGCAAAATTGAAATTGTGGCAGAAACAAAATTTGGTTCAGGTGTGAGTATGTATGTGATATTTTGGAACTTAGATATTAAACAATATTGTGCATTTCTTCGTCACAAAATTACAGCTGGATGTTCGAACTGATGATACCGGGTGTGCCTCTGCCATTAGTTGGTTTAATCAGTTACCATCAACTCTTTAGTAATAAACATATTTTTAGTGAAAGACTTATATCTACAGAAGTATATAATATACATAAGTATCATAAGTAAAATTTTGTCAGAAATAAACCAGTTTTCAATTAGAACTCCAAAATTTTCAAATTTTTTAACAGTATATATTGTTGAAATGAACGCAAGGTTGCTTGATGTGAATATTTTTACAATCAAGACACATGCGTTCAATACAAACGTTTGATATTTGTTAAAACAAAAATTAAGCGCCATTGGTGCCGTTTTGAACTCGAAATCGTTTGGTTTAAACAATGATTTCGTTCAATTTGACATATTCATTTTTCTCCGTGTATAGTTGTTGCTAAACGCAAAAGACTTCGCATATTGTTTTCCACAATCCTCAAGTCCATTCAAATTTATATTTGACGAAACCTTATTTTGCTATTAAATTTTGGATGATTTAAAAACTTTGGAAAAGTAAGTGAACTGTGCTGCAAAGAACTTTAGCAAAGCAAAGACCAACACTGAGTAAATTAAAAATTTTTTAATGCCAACACTTAAACGCTGCGTTCTTTTAGAGATAAGCCAAAAATGTTATAAGCTGGTAAGTCCATAATATATTTTTACATAACTAGTACATTGAAGATAGTTGGAATTTTAGTATACTTGGAATTAGTTTGTATTGCAAATTTTAATTTATTTTGAAATCTGATAACTATAAAAGAAGTTTAATGATGTACTAGTTATGATAAAGAGAATTAGTATATTAACAATGGTTATTCATTACCCATACATCAGTTGTGAATTGCTTTCCGATCATTCCTTGTATCAACTTCAATTTTAGCTATATAAAAAGAGCAAGTAAAAAAGGTACAATTGGTCTAAAACCAATTCTTATGATACCCTAGATGACTGCCCGTATGTCATTTCGTATGGTCACCCAGCTATGTGCAAGTTTGATTTTTGAAGTGGTTTTTCACATATATTTCTAGAACGGTTCGTCGGACAGAAAAAATGATTATAACCAATTTTATAGGATTTTATATATTGAAGAACTTTTCAGTACACTAAAACCATATAGTACTTATTGTTTTCACAGTATACATAAAAATCCTAAATTTTTATATGCCATACCGAGAAGGAATTTCCCGATTTAATCCAAGTTTGAAATTATAATTACTATTATTTATGAAAACACTATGTACAAAATTTCAGCTCTCGACGTTGACGCGTTCTCTAGTGGTGTGCAAATATGTAGTGTAAAACGAAATATTTCTATGGAAACCCTTCTTGATTTGTCCCATTTTCGAACTTAACCTTACTGTTTTTTTAAAGGCCATTTGCAAAATTTCAGCTCACTAGGCACACGCGTTCTCGAGTTATCGAGAGGACGGACGGACGGACGGACGGACAGACGGACAGACGGACAGACGGACAGACGGACAGACGGACGGACGGACGGACATGCAAAAATCAAAATTACTTTTAATTATGTGCCTGGGTGTCTAACCGAATTTACTCTACCGTCATTATTTCTCGGTGTTACAAACGGAACAGGGGCGCACCGAGAGGGGGACGAACGGGACCGGTCCCCTCCCCCCAGAATGTCAGTTTTCTGATCATAATTTACAAGTTACCTATAAAATGTGGTCTGTATATTATTACAAAGTCCGATAAAATAAAATAAAACGTTTTATTCTACAATAGCAGTCCCTAACTGCTCATATGGGTACAGGACGCGACTTTAGAGCCCTATTTTTCCGACTCGTTAGGACTTGGGACACCTATAGTCCCCCCCAAAGCCAAATCCTGGGTGCGTTACTGAAACGGAATGACAAACTTAGTACACCCTTTAGATTTCATCTAGGGTATTAAAATGAAATCCGAGCATTACTTAACTGAACTGTGCACGTTTGCGTATAGAAAAAGTAATCTGCTACGTGAAAAATATATAAGCGTCATTATCAGAGAAAATTTGTTACCCTATCTCTTGGATTTGACTCCGTTAATAATAAATAAGCTCATCATATGAGGTGATGCAAATCAAGTCCGCGCAAGGCTATTGGTCGCTGGTCCTGGTGGATTCCCAAATCACATCATTCAGCAACAACAAAAATGGAGTTGAAGAGAAGAACAAATAAATATGGGAAAGATTAAGTACTTGTACCATACAGTGCATGCAAGAAATATTAAAACGAAGTGATAGTGATAAAGTATACAAACGGGGAATTCACCGTATCCTAAGAACGTATTATGCCTAATATCCCTCCTTAGCACAATAATTAATATCCATATAAAAATTATAATTTAAATAAACATGTTCTAAATTCCCTACAGTCCTTAAGTCTTGATTAAATCAAAATGCAATTGAAACTTCGTTAACGCACCTTAAACTAAAACTCAAACATTAATCAAAGGAAAAAGAACATAATATTGATATCATAATACTGACCGAGTACTGGTTAAGAACTTAACCTCAAAAGAACTTAAAAATTAGTTTCAAGATTCCGGAAATCATACGATTTTGATATGCAGAAGATCGACAATTGATAGAAAAAGCCTCTCCCCAAACAGATAAAGCAATAAATCTATTCCCCAAGAGAGGACGACCTGTTTAGATAACGCATTATCTCAACTAACTGACAAGGACATAAAAAATTTATTTCACTATAAAGTGGAAGATAAAAACTGCCCTCTTCTTTACTTTCAAAAAATGCAAAACTTGACAAATTTTTTCGATTTCTTTCACTTGGGTTCACAATTTCCTTATAAAAAGTTTTGTTTTTGAATTTTGATGACACCTACAAACGCCCCTTTCGAAATAACTTGGGGTTGACCATCATCCCCTAACTTAGTAAACGTTTGGCTGACACGTCGTTGTGGTTATAAAACCTACTGCCGCCATGGAGTCTATGTGCGTAGTACGCTGCGCCGCAAATATTCAGGGAGGCCTAAAAGTCCTGCATCCATAGTTCGTAGCCCATCACCAAGAAGGAGTTATCATCTCCTGCAAAATGTTGAAAATATTTCAAGAATATACCACAAGAGAGGTGCTAGATAGAATGTGGTTAGCTAGGGGTGAGCAGGATCAAGTTGGCTGAAGTTGTTTTTGTTGCATTAATTATTCCAAAGGGACCGGACCTGAGGATTCATAACATGTGCTAAGGAATTGAAATTTTGAAAGTGACAAAGAAAGTATGTCATTTAATCCTATATGAAATAAAATTATTACAACAGGAGTTTTCTATATAAAGTGCTTCCTAAAGGAATTATAAGACACCCAACGTTCTTACATCCTTATACCCTATAAATTATCGAAGTGGCAAGCGCATATTTAAATACTTCTTCATCCTGGATGGAGCTCCAACTAACTCTCCAAATGTGTGTTACTTTAAAGGTATGGTGTGTTGTATATACCGTTCAAGAAGGGACTAATATTCCCTTACTCTAATAGTTCAAGGCTACACAATAAAACAGAAGCAAACACTTAGGACAGGAATGAGAAGTTGTGTGTTGCTAAGGAATATACCTTCCTTTGGACGAGTTTCTTGGGAAGGACTATATATAATTATTAGCAGCTAAAGAGAAGCATGTTTTCTTAAGTCTCTTGACAATGTAACAGTTTTAAAGGTTTGGGGAATGCTTGCCCATATTATTTTGGGGCAGTGCATAAATTTATATAAATTAAAGGTTGACATTAACATTCCACAGGATAAGTTATTACATTTCTCCTGAAATTTGTCCAAAAGGTTCTCACTTATATTTACATAAAGGACATTAAGTGAGTAAAGTATGTAAATAGCGCCTACAAAAGTTCTGTGCTAACATACAAAAGTTATTTTTAAATTTATTATATAATTTTAGTTTTAATGGCATGTGAAAATGTTGCCGCCGTTCTTGTCATTGGTTTCTCCGCACCCACATTTCCTGTGCTACATAAGAGTCAGATATTCGGCAGGTAAAATGTAATTTGAATTTATGAATAAGGTCAAATGTAAATAAGAATTGAAGAAATGGTGGTAAAGTAAAATTCATCTAAACATTGATTACTCTACGAGTTTAAAAAAGAAGTAGCATACTTTTAAAGGTCAATATTTGTGTCTCATACGGATTGACCATTATGTTCCCCGAGCATGGAAAGTTTGCACTCATCTATTGTAGGTATGTTGTGGGAAAGAAACTATATTAGGTATATGGAGATCTTTTTCTTTAAGGAGTATGTTAGCCCGTATATAATTAAATTATATTGCGAGCAGGCTTTAACAAATCCAAGATTCTTTTCTGTCAACTTCATTGAATTAAATTTCACGTGGAATATCGATATATTATGAAAGACTTCATTTTTTTCTGACAAAAATGGATATATTAATTTGGGCGGCTCCGAACCCATATCATTAAAGCATGCATAATTTATGTGCTTCAATCACTGGTGGTTGCCTTTGGGTCTCGAAGGTAAGCTAAAAAGTTGTTTCCTCAAAATTGCATTTTCCTTTCATTCAGGGTAATCTTTCTAATCCTGCATTATATGAAAAAGTAGATTTATGACAGGCACTTCAAATACATCAGACAAATTTTATCTTCCGAAATATGTCTTATCGACATGGACTTGTTGGGCAGACAACTGTTTTCCGTTTACTAATACTATGAGGAATTTATAAGTAGGTATAGTTGTTGTTTACAAAATGACCTTTTATTGGAAACCTCCATTGCAGAATTGACATTTTTTTTTAAACATTTAACGAACTTTTTGCTAGTCCAATCTAGAATTGGTGCTTTCTAAATTATTTTTCTTTTATCAAAATCCATAAAATCTCAATAAAATTTACTTGAACATTTTTCGGTTCTGAAGAGGATAGATTGTTCAAAATAAAGATAAGTAAAGGCAGAAATGACATATATCATAGCACATTGATCGTGCCACTTAAATGCGACTGCTTTCAAATCTAAAATTTAGAATCTGACAGTAGTTTCACCTATTTGTTAATTTATTATATGTTTATACGTTAGCTAAATGCAAATCTTTACTTCCCAATTGTTCATATAAGAAAAGTGAAAAGGTAAAAACAAACAAAAAAGAGTCACTTATCAGCTAATGCGTCATATGTTTGGTAAAACTAGAATCACGATTCGCATTTTATTTAATTTCTTATAAATTCTTTACATAGAAAATTAATTTCCTTATAATTTTATTCCTTAATATTTATTTATTCCAATTTGAATAATATACAGTAATAATAATATATTTATTTGCGGTTATTGTACACAAGAGTTCACATCTTTTCTTGTACGTTATATAAAGCGGTGCTAGAAAAGTAACTACTTAAAATAAGAAATAAAAATTTAAAGGAAGTTCAAGCAAATTTTTATTAATTAAAGAGGAAGTTAAATTCAGTTAAAAAAATTGTACTACGAGACTACTAGAAAATAAAGAAAATAATAGTGTTAAATTACGTGTGGAAGATTATTCCATAAACGAGCTGCTTGAACAAGATAAGAATATTCCATGCAGGATTTATGAAATCGTGGAGCCAATATGTTCCTGTTACGTTGTGACGTTGTAAATTGAAATAATTCGCGTAAGTACCCTGGTTTGTTCGAGCTAAGAAGAGAATATAAGAAAGCAAAGCTCGCCTCTTCAAATAAGTGGCCAAGGAGCATCCGAGCAAACGCGAAGGAAAGGCGAAACGTGATCAGATCTTCGCAGCCCAAAAACAAACCGAATACAGTCGTTGAATGCCACTGTGACTTTCCTAGCACAGATGCTATTCAGCTTGGGAAACACATTTCTGCCATAGGTGAAGTGGGGCAAGATTAAAGCTTTAATTAATTGTAAGCGCATGTTAACAGACAGCAGACCCGAGGAAAGCCATAGACATCGGAGCCCTGCATAAACTTTGCTGACCATGGGTTTAATGTAATCACAACATTTCATGTGTTGATTCAAGACAACTCCAAGCGTTTTAACTTTATTTGCAATAGGCAGCGAAACATTATTTAAAGTCACTGGTATGATTTCAATTAAACCGTTATTGTAGAATTTAATGCAATGAGACTTTGCAGGATTCAGTATCAAGCGATTACATTTGGCTCAGGTGTTAATTCTTTCCAAATCACAATTTATACGTTCAATACACACTTCAAGAGGGCCGCCGATCGGTCGGCTTAAGTAGAGTTGTACATCATCGGCATATAAGTGAATCTGACCATCTTGAACTACATCTGGCAGATCATTGACAAATAAGCTGAATAACAAAGGTCCCAGAATTGACCCTTGAGGCACCCCACAAAGTAAAGGCAGTGCAGAAGATGAATTATTATCAATATGCACTCGTTGGCTGCGGTCTGCCAAGAAATCCTTTACCAGAGCGATGGCAGAGCTACTAAAATTAAAAGAAGCATCAAGTTTCTGGAGAAGGATACGATGATTCACACTGTCGAATGCTTTCGAGAAGTCCAGAAGTACCAAAACACTGAACTTGTCCTGATCCAAAGACTTCCTCAAATCAGAGGTCACCTTCAGAACTGCATTCTCACAGCTTTGCAAGCGTCGGAAACCCGAATGACAACCTGCAAGAAAATTATTGACCTCGACGAATTCGACTATCTGCTTATATAATAGCTTTTGTAAGACTTTGGATATGAAACACAATAAACTTATTGGGCAGAAGTCAGCTGGTGTTTCAGAAGAAGAATTCTTTGCTATAGAAAGGACTGCAGTAAGTTATGACCGTCTACCTTAATGGGTTCATTATGAAGTTATTGTCATTATAACATTTTATGATAATTGATCATAACAGCTTTTATTGGTAAGTTGATTTTGTTATTTTTATTTGTGGGAACTTTATATATATATATATATATATTGCGTACTACATACAAACTGAGAATATTGCCAAATTAAATAGTAAAGTTTAAAAAACTAGCTTAGTGTGATACTGAGTTGCAATCAGAGGAGTAAAGAGTGTTTCAAAAATGGTTCACACTATTTAAGGATTTGATAGATGCTCGATTCCGAAATTTTATCACTGGCTGTCAAATCTTGCCTCTCATATATCGTAGGGGTCGTATCAATAACGACATCAAATGTAGAATATTCCGCTTCATTCAAATATCTCAGTTCGTAAGCCCGAGGAACGAAATGGTACACTGTTCCACATTCGCACAGTTCGGGATGGAAAACATCACGGAATTTTACTGTACGGCCGAAATTATTGTAGTTTGAAGGATGAAGGGATGTGCACAGCTTGCAGCGCGGTTATTGCGTACAGGAATTAATGTGTAATCTCTTCCGGAGGGGGTCAACAATCCAAAAATAATAAAAATTGTGTTTTCTTCTTCAATATTTTTTTTATTTTTATTTATTTGGAAAGCCCCATTTAATACCTTTGATTTGAGATATCACACAAAAGAATCGAACAACCCGATCCCAAGTAATCAGAAAATTACGAAACACGTCCACAGTGAAAACTATAAAATTTGAATCACCCTGCATCCAAGTCGGTAGGTTAAACAAAAATATACGGGTCCAATATTTTTTAATACTTAACAAATTCGGAAAGTTTCATCGGATTGGAGGGGGTCGGGTCCAAAAAATGAAAGTTTTTATCGATTTGGTATGGAATTGCTGTATACTGAAATCGCTAAGAAGTATAAAATTAGTGGCACTGCCTGCGAGAAATTCTTAAGAATTATAAAGTAAACTAAGCGGAAGGCTATAAACCAAAGTATTAATTTTTGTATGGAAGATTGCACACAACACATACCTATGAATTTCAGATTACAAAAGTCAACAACATCAATCGGTTAAGAGTGAATAGGACAGAGGAGAGGACCTCGCCTCCAGCATGAGCGCCAAGAGCGAAGAATAGAAGTCTGTCATGGCTGAAAATAACCGATTCAGGCTTATAAAGTTCAGTTCAGTTCACTTCAGTTTTAGAACGGATTAGTAAGAGATTTTGTTTAAATTTATTGAAGTATCAGTTTATTCGGAACAAATTCATTACAAATGAAATTAGTGGGTAAAATTTTTACAAATGTACCCGCCTTGAATAAGTCCTTAGAACAACAATCTAGAATGAAGCGGCAAAAAATGAGCTATGGCGCCCATTAAGTACATCGATCTAGCAGGACTTAAAATAACAGCAACCGAGGATTGAAGGTACAACATTCGCAGAAGATAGAAGACCAGCAGATGATTCTAGTTTGTAGAACATTATTTGAAAAAACATCTTTAACGTTTTCACGAGTACATTTTTAAAACAGAGGAGTGGCTATAATTATGAAATTAGCATTTCGATAAAGTTGGTCTAAGTAAGAGCATGCTAGTTTCATTTAGCGTTTCCGGGATATATTTTTCTTTTGCACGTATACATATTTCGCAGAAAAATTTTAGCTTTCGTTAACGAATCAATATCGCACTGAAAATTTGGCAAATGATTCTTATTTCGTAGCAAGAAAAGATTAAGATCTTGTTTTCACTTTCTTCTTCTTCAGTCTTATCTCTGCATTAATTAGTGCAATCTTCCGTAGCACTTTTCTCTTCCCACTATTTAATCATAAGATTAAGGCTTCGAGAAATTTAACATGACAATTTACGAAACCACAGCCGCAGCTTCAAGCATTTGAATGAAACACGTTCAATGCCTGTCATTCCTTCGAGTTTTATTATTTGGTTTACAGTTGCCAGGATCCAGAATCTGAAATGAAAATTGCCAGGGCATTATTTGACTGTGGGTTTTCTTTGGAAAATATCTTGGTTAAGTACTCTACTGTAGTACAATGCCCTGCTAAAATTAAACTGAAATTTTCAGAATTAATCCTTTCGTAAATTAAAATAAATTCCTCGGAATTTTTATTGTAAGCCAAGATAACACCATCTGTATCGTCTGCTGGCTGCTGTCGGTAGAAGCTGCGAAATTTTGATGGTTTCACAAGTTCACCTATTTTCCGCTTCATAAATTTTTCAAATCCCAAATCACAAATACTTTTTAAGAAAACTTTGCAACTCTTAACTTTCTTAACTCTTCAATTACCGAATTAAAGGCTTTATACCATCGGTAAATAATCAGAGGGGACATCCAGTTTGAAGTGTTGTGAAATAATTTTTGTTTCCCGCAGAGGTGTGGGATGATTTAATTGATAAAAGTTTACTGCCAACTGAGAATTTAGACAACTAATTGTTTTTGGCCTCCCATCTAATCAGGAAAGCAATCTGTCGGAAATTATTATTATTATTTTTTTTAAATTTAAATAATTATGAGGGGTCAATTGTGAATTAATCGGGTAAGTTTTTAAATAATAAATCAAAGTTGAAGCTTAGTTTATCTAACATTAATTAATTAAATTAAGATTGCTGTGTTAATTTTACGACCTATAACTTAATCGTGACTTAAGATAGGTATTAAAGTCTTACTACTGTTGCAACCAAATAACTTAAGTGCTCACAATATCAAACGAATTCCCAATGGAAGCTCAACTTTTTATATTTTTTTAAACATTATGGGCCTACTGTATTTCACGATCAGAAGTACTTTAAAAGTTTAGCTATGCAATTCAAGAGTCAATTTTATGCTTTAAAAACTTGTTTAGGGTGATCTGTTTTCGCAACTTATTTTCTGCATTAAAGGGAAAAGCGTAAGAAATTAAAGGAATAGATTTTGGAATAGCTCGGAAAATATATTCAAACGTATGTAGGTAACTACAGTAGGCCCTAGAAAAAAATGAAAATAATTGGTAAACCAATTTTGGCACTATCCTAGATAGATATCTGTAAATATGCTCATCTGCTGCTCCTCTCTTTTTGGGTAGGTATTTCATGCGTTTTTTCTTTCTGAAGTACATTAAAATAGGGTTTAAGTACCATGATATATAATAAATGAAAGCTTGTGAATGAAAGTGAATAAGAAGGCGTTATCCGAATTAGTTCATTTCACCTGAAATTTTAAAGTAATAATGGCACCCATAATATGAGGTTCCGTGTCATCACACTCTCAAGCTACCAGTACCAAAATGTATGCGCAAAATCAATATTTTTGTATATCAACCCTACGGAGGAGTTGCTCAATTTATTTGCTCGTACAATCATTATTTCTATATTCGTTATAAATAGAGTGAAAAACTTGGATTTTATTTGGATGTATATCTGTACCACATGTTATATTGCTTTTATTAAAGGTAGTTGAGTTTCTTCTGCTTACGGGGAGCTGTTCGAGGTAGTTGCTTCACAGCAAAATCTTGATTGACCTCCTTCCACTTTGGGGTCATATCGCATATAGGTAAACAAAAAAGTTTTGTAGATATTCTGAGCATGTCCCCATTGCATAAAACTTATACAAAAGAAGAAATCGTTTTTTCACCACAAAATCTAAAATTTCCATGAACTTGTTCAAGGTGAATAGATTTTTCCACAACATCAATTTGACAACTCCATAGCGATTCGAAAATTGCTCCTAAATCACGAAAACGCATAAATCTCGAATGGGAATCGAGCATAAGTAACATCTACAATAAACACGACATCAGAGATATATTCGGAATCGTTTGGTTCTAAAGATTTCTCAGTTATGTTCGCAAATAGCCAAACAGGAATTATCCTATTTTAGGTCCTATTAGGTTGATGGAAAAGAAGAAAACTTCCATAAAAGTAAAGTTTGAGATGCCCTCTTGAACAGTGGTCACTATATATGTACAATGATTGTACATGCAGTGTTCGCATAGGATGCGGGGATTGTATATAGCTAGAGTGTACACATATATCTCGCCGATAGAGATATTTATCCATCATATCTGTATAAAACGGCAGTTTCCATCCTGAAAATACCTCCTGATCAGATGAAATGAAATCTATCGAGCAAGGAAGGCACCATAAATAAAAGTCACCCTAACCTAAATGTATTTATCGGGGAAGAACAAGAACTTCACGAAAAGCAGGGATGTATGTATGTATGTATCTAGTACATGTATGTATGTATGTATCTAGTACCCGGCTGAAAATCTTCAATTCAATTGATCAAATCGTTAAAGGCATTTAGGAAGCAGGCCCCCTCGATACCCTGAATTATAGTAGTTGCTAGTAAGATGGAACAGTTGTTGTTGTTGTTATTGAGAACTATATGTCTTCCTGGCAGTCATGCCCTTCAATGATGCGTATAGCTTGTAGCAGAAAACTTTAACTCGAGAGCTTATTAGCGAGTTATTAGATACGTAAATTGCTGTTCTGAGTGGACTTCGCAGTAATTTATGATTCCCGAGGGAAAAACAACAGCCCACAAACTGATCCCACTCATTATGGGAACATTTATCAGTACGAAGAGATATCAGCTTTTATCAGCTTCTATTTCTTCCTTAAACTTTTTTTATATGATATCTGATGAAATACTACATACATACAGCAGGTGGGGCAATTGATGTTACGACTTATACCTATGCAAACGAATATCTGCGAAATTGTCTGTTTCAAATTGAAAGGTGAAAAGAGAAAATTAAGGGTTACGTGAATAGCAGACATTAAAAATTCACTTATATTCCGTTATATATTTTACTCTTATATACCTGTTATATAAATAAATTTGAATTAAAAAAAAAACGAATAAAAAAATAACGGTTGTTAGAAATGTACATTTTCAAAAAGTGGATTTTTTTGTATTTAGTTTTCCATTAATGAAGTGCCTCATTGAAAAGTGACGGATATCTGCGATTTAATTATTTTTATTTTCCTGCGATTATATTTGGCTCAAAAATTTGATAATTACATTTAATTTAATCTATTGTTGGTTAATTGTTTTTCTACACTTTTAAGTATAACCGTGTTTAGAAATTGAAATTAGAAAGTGCATCGAATTTAAGTAAATAAATACGTGCAATTCATTCACTCTACTTTCATATAGTACATATTGCTGTTAGTTCAACTTAATGCCAGCATGTGTATAGCGTTTTTATCACACCCATGATCTTATGTCAGTTTTAGATGAGAAATATACCAAATTTTTACAAGCTCTTTCTAGAACGATCTATCTATAATACTGGAAACACTTCGTAAAAGATCAGTACAAGCAATTTCTACTGCTCAGTATGGCATTGCAAGCTAACGCACCTGCGCCGCACCTGACGAGACGGTATAGAAGCGTGTTTTCATCACGCTAAATAAAGAAGCAATAAAACTTCATTTATTCATTTTGAAATTAGCTTGTACTACCTAGCGCCAACACTTAGCCTAAGCCTGTTACCCCTAACACTTTATTGTTAAATGTGGTCAATTTTGTTTAGTCACAATCTCAAAGAACGTGAACAAGACTCCCGCTGTTTACTAACAGGTCACACCCGTTAATGATAGAGCAGGTATCAAAACGTGGTATAAAAACATTTCTGGAAATTATTGCTCTCCCACTTGAGGAAATTTCAAGGCCGGTTCTTAGAACTAATTATGTCTGCTATTGAGAATATCTGAGAAAATTCTTCTTCTATTCTTTTCTTACAGATTATAACATAGGGCGCTCCATTTGTCTACATGTGGCATAGTAGCAGTGGTTAAAGTTGCCTTAACTCGCAAGACACATGCGTACAATTGTAATGACCTTGGATTATAGACAAAAACTTAAAGAAAGTAAAGAACATGTCTATGTATATGATTTGACCACTTTTGAAAGGATAAGGAATAACCAGAATTTCCCTCGCGAAGATTTTTTAATCATTAGAAATACATTCAGATTTTCATACATAGGTCTAACTTTGGCTGTCATATATTAGTGAAAAAAAAATCTGTTTGATGGCTCTGAAACATATTTGGGAAAGCTTAGAGCTTAGGAGCAATGAGTATGTTTATTAGGAAGTAGGGTTTCCAATTATCCGACATTAAAGATTATCCGGATATCGAATACTGAAAATTCAAAATATCCGGCTAACAAAAACAAAGTAAATATAATAGCTTGAATTCAATATTTCATGATGTTTTCTAATTCATTTATTTTATTTTAATTATTTACATTAATAATTCATAAAATAGTAAGAGAAAATTATATTAGCATAATTTAAATTTACTTCAGTCGGGCCTGCAATTGAAAATACGCGTTCTGATGCAGTAGATGTTAGCTTGCTTGTAAAAAATGCATTAAATTATATATTTACATCATCTGTCCTTGTTTCTGTGCTTGTGAAATCTTTTTTCAGCAATATAGTCATTGCGTTGCTCTGCTCTTTAACATATGCATTTGAAGAAATTCCCACATCCAGTTGTCGCTGTAGAGAATTTTTAAGGGATTACATCTAATCAGAATTTTCGAAAAAACCGATTTTTAGTTTTCGACGGATTCTTAAAGTATAATTTTTCAAAAATATTCTCTGCAAATTTCAACTAGATCTGTTCAAAATTGAGCGAGTTACGGCTGTTTTTACCGTTACAGTTAGCGAGCCATGCGACGCAAGTATAAAGGAGCAGGTACGCGCTCCAAAATGTGGCTGTCCATCGCTGCTCTATTCAAATCATTTATACGTATTGTTATGCGTTACAAAGTGACACAAGCGACATCTGTTGGAAATGGATACAACATTAGTTTAGTGACATCTTAGTAAACTTAGGGTTCGGAGAACGGAATACTCAAGAAGGTTCTAGGATAATTCGTAGAGCATATATATGGCGTTTGTCACATCCAGGTGGCGAGTCTTATTTCAGACAGTGAACTGAACGAAGTAAACTATTTGGATTGCGATAATTAGAAGTACATTACTAGCGATAACTAAAGAATTGATTTGATAATTGGGAATTTGTGAGAGTAAACCGTAAAGTTAAATAGAACTTTTGAATGATATCTAATATATTGTGTTTTAAATAACGAACTTAAGCCACGCATTTTTGTGCCGTGTTTTGTATTTTCAGTGTTATTTCACTAAAAAACGTTAAATTTTTCTGTTAATTCTGTTACTTTTAAATAAAAGCATTCGAAGTGATAATTTTGTTATTAAGCCTTGGACTTAAGTTAATAAACGGGAGAATATTTCAACAATGAATTGTGCTGCTGCATTAATCGCCGAAATAATACTGGGAAGGCACTTTTCAGGCAAGTTGAAGTCCTGAAATTTAACTGGAAAGTTTCTTCTCCGCAAATACGTGCAAAAGAAGTGAAAAAGGGAAGGGAAACAAAAATATCGAGATAAGCGTTCAAAATATTTCTGTGTTCACATTTTTTTGTTCTCAACAATTTTGTTATTGTACAATGTGTCAGTGGTAGCTCACAAGTTTTTTTTTTTAAATAATTACG
Source organism: Dioctria linearis (assembly GCA_963930735.1). Classification (NCBI taxonomy): domain Eukaryota; kingdom Metazoa; phylum Arthropoda; class Insecta; order Diptera; family Asilidae; genus Dioctria; species Dioctria linearis. Next base: position 335,327,159 of record OZ005741.1, on the reverse strand, counting down.
CCAAACCCCCCTTCAAAAATATTTCAGATTTACTACTCCTATGAGAGTAACGAATACTTGAACATAATTCCATCACATAGTGGGAAATGCAGCAATTTTTCGGGCTTATTGCGTTTTCTTTAGTTATATGTTCTCAGAATTGTTCATTCCTTAAAAATTTTTTTGAGTAAATTCAGCAAAAATTGTAGAAAGAAAACAGTATTTTGTTAGATAAAAATACGAAAAATATCCGGATTATCGGATAATTAACGAAAAATATCCGGATTACCGAATAGTCAAAATTGGTTGGATAATCCGGATAATTTTATATCCGGATATCGGGTTTGGAAACCCTATTAGTAAGTATTTGACGGTGAGTACAGTATCGGAAAGATTAAGAATGAGAATTATCGGTTACGATATATTTTCTAAGGTTTAACTGAGAAACTATCTTCAAGTTTCACTGCAATGCATTAAGAGCATACGAAGACTCATTAGGCTATTATGACCTCCGACGCTTGGGTCTTATTCACGCTATACATATGTAGAGATAAAAACAAAACTTCCTCGATAATTTTAAAAGACTTACATCTCTTATCAGATTTCGATATCTATTCGGATTATCCAGAAGAGGCTTTATTGTCGCCTTCATTAGTGAAAACAAGTTTCATAAATATTCCAAACTGATGTCGGGGTACCAATAAAAAAGTACTTTTGAAATATAACAAGTTTTCTCTTCCATCCTAAACCCATTGAATAAAAGGAAAGTAATTTTAACTGCCGGGCTATTTAGAAAATGCCAATTGCCTTAACGGTGAGGGCAGTGCATATACTACTCGAAGATGGGATCTTTACAAGAACGGACAAATAATCAAAATTAATTGGTATTCCTGTAACACGCAATTTAAACCCTGTTAACTCAAGTAACTATTCAAGTGGTCACTAAGGTCCTTTCTGACCATTTACACCACATACACTGGCACATCGAATAGGGTGAAGTCTCATATCTTTTGAAAGGATGAGGCGCAGACAGGGTTGGGTGTATACCTATTTAATTGCTATCTAGTCTTGCAGGGTAAGGATTGGCTAATAATACAGAGATCGGATGACCAAGTGCGCACAAATAGTCTTTCGTACTGTATCTCCCTGCCATATATTTTAAACAGATGCAAAACGGGTCCACGATTGGGACTCGTATTGAAGAAATTTACTGCCCCTTCGAGATATCTAAATTAGAGTAATTGACAGATACAGTGATATGGCTTATTAATTAGTTAAGTGCGTCTTTAGTTGTGGCTAGTTTCGAATTCAAGAGCTGTGTAGATGCTACCCATATATTGGGCTGATTTTAATTGAGGTTCAAATAGCAAAATTTCTTGCCGAAATTTGAACTTCCAATCAAGAGTCCTCATGTCAAATTAGACAAAACTTTGTGGTTTTATTAAGAAACCATTCCTAATTGTGTATTTACAATCGTGATTATATACTTTACCGTGCATTGTATACAGTATACAGTAAGAGTGGCAAAAATCGGGCTATGTTGCATTAATGCGATAAATCTCGAAATCTTTCAGGTCACGAAAAGCTTCACAACTTGTGAGGAGCGAAAAAGTTTAATTCCTATCATGAATTTCTGTGATGTGGCACATAAATCTTGGGGGTTCCGTCACGGGCGTAGAGTGGCAAAAAATGTCACTAATGTTTCTCCTTTAGTGGATCCTGGCTTTAGGACGGAAAGGTCCATTCGAATGAAAAAGCACTGCCGTGCAGTACACTTCAGACAAAGTTTAAAGTAGATTACCCAGCGGTATGTAAAGCCGCGGAAGATAAAATTTATTCCGCTGACTTATTTATTGCTATTCCATGACCATTTAGTTAGGAAGATGCTTCCCTTGGACTTCGGTTCTCCGTTAAACGTGATATCTTCTATGCTGGAAGGAAGCTAAGCTTGGATTTATGTCTGCCTGAAATAGGTACACGTCATGAATGTTACCACTTAGTCCTTGTTAAAATAATAATGAAACGCCTTAAAGGTTTTTTGAAGTTGTTAAATAATTAGAGTTGACTGTACTTTATATTATATGCATATTCTAATGTCTTCAAATTGACATCCAAATGTATCTATTAATTGAAACTTACTTGATAAGATCGTCTCTTATCGCTGGGTCGAAAAGTCCAACTGCATTTTTGCATTTTATAAATTTATGAATATTAATTTTCAACGGACAATTAAAAATAACGAAACGCTTAAAAATCATGGTAGAGAAATGCACTATACTTATACCCATATGCTTGGACTTTATTTTTACGTCCGTCAAGCTATGTATTGCTTTATGAACTTTGCAACGCGTTAATAGTGTGCTAATATTTGTGTTATGGTAAGTAAAAATAAAAAAAAAAAACAATAAATCATTAATTTTCCTATGATTCGATTCGTTGTTGGACATACAAATGGTGGAATGACTTGATCGGAGTCAGTTCCGTGTTACAGCGTTGAGTTCAGATTCAGTTTCAGCTTCTACTTATAGATATATAGATATTATATGCGGTTTTTACGTACCACGGTTGACAACTTCAATATCGAATGCATGCGATACTCGAAAAAGGAAGATGCTTTGAAAGACGAGCGAGGGAAACATGTTGCTTTTTCTGTCCTGAGTGTTCTTTTGAGAATGGTACTTCAATAGGCTAACGAAATTTAGAATTCGGCCCTAGTGCTCCCTTCCCGCTTTAAGCAATTCATTAAGCTGGTGTGAATCAAAAAATCTGTAATGTTTATTGGAGAAATCCGGACATTGACATAGAAATTGAGTCGCCTTATCGAGCACTTCTCCGCATTCTCTGCATACAGGGTTTTCAACAAGTCCCATCTTGTGTTGGTGGCGCTTGACAACGGAGTGTCCATTGAGGATGAAAACGAAGAGCTTTTTCGTTGAGCTGGGGTTGGATTTTCTTCACAGTTCTTTTGTAGCTCTATACTTGTGGGTTCCTCTAACGCGTACCTCATTATAGCGAAAAAAAAAATTCATTTTTACATTCCAGTACCAGTTTGGAGGTTGCCAAGAACCTTGTCAAGTCTTTGGCAGCAACTTGGCTTTCCGAGCAGATGGCAATCTCCTTTTTCTCTGTATCAGAGTTGAGTAGTACTTTAGTGTCAATATTTTCCAGGCGAATGCCCACTTCAACTCGAGGGTGCTTGCAGAGCACATAACCTCCAGTGCTTTCTTCTGATTTGGAACCATCTGTGTAAAACATAGGTTCTGTCAATGATTGAAGCATAGATTATTACTCTGCCTTAGATTCGTATAGCTTTTAGTATAGTATCGAGTAGGTGATCGCTGCCTTTTGTGTTTGGTCCTGTTCCACTACTACAAATACAAATAATTAGCTAAAAACCTATTTTGTTAAATTTAAATACAAATTCGAATAAATTAAATTGATTACGAACAGAACAATTAAAGATTCTATCCCGAGGTACTGCAGTAGGTTGAAATTGCCTGTAGACTCATATATTATACAGTTTTCATACGGGGAGAACCCGTTCCCCACTTTCAAATAAAATTTATTACATTATAACTCCACTGCAGGAGTGTAGCTACAATTAGCGCTGTCAGGCTCAAAGCGTAGGTTGGTGGATTGAGATGGGTTTTGGGAATTGCAATCAGGGCCGTCTTTAGCCAAGTGGAGGCCCATGGCACATTAGAATATGGAGGCCCCCTAACAGAAATTATTTTCTAACCTACTTTGGGTTATCAACAGGAATAATAACGTAAAATACAATTACAAACACACCGATTGGAAGTTTATAGACGAGTAAACCGATTTTCAGGTCCGACAAGAAAGTTAACATAAAGTTACGTTTTGAGCTTGGCGAAAGTTTCACCTCTCTCAGTCTAATAATTACTTGTTGACACAATTCTTGTTTTTGAGGAGTGAGTTTTATAATGTTCCAAGACGAGTGCGGACACAGGGGCTGAAGTGTACTTCAGAGACTGCCAGTGGCACGAATCTTATAGACTGCCGCACAAATCTAGTGTCTTTCAAGCAGAGCTAGTAGCGTTTTACCAGGCGGTCCAAGCCTTAAAAGAACAGATCATCAGAACCGCCTATCAAAAGGCAAACCTCCGGTGACTCAACAGGGAAACCTGCTGTACTGTGCTGCAATTATGGCCTGCATATGACAGGAAGAAGACAAAAAAACTACTACTGACAGGATAACAAATACTAGGAATCTAGTACGGGTCGTTTCAGATCACTGGCCCAAGGGAGATTATGCTAGAAGACTGGATATAGCGGCGAACGATTTCTGCAGGAGCTGTAAGGATTCAGAGGAAATCGAATTCGTCCAACACGTGATTTGCGACTGCCCCGCTCTGATGAATAAAATAGGTAGACTTTAAGGTAGCTACCTATTTGGAAATCTGGAGCAACTGCGAAGCAAAGAGTTCGTATGTATCCTGAGATTCCTTAGAGATGGATCTATGGTATTTTTAAAGCTTATCTCATACGATCAAGGCGCCTTTGCTTCAATTTCTTCAAGTTCTCTATTCTTTTCAACTTAATTCTTTGTGCTATAAAAATCAAAAACTTGTCATTCTGTCTCTATTCGTCGATAATAAAAGTTTGCTCTAAAATTATACATAGTCGTTTTCATTTCCAGATCACACAAAAACTTGTGTCCCATTAGATGGACTCGTGTGAAATTCTTGTTTCTGGTCCTTAAAGAGATCAACGTCTCCAAAGCCGCAGGACCTGATGGTCTCTCTCCCCTGTTAATTTAAAGCTGCGCCTCATCCTTAGATAAGCCTCTGCGCTGACTTGTCTTCTTCGATAGGAAAATTTCCAATTGCTTGGAAACTAGCTCAGTAAAATGACACTGCATGATTCGATTGAATTACGACATTGATAATATCCTCGCTTGGGGTAATAAATACTACAACCCATTGGATCTTCTCTTCAAGTCCTACATCAGACCTAGAATGGAGTACAAATCCTATATCTGGGCCGGGACTGCTCGCACAGCCTTAGCATCATTGGATATTGTTCCAAAGAGAGCCTTCAAGCCATTGGCGATTTGGTATTAACTTATCATATCGACTCACTCGAACATCGTCACAACGTTGGATGTCTTCGGTCTAGTATCGCTATATGCATCATACATCTATGTTCTGAAGAAATATCTAGTAGAATCATTCCTGCACGTAACACTTGCGGTTCAAACTGCGTACATCCTTTTACCCTTTAAATTTCTTTCGACCGTATAGTAAAACTCCGTAATGCTCTTTTTATCCCGAACTGTGTGAATGTGGAGCAGTCTACCATCTTCTGTCTTTCCTTCGGCATATAATCTGCGAAAGTTTCTCCGCATGTTTCCTAATTCCTTTCCCTATCTCCTTACTGCCATGCTGTGCTTTGTATCAAGGGTATCCCCAGAGCTTGGCTTAATAATAAAAAAACAATGAAGTGAATCCAGCTCTCAGACTGAGAATAGATGGACGAAATACTGAAAACAAAAATTCAACCCTTTTTCATCGTTGGTTGGGTAAATTACGCATAGGTTGAGCGTAACATTGCACTTAAAGTTTGGTACCTTTAAGTAAGACAACATAGATGTAGCAGCAGTCGTGGTATTGTTTTTCTGATTATCGATCATGTTTTAAAGACTCCGAAGCTCTACGAACGCGACTGTTTGTAAATGGCAAAACAATTTGCAAATTTAAAAAACTTGAAGAAGGGCTGTTGTAAACTTCAATATTAAGGCATGATGAACAAGTGGCTTCCACAAAATCTAGATTTTTTGGATTGCAGTTCGAAGTAGAATTTGGGTGAGTAAGGCTTGAGTTATACCCAATATGATTGCCTCCAGTCAGAGTTCGAAACACAATCTTATTTAGATCTCTGCGTGATGCGAATTACAAATATTGTTCTTAGGCCAATATTATAACTTTTTCGTAGTTTACAGAAATGGAGCACGAATTATTTTACATTTTTGTTTTCAGTAATTTTCAATTCCATATTTTTAAGTTAACACAGACACTTTGAGCTTTTACCATGCACGTAACAATAACAAAATGTCTTTTTAACACGTTTTTAAGTTTCATAATCGTAGTACATTGTAAGTTTAAAATAGATGACTTCTGCCAACAAATTGGCCGTCCTTTCCTTACATAACACTGCCTGCAATCAAAATATGACTTGCTGTTCAGTTCACGTCTAAGTGACGTTTTACAACTTGGAAACGTGTTTTATTTGTTCGAGTGCAAGCTTTTATGCACGTGTTAATTGGCCACCAGGGAATGCTTTTAGAAACTGGAAAAGTTTTCCCATAAACCTTGTTTTCGGTATTTCTCCTTTTATTCATCACCTTTGGTGTCCCTTCCCTTCCTGTTCCTCGTCTATTTCCCGAAATTATGTTCCTCTAGAATGTAACACTTTTAAATTGGCAGTCAAAGCAAAACCTCACTGGAACTCAGCATCTCACCTAGGCTCAAATTTATTATCGTACAGACATTTTAATTATTCCTTTTTAAATCTATGTATACGCAGGCTAATTTTCTTAAAGAGGGAATGTGTTTTCACAATGCGCCACAGCGAAAAATCCAATGTTCTGCTGCGGACGTCAACGGAATATGACGGTATCATTAAGTGATTTCTTTACAATTATGGGGCTTTTATAAATTTTTTTCTGCTGCTTATTTTAAACCGGACTAAATGCTGTACCCAGCAGCAGACTATACCATCTCCTACGATTGCTGAAAATTGATTTCTAACGTAGCGCTCTGTGTTGATTGAAAAATAATTGCCCACCAGAGGATTCGATGAAGGGACGACGGGATCGTTCGCTGGAAGGACGCGAAATGAAAAAAATCACCAGCAGCAACATGGCACGTTTAAGGTTAATTTATCGCCAATATAAGAAGCTTTTTAACACCTATCCACGGTGCTGAATTAGGGGGAAGCAAGAGCAGATTAAAGAGGCGAGGGCAGGTCAACAGGATTCGCTGTCTACTTTGAAGATTAATTTCTGCGCTGATTGAATTACTTGTACTTCCGTACAGTTCAGTCAATAAGAATAGGAATTGGATGGAGGATAATCGGGGCTACTTTCCAGCCGTATATGAATAGAAAACTTCATTAATTCTGATCGATGACCATAAATCCGCTTTAGTTTGATCGAATGCCAAAAGACAAAAGCACTTCCTATGGAAATTTTTTTGTATTACCATTCACCGTCCCTCTTATTTCACCATTGGTTAGATACGCTTTTGCAAGCTACCACCATTCTCTACATAATACAAAAAGACTGACATGAGTTTCGGTCCTCGCATGCATTACGACTTTGACTGTGATGAACACGAAAGAAGGATTTAGGAAAGATTGAAAGAGGCCTTGATGCTTTCCGAAATTTCATAATATCTACACATAATAGATAATGACAGGATACATCGAGCATCCTGCAAGGCTCAGGTTTTATGAGGACTTTTCTGTGTAGTTTACCTACTAATGTTCAAAGAAAAGAAAATTACGTCTATTTATTACAATAACTATATATAAAAGCTTTTGATTGGGATAGTAAGTTGTACATTCAATTCACTTTATTTTAATTCAATTTCGGGTTATGGAAAATATTGTTTTGTTTGCCTTTATGCTGGTTGCTAATGGATTGGCATATTCGCCGATGTCCAATATTCTGCTCATCATTAAATTATTCAATTACCATGCCGAATATATGGCGTGTCGCCTCAATATTCATGAAAGGCAAAGAAATGAAAATTACCTTGCAGGTTGGTGCTTGGGTGCTAGGAATCTCTCGTCCCATACAAAAAAAATGAACTTCTGTAAGAAACGGATGGTTTTGCTTAAAGTTATGTTCATCCTTTTGACAAAAAAAATGTTAAGAGCATGTTGTATAAAGTCTAAGATTGATATGTTAGTTTTGCTTCCGATTTGAGTCAAATGCGTATCCAGGAGGATCATGTCGTGAGTCTGAAAAGTTATCCAGTTTAACATTTCTTACAATACACCATAGTAGGGCAGGTGAAACTCCTTCTGACAATATAGTGATATAATGACAAAAAACTTACTCATCACGTCACCAATATTTCCCAGCTTTTGTGCATACCTCGTATACAGGTGACTCGTACCTGCTCTATGAAGGTAAATATTGTTTAGTCGAAGATCTCGTCCCGTGAGTAAAGCTATCTGCTTACGCTATGAGGCTTGATTTATGAACAAATTATAATATGTTCATCTAATGTCCCCTTTTACGACTTTCAGAAGGAATGATACATATATTAAGTACACGTATATGTATATAATAATTTTGGCTGTATTTCAATATTTTTTTTTTTGTAATAGGTACCTACTTCCCTACCATCTTCCCATATCTGAAAAATTATATCGCTTTTACTGGTAATTTGTATTTGTCTTCATAAAACTTTTCTGTGCACATACAGCTGAAAGACTATAGTACACATGCTTATGTTTTTTACTGAATGCAAAAATCTTTAAATGATCGAATGAAGACGAAATTGCAGGCAATAAATAAATTATTCGCCTTCAGCTTTAAAAAAAAGTCGGGTTGAAACACTGAAGCTGAAATGTTTGTTGACATTTGATTACTCAACCAATCGAAACGGGTCAGTTTTTCTCAGCAACGTTATTTAAAAATAAGAAATAAAATGTAATCTGCATATTATTACAATTATTACAAAGTCCGATAAAATAAAATAAAACCTATGAACATACAATATGAATATAAGTACAGCGACATTGCGGTGGGCATAGAGAGGCTTAATCGGACCTTAGAACATATAATTAACAGGAATGCTTATAAGCCAAATTAAGTGAAGCTTCTCCGTGTTTGTGTTGAGCTCAAGTTTTCTAGTGTGAAAGGTCAGTGTAGGTATAAACAGCTATCAGAACTCATGAAGGAGCATTCAAGTTATCCTAATCAGTGTGAAAAATTGTTGCCATTGCTGCCATTGCTTTATCGTTGTTGGCACTTGCTTTATCGTCGTTACCCCTTGTTACTTGTCATTTTACTGCTTGCATTTCGCTTCATCTGTATTTTTCACCCTGAGTTAATGTCGTCCCCTTCGAGATATTATGAGGGGAAGATAGCTTCACTCATTTACACGAACTTTATACGATACCCGCATTCCTGTTTGATATATGTTCTAAGGATCGGACGTGGACGCTAAAGGCGAAACAGTAGATTTCATACAATAGACCAGCTTAAAATAAACGACTGAAAAGTTGATTTCAAAAATTACTGAAAAAGAAAAATATCATAATTTCTCCCATAAGAGGGAAACTATCGAGTATGTAACGGAAGGAAATCAGCGAAAGTAAGTAGTTGGCGCATGTCGTGTTAATCAATCGCAAATTTTTATATTTAAATCAAGGTTCCAAATGATACATCCCGATCTTTGTGCACAGAACGGCTGTAAGATATATAAGTTCTACTGTTTCATCTCACTGAAAAAGGCATAAAAAATTTCGCCAGAACTAATTGCATATTTCTTGTATTTTCAACTTTTTACACACCAGGATGACTGTCTTCTATATTATGTGGAAAAAAGCAAATTTACTTCTTTTTATAGTTGGATACAAAATTGACAGAAACTTAGGGGCATGGGTACTAATCACATACCTAGAGATAGGTGTTGATCGGGATTTTAGAGACCTATTTTCCGACCATTCTTTGGACTGGTGACACCTATGCCCTCGCCCCCCCCCCTAAGCTACTTTAATGGTATCCATTCACTTACACTCTGCCTGAATTCCACCATACACTACCAGGCCGCCTGCATATCCAGCCCTGCAGTCCAACGAAACTGATAAGTAACTGACAGTATGTGTTGCAGTAACGTCGTCCGCGGACGTCATCTAGAAATTTTGTTCGGTAAATATTCTAGCCGTAATCCAGCATACAAAAATTTAAAAAATGGCCAAAATGAAGGATTTTATTAGCGGCTTTATTAATATTTATCGTAATAATTACGTGTTATGGCCACTCAAATCAAGATCCAGTCGTCCTTTTTCAAACCATTATAAATGCATTTACATGTTTCCAGTATAATGTTTCCCAAAGCTGGCGGCAATATAATCGTCGAGAGTTTCAAATCTTAGAAGCTACGTTCAGTAGCTAGAAATTTCAAGGTCTTTCTGGATTGAACACCCACACATAATATTAAATGGCCGTTCATCTGTGTGCACAATAATACCAAAAGGCATTTACTAATTACAGAGTTGAAATTCTGCACACGGGCTTTTTAAAAAAAAAAGTATATTTAAGTTCGAAAATGGAACAAATGGGGTATCACCTTCGTGTAGTTGCCATACAAAAATTTCGTTTTCCACTATATGTATATTTGGACACTTCCTAATAACGCATCAAAGTAGAGAGCTGAAAGTTAATACACGGTTTTGTTATAAATATATTAAATATATTTTCAGAAATGGGCAACCCCTCCTTGGTATTGCTATATAAAAGTTGCGGGTTTTTGCGTTTTTGTAATAAGTACTGAAAACTTCTTCAGAATATCAAATTCAATGAAATTGGTTATACTAATTTTTACTGGTATTGATCTACGATAATACTTATAATTGGGCTCAGAACAATTAAAGCTTCTCTACTTGTTTTTAATGTAAAATTTAACCAGCTTCAGTAAAATTTGAAAGCACTGGTCATCCATACGAGCAACATTCTTCAAATCATCCATGTTACTGCTTCTTAGCCTTTTCACGAACATCTTATGCGATTATTTCTCGAATTCCAGAAGCCAATTTATCACCCAAAATCTTCTTTTAATATTTGTCGGTTTTTTGTTGTAATAAAAACAATATAATAAACAAAAATCGTAACTTCCTTTTCGTTGCAACAGCCATTTCATCGCTTTGAAAATGAAGCTGTACTGTGTGGCGAACTGATCGTGTGTGGCGAAATTGCAGCTTGCCTGCAGGTTTGGACTGACGGTTAAACTGAATAATATGTGGCCTACATCAGTTCTCATCTCCAGTCCAGATCTAATAGTCCACGGCCTTCAGGCGAACTTTAAGTGAAAGGGTACCATAAGAAAGCTTAGTTTCCAAGGTTTTCAGCTCAGTTCACTTGCTATTATTATGCTTTCTGTTAAAATAATTTTTGATAAATCAGAGACGCAATTTCTGAGTGCACAGACCGCAACCTTTGTTCTAAAAATAGCAGTATTTTAGTCCAAATTTGTTCACAAATCAACATTTTTATCTCCGATCAAATACATACCATCACATGAGTGAGTAGAACTTACGGTTAGTACTGAATTCGTCTGTTAATTGTTATTGACTACAAACGTGTTGTATTGGATCAACTGACTAGTCAGTTCAATATCAAAATGTCGTCAAGCGGTCTTCTGTGTGCATGTATAATGATTACTTCCTTATTAAGTCATTTTTCTCCAAAAAAATAAAGATTACAATATATATTAAACTCTTCTCAGTCATTTCCCACTCAAAAGAGAGAAGATTAGAAACATAAACACAAATTTCTACTAGCATTACCTTTTATTTTCAGTTTCAAGCATTTTAATTTTACGTTTGACAGTTTATTGACTAGTCAGTACTGACTACACAGTAAAAAGGACTAGGCAGTAGGGTTTACACGAGGCTGTGTCAGTGTCAGCTCTACTCACTCGTGTAATTCCCGGGTAATACTCGTTAGAGTGTCTCAAAACCTGATATTCGAATATAAGTTTTATAAAATCTTTTCAATTTATCTCTTATAAAGTGGGAAACGAAAAAATATTGATATCTGCTTAAAACTATTTAGGAAGATTGGGAAATTGCTTTATCGATAACTGATTATAAGATTAGTTGGAAGATAGCTTATTCAGTATTGCCATCTGTTCTTGAGATTGATGCACGTCTTGACAATTCATTCATATGCTCAAATAAATGGTAGGTTAAATGAATTTTTCAATTAATTTTAGTCAATCTTTTATCCGAAATCGGAACATTCAACCAGTTGTTCAATAACTCTTCTTAGTACCTCTGCTTACTACAGCCGAATCCAGAACTCCGCGCCTGCATATATCTTTATTCAAATTGTAGTAACTACTCGACCCCCAATGTGATTCAGAGGAGCTCACCTTTGGAATTACTTCCAACGACGATTAGTACGCAGACGTCAATTTTCGTAGCACTTTTCGTGTTTGTGGCAACTGGAAAGGTGAGTAAAGGTGTGATATGCGCACCTGTGAAAGGTGAGTCCGCTCCTCCCATAAGAATACCTTTGATATCCAGCCAATAGTAGCATTGGAAGGAATCAAGGAAAAACCATAAAATCCGTTCGGTTACTTCGCTCCGAACTTGCAAGCTATTTATTTATCTGAAAACGAAATTCGTATAGCCACCTCGATGCATCTTAGAGAAGGGAGTGCGAGGATGCTTGTTTTTGCAACGTCTCCGCGACAGAAGCAATGAATTAAAATGAAACTTAGAGCAGCGTGCTTTCATTAAATTTGCGAGGATGATGAATTATGTAAAGTTTCGTTTAGTCTGCTCTTAATTAGCATTTTAATTAAGAAACTCATTACTGGTCGGTGGATTTCTTCCTTTAGAAAAACTTTTGCGTTCATCTCATTTGCTCCCATAAAATCAAAAAAATTCAGGACATCTCAGTAGTAGCGAAGATATAACCACGGAAGACAGATTTTTTGTATATCCCTAAAACAGGATATTTTTCAACACAAACTTTTGAGCGTGCTTACTCTACCGCACTCAGAATTGTGGGAATAAAACATTCATTTGTATGCAACAGTTCCAATTTTTATTTCGCTATCGAAAATATGAAGCCTTCTGATCATAAATTGATGCAACTGAAAACTGAACGCAGGGCCACCAGCAGGCCAACCTATACGATCGTAGTAAATTAGATTGGGGGTAAGAAAAAGGCGCATCTATTAAAAACTGTTATTATGAGGTTAGTTGTTGCATGTGGCGAAGTTAAACCTCATCAAAACATATACAGGGTGTCCCGTAAGTCGACGTCAAGCCGGAATCATGTGATAGACCAAATCATAACAGTTACCAGAAAAATATAAAAAAAAATCAAAGTCAGGTATTTTTCAAATTATAGACCTTTCTTTTGTTTTCGAGCAAATGTACACCCTGTGATGGTTTTTTAGCTCCTGTTGCTACAAATCTTTACTTTTTTTCAATTTTATTACTATCTAGCTCACTCACATTTCATGCAATGACTCTCCGTCTCACTCAAACTAGAATCTTATAGTTACGGTCTCACGGCAAACTTTTGCTACATTAGAATCATTTTTAGTAGGTGAAAAGAAATTTTTCGAAACTGGGTTTCTTGAAGAATTTTTTTTTCCGTAATCTAAGAAATATTGTAGCAAGTGTTATACCATTTTAGAATCCTTATTAAATGCGTCAACTTTTAAAGTTACTTGCCAAACTGGTATAGTACATTTTTTTTCAGTACAGTCAATTAAATTTGGGTGAAATATTAATTTTCTATTCTTGGATCGGCAAAATGTGACATTGTCTTCCAAGCTGGAACAGTTCGCTTAGAATTTAAAGCAACAGGTTACATAAGCACTATTTGGGATCACATAAGAAAAATAAAATTGTAAAAAAGTAAAGATTTGTAGCACCAGGAGCTAAAAAGCCATCACAGGGTGTACATTTTCTCGAAAACAAAAGAAATGTCTATAATTTGAAAAATACCTGACTTTGATTTTTTTCATATTTTTCTGGAAACTGTTATGATTTCGTCTATCACCCGATTCCGGCTTGACGTCGACTTACGGGGCACCCTGTATATGTACGATCAACGATGACTGCAGACCGACCTTGTGGATTAGCTATATTTCTATTGGCGTATAACTTGAACAATTTGAAAGAACATTAGTTAAAACGTTTGCAGAGGCAAGCCCAGGAGAAAAACAAAGAAGTAAGCAGCATACATAAACTTTTCTATTAGATCGTTCCAAAGGTCTTACCTATCAGTAGCGTTCTTCACATTAAACATTATCATTTTTTATTAAAAGGGAGTTAGAAGAAGAAAAGCCAAGAACAATATTGAGTCTATTTTGTATTAGTGTTCAATATTGTATTGGCATTTTGCTGGGCTACTATTATTAATAATATTGAGAAGCCAATAAATTGAATAAATTAATAAAAATTCTATCAAAACTTTATAAGATAGAACAACTGCAATATAAATCTTTCCCTATATCTCTTTCCCGAACTATTGGTTGGATATATATAATTGGTAGAGTGACAAAAAGCATAGAATCGGGCGTCTAAAGCGTATAAATACCTTGAACTGAAAATGAACCTTATTAGATACGTTACAAACTGTTATTCTTTCGAAAAAACTTAATTTAGCATTTACCACTTTGGAATCTTGCAATTGATTGTACCATAAAGTCAATGGTTTCTTTACGTATAAAAACTATGATTAACATACCTACATATAGACTTTAAATCAGTTGTACTTTGAGATAAAAATGCTTTGGCAAGGGTAAAATTTCCATAAAATATTGATTGAACGCGATTGATTTAATCGAACTAAGACTTCGTTGGCGAATTGGTTTTCGTATCGATATCGATTTGAAAAAGAAAAAGAAAATACAGTATATATATCGAATCGGAAAAATGATTCGATTTCAGTTCATTATATCAAAATAATCTTAAACCTTTTGAATGTATTTAAAGGTAAGTATATACATACGTGTTGAGAACAATACGCTATAGTGACTAAGAAAGTGCTATTTATGACTTTTTAGTTAGCGTAAAAATAACTTCGTTGGCCTGAACAAGAACAAATGAAAATTACAATTGAAAGAAAATGTTCGTATTATTATAGCCCAATCATCATGAGCGCACTGATGAGCTCATGATGATTGGTTGGATGAATGTAATGCTAAACTCATTTATATACTTCGCATTCATATGAAGACCAATTAAATGATTGCCCTTGTGAATAAATCAAGTTCCTCATCGCTGAGCATAATCAGGATTCTCATTCGTTAGTAAATCAAATACCTCATCGCTTAGCGTAATCATGATTATCGGGGGTGGTATAGTTTTTAAATTCTGAAAATAACAGATTTGGGATTATCACGCATGTTATATGCCTCCACGAAAGTACAATTATACTGTTGTACTTTCGTGCAGGGATACGATACGCAATCGCAAGCATAAAGAAATATTGTTATTGCAATGCAGCTGATATATATAGATATACCCATTATACAATATCATCAACAAATTGGTTATTCTTTTACTTTTTTTAGGAATACTATCCATAAAATAGGAAAAATTCTTTACAAATGATTAAAAAATACTTGAACTTTACTGGAACTGTAGTAAAACTGTAAACCGCACCATCATTAAAAATTTTGTGGACTGATGAGCGTTAACTACCAGGGCCTTGACTTAAGTTCATGAAAAGTCTAGGCACTTCATGAAATGTAGACAAATATTGTAACAAGCGGTTAATGATTTTTATATGAAGTGTCTGAAATATTTAGTCTCTTCGTGAAATGCCACAAGCCTTTACGCCGATAGTGTAATACCAACCGATATAACCGAATAGTAGGAGATAGAGGAGATGAGCGCCACACACACACACACACCTTTGATTCAAAGAGGACTTAGACTGCAGGATAGTCAGGCAAGATAACAATATGATGGAAGGTTTCTTCATCTTCAAGCATAGAATTTATATGTAAAAAGTCAACTAATTACGAAATGTTTCTTGGGATGAAAATCGGAGCAGAAACAATTCATGCGTCAAATTTGATTCTGATGACAGGAAGGGCTTTACACATAACACGTGACCTAATAAGAATGAATGAAACAATTATACCTATGGTCGTGTGGCTAATTACTTTAATTTTAAGAACAGGAAAAAGAATGCTTGTTTCAAAATGGTGTAAGTAAGTGAATCAAAGTTTCATATCTCAAATGCTGAAGAAACAAACACAAAATCAAACAAAATGCTTTCATTACCGCCAGAGTAATGGTCATACTACATTTTGCTCATATTTCTGAACAAATATCAATGATTGAAGTAAACTCATAAGGCGTTATTAGACGGCGTATTATCGGTAGTTTAAAGACGTACTCCTCTTTCTGTTTGAAAAAAATTTCAAACATTTGACAGAATCGAGCTAAAGAAATTGGGACACTCCGAGAAAAGATTTCTTGCACATGTTTTGAAGTACCTACCTACTTTCGGGTAGGGGGTAGCGGATAATTTGGATGATATTAGATCATCTCCTCAAAGAATTTCAGTTACATATGGCATCTTGTCGCGTCTTTTGCGCGTGACGAAATGATTCTGCTGTATCATGAGGTCATCAAATGTACATGTGTATATTTTCCTCTATATGTAATCTGTCCATTTAGTTCACTCGAAAAGTGTAGAGTTTCATCAGAAATTTTGAACAGTTTAGCATTTTTGTGATACCGCTAATATCGCCGCCGATGCCTTTAGTAACTTCTCACTTCACAAGATCCGACCGGATAAGTTCACTCAAAGCTGTCAGTGATTCGTATTTCATAGCCTGCTTCAAAAATTAGCTTTTCTTAAGCCAACAGTTTTCTTTAAGACTTATTAGTTTGAAGGAGGAAGGTGATGCCTTGTTTACATTCTGGAACTCAATCCTTTTCTTTAACCATTAAAGGAGGCACAAAAGTATTGGATACTAAATTGGCCTCAAACTCAAACGTGAAAGAAAACATTTGTATAAATGAATGCTCATTAGTTGGGATTGTGCCGAATGTTATTTAGATGGCTTGAAGAACATCTGGCAGAAAACACATACTAAGCAAAATAATGTTGTGCCTAAACGAAGTGGGGTATTCCGAAAGGGTTGTCTATCAAAAAATTAGAGATAGACTTTCTTAATATCACGCTTTCATAATTCAAGCTTAAAGTAAGGGCCATAATTCAATTATGAGATTCACTTCACCGAGATAGGAGACTGGCAAGATTTAATTGCTTCTCTGCAGATCCACATAAAAGGATAGCATCCATTTGCTTTGCACCCGATTTTTTTCTTGTAGGAGTTGTTGGAGCTTGTATATGAAGGATAGGTCTTGTTATGAATAATTTTCAATCAATCAACTATATAAATTTCGTTACCAATACTATAGGTAGTTTTGTACTGTAATTATTGATGGGCGTACGGCTGCTCTATAGAGAATTATTTATAATCTTGCGCCGGTTGACGTTTACAAAAGGTACACAATATTAAGTACTTCTCTGTTTCTACATTTTATCGGCTTTTACCTGCTTCTGTAGCTTTTTATGGGTTGTAGCACATTGTTTGAGTTGGGATATATGTATTTTGAGAGTCTGGCAATAAAATGGCTCTTAAATGGAACATCATGCATTACTTCTTTGCGCAGTACAGCAAAATCTCACAAAATGTTACGGTTCGTTACGGTAATAAAATTTTTTCTTACTTCACCTTTTCCTTTGGGATTGTGGGAGAAATTTATAGGACTTTGATTTTTATTAGAGCCGCGTTGTTTACATATATGGACCCCTCTCTGGGAATAAAACAAGGCAAAAAGAAATTTTAGGTCCTGCAAATGTAAAAAGAAAATCGCAGTGTCAACCTTATCATAAAATCAAGACTAACATTAAAGAAAAATGCCTGTATATAATTATAGAGAAAATACATATAAATATAATAATAAATAGAATTTATACTTAGGTAGTTGACTGCGTTAGACAAATCCGCGTCCACAGGGCTTTGTTGTAATCTTTATCTAACGTAGGCTATTGTTTTACAATATCTCTTGCTTTGTATAGAATTCTGCTTTCTTGCCCTTCTTACAAGTCTCAATTCGAGCTCAACAATACTCTGGAAGTCAAATTTTTTTCCTGTGAAATTTCGTGAAATATGTGGATGTGGAACAGCTTATCATACTTTGTTTTCCCATTCAATAATGATCAATTATAGATTTTCAAGCGATTCATGCATTGTTACCTCCTAGACACAATCCCATCTTTCCCTTTCCTGCCAAAGCTACACTTATTATAGTCTTATAAGGTATCCGCTGTTTCATTCCAAAAACAACAAGTAAAAAAGCTAGAATTGAACTAAGACCAATTCTTATGATACCCTAGATGAATCCTCGATGTCATTTCAGATGGTCACCCATCTGTGGAAATTTGATTTTTGGAGTGGTTTTTCACATATATTCCTATAACGGTTCATTGAACAGAAAAAATTATTATAACCAATTTTATAGGATGTTATATTCTGAAAAACTTTCCAGTACATTAAAACCGTATAGGAGTGATAAATTGTTATATGGCAACACTAAGAAGGGGTAGCCCGATTTAGTCCACTTTTGAAGTTATATTTACTATTTTTATGAAAATACTATGTACAAAATTTCAACGCTCTACGTTGATGCGTTCTCAGTCAGTATCCAAATATGTAGTGAAAAATGGCATTTTTTGTATGGCAACCCTACGAAGGAGTTACCCGATTTGTCCCATTTTCGAAATTAACTGTAATTTTTTTAAAGCCTATGTGCAAAATTTCAGCTCTCTAAGTACACGCGTTCTCGAGTTATCGTGAGGCCGGACAGACGGACAAGCTAAAATCGAAATAACTTTTAATTTTATTCATGGGTGTCCAATACATTTTGCTCTACCAGCATTATTTCTAGGTGTTACAAACGGAATGACAAACTTAGATTTCGTCTAGGGTATAATAAGATCTATACCAGATCTTAATTTGTGGTCTATCGGATATTTTTGTAATTGCGAAAAGCTGTAAGTAATGTGCTCAACATTTTATCATTTTTTAGCGCGTTAAATCAGTGGTATCTACAAAAACCAAACGAAGCCACTTGTCCAGGCCGAAGCATTTTAAGAGTAGTATACCAAAACGGGTATTGTTTAAGGGTTTTACCTTTGCCTTAAAATTTTCAAATTGTCTTCAGTCACGGTTAAAAAGCACAGAAAAAATCTCTGCTCCAGAGTAAACCCCGTGTCCAGGCAACTTTAACGCAGCATTTCATCTTCAGATTCAAATTCTTTTACATTGAAACAAATTATTAGCTTTTTAGAAATAACTATAAAATTTAAGATTAGAAACTTAAGACTAGATAAGGAATCCGAGTACCGTATGGCGATAAGGGCGAATAATCACTCAATTTTAAAATTGTAATGACAATCTTGCTGTCACATATGCATTTCATAAAATCATTAAAATATTTTGATGACGGGACAATTGCAAATATTGAAGCAAGAGCGACACAGACTAAGGTCTACCGAATCTAATCGGATTACACAAGAATATAATTCTCTGGATCTTTAGCGACTATAATGAGGAATTTAATTAGTTCACAAATCTAATTTTCTGTACAGGATGCTTCCAAATTATGACAACAGTCGTTTGAAGCAACATTTGCATTTAAATCGTTTAAATCTGCATGTGAGTTGGTCAGGTATAAAGAAGAACCTAAGGCACTTCTTCTTGGAAGGATATGCGATGAATAAAAAGTCTGAAAAGTGTGAAGTGTATGGCTGCCTTAAAAGATAATTTATCTTCGAACCAGTCCATTTAAACTCGTCGCTGCAGTTTACAATTTTACTTCGTGCGTGTCATCCCTTATACAGAATGATTTTGAAAATATTCCCTTTAAATGCAAACTTTTTCTCAATTTACATTTTGGGATCTGGATCTATATCATGACCTTGTTGGGCTTCATGTAAAACTTCGTAAAAGGTCCAATTAATGAACGTAACTTAGCTGTTGAATTCGACACTTCAGTGCTCTGTTGTGAGCAATCTTGCTAGATCACGATATCTGCGAACTTTATTTAGAAATCTACAAAAATCTAGATTTGAGTTTTAGATAGTTCATTTTGTACTTTTCTAAATCTCGTTATAGTCCTTTTAGTTTTCCTTTACGATAGTCTCTCTAGGCTTGTTGAAGTACTTTCCAAATATTCACAGGAAATTGCAAAGACGACTATTCCTTGACGCAACTGGCTAAATTCCAATGTCCCCTCCCAATTAAATTGATCGTAAGGTTTCTTAACAATTTAAGAAAAAATATAACTAAGTTTCCCCTGCTTTCTAACACTGCAAACCTAACTAGAAAAATAAAATTATGTTTTATTATATAAGTCGTTCGTAGCAAGGTTGCCAAAGTGCCAACCTTGGAATATAGAGAATGCAGGAAGTGTGATAAGCCAAATTTAACGAAGTCAAATTCTGGTTGTGTTAGTATTTGTTGCCGCTGTAGTGAAAGCTCAGTACAGCCGTGTAGTTGAATCAATATAGATAGCGGGGCAACAAGATATATGGTTGAAAATATTACGTTTGCTCCCATCGAAAATGTTCTTATTCGCTGCACTACGCCAACATATACTGGGAGTTTCTCAGCTGTCATAAACGTAAACAAATCTCGGTGGATGAAGGAATTTTTGGATATTTAATCGTTTTTGTTATGTATTTTTATTTAATTTAATATAAACAGGTTTGTTAAGTACACAACATAATATTTTATAACTATACTTGCCTAAAAAATGATTTCCCACGCCGTACCTTGGTGTTGTTGTGGCAATTTTTCACCAGATACTTCACTCTGAAAATACATGAACATCACTTAGAAATTTATCTTTGTAATATCAACAGATAATTATTTACACTCTTTACTTATTAAATAAAATATCTTTCACTTTTCACAAGTATAAATTAGTTTCAAATTGTTGCAAAATCGGAAACTTCGTTTGACAGCTGAAAATACATTTGTCTCTTTCTTCAATATAATGCTGACCTACTTCACGGGACGCTGAAAAAATCCACGCTCATGCACACGAATTTTGCAGGTATCAACACTTCCTGTTGTCTCTATATTCTAAGGTGCCAACAATGCTTGATACTTCATCTTCGGATCAAGCTTTCCACCTTGAACGACGCAGCCAAAAGCCCATCAAACTTAAGATAGTTTAATTTTCCGGGTAATGCGTACACTTTAAACCATTTCGACCTTTTCATATATTAAATACGGTGTGTACATTTGTAGTTTTGAAATGATTTTCCCAATTTCCTAAAAGTATCTACATAATAAGACATTCGCAATGCTGAGAAATAAAAATAGCACCCTGTTTCACATAATGAAACCCCTTGTTGCCAAACTCATCGCATTTTGCGTAACCGTAAAACGAAAACGCTAAACCTGAACCCACCTCAGAATATTGTGGAAATGAGCACGGGGCGAAACACTCATTTTCCTCAGAAATTTGATATTCTTTGCTCAATCGTCAGTAAGTCCAAGGGATAAAAAAAAAGAAATGTCTCCAGCATTTCAAAGGGATGAAAGGTATTCCAGTCCAGAGTATTTTTGGACACAAACTCCCTAAGCCATGCATGCATATGGTTAACAGTAAAAAATAAAACCATGAAGTACGACGTAAGACATATGATTTCAAATTGAGTCAAATGTCGTCAATATATGTCGTCCCTTCTGAATCCTTTGAGAATATTCCCAGATTACATGTGTTCCGGACATGAGAACAACTTTTTATTGACCGCATTTCACCCTCATGGTCCCAATTGCCTTAAACCCCTTTCTCAATTTTCTTTTTATTTCGGAAGTAAAATTGAATGCTAAGGCGCCAGATTGACCCAGAGGGTATCCTGAAAACTCAACTCAAGGTGATAGAAGACTGCTTGGTGCCGATAGTGTTCTACTCTCTCCGATGGTTAAATTAAAGTAATTTTAAGGGTTTACTCTAAAATGTCTCCGCAATTTATCTTTCTTTCTTTCTAGATAGCTACGTATGACTTGGAATGGGCATAGTGACATGGTCTCCCTAACCAAGTTAAGCTCTTTACACTTTGTTCCATCAGATGCACTTCGTATAATTTCGTTGTCCGCGCTATTTATAAACCGTGTGAATTGTGGAGGATTACGAAACCCAGAGTAAGAGTTCCGTGGCCATTGGGTGCGTGAACTTGTCGGCTGATCGGAGGAGTGTTGGTTGATATTTCCCCGCATTGATAAAAACATCCATCTAGTGGCTCTAGTATATAGTGTTCCGCCTAGTATCAAGTTCAAAACTTGATGGATGGTGCATTTGTATCATGGCGAAGGCAAAAAATTCCATTGGGATCGCTTTCACTAAACTCGACTCTTTGGGTCCATCCGATCGCTCCCTGGCTATTCCCCTCATCGCGTGAAATAAAGATCGCTTTCACACAAGTGTCTGGCAGTGGCAATAACATGAATTTTTTAGTAGTTACCGAGTGTAATTGAAGTTGTATCAGTAATTAACGAGTAAAAGAGGTTTGATGCGAACTAATGGAATGTTTGCTCGTTTGGGCCTTGTGTACTGAGCGACACTTGCAACGATATTTTTATTTTTATTCATCACATGTGCCTTGTTCTGAACGTGAAATGATAATTTATGGGAATTGAAGCACTATCCGGTGATCAGGAGAGTGATGACCTGCGAGGAAAACAGATGTTTCTTCTGTTTAAAGTTCTCTAACCCTTTTTCTTGGAGTAGTATTTATATTAAATACCACTTCACCTCCCCTTCGACTTGGCATATAAAAAAGTTCATTTTGTTTTGTGTAAAGGAATATTTATCAACAAATAGAATGTAAGCTTTACATTTTTACGAATCTATTAAGCTGTTGAGTCCATTAAAATAACTCAAGACTTTTGTCGGGCGGTATAATTGCCTATGAAGCTAGTAGGTTGGATTATTCTAGATTGCTCATCTCATAATTTATGTAGTAGGAAGAGCTCGGTGGGTGGGCAATGTCTTCGAAGATAGTTTACTTAGGACAGATGTAATTCTTATCCAATGCAAATGCTTCTTGAGAAAAATACGCAGATTATTTTATTTTTAAGTTTTAAGAATTAATGGTATGTTTTTCTTTGGTAGTAGGTGGACCAAAGGTGGTTAATATAACTGGGGAGAGAGAAATAATATCAGGATAAGTAGCTCACTTACATGCGGAATAAGCTATAAGGTTGACTTGAACAGATATTAGTAGAGTCAGTCCATTGCGCTGGTAAAATTGTACTAGTCGAATCCGCTTTCGGTTCAAAAAAGTCTGGACTACATCTGAAACTGGCCTAGGGGAATACAAAAGCTCCATAATAATGCCAAACAAATAGCGCGATTTAAATATACATATTATAGTTCAAGTAAGTCTACGAGTCTCAGAAGCTCATATAGAAATATCCAATGTTTCCTTTTTCTCGAAAAAAAGCGATAGCTTCCTTCTGACACTACTGGAAGCTGTAAACTGGAGCTGTAGACTCTCCTGTGAATTTTATAGAGATCTATGGTGACCTTAGTTGAGCAGACCAACTTGTACTATGATATTCAGGAATATGCTGATGACATAGTCAGGTCATAACCATCAAGGCCAAATATGATCGAGAATCTAAATCGGATTAAGAATGATCTGATTATAGTCCGCAGCTGGTACCAGATGATGGAACTTCATACCAATCCTGACGAAATAATAATCGTTCCACTCACAAAGAAAAGGAAACTTTATATGCAAGCACCATCTGTTGATGAAGCAGTAATAGAATTTTCAAAGGAAGTCAAATGTCTAGGTGTTAGCAAGGATAGCAGACAAACTAGGAATTCTCATTTAAAAGAGTCCTGGAGAAGGCTATAGTGGTATATCTATCGCAGGTTTTTCGAGAGGTCTTGGGGAACCAAAAATAACCCTGCGGTCATATATACCTATATATCGAGTATAAGACCAATGATTACATTCATTTACTCATTTGGTGCCCAAAAAACAAACAAAAGACTGTTCAAGTTATGCATATGAAACGGCTTCCATGTCTAGGAGTAACTGATTACCATTCGGACCTGACCGAGTGCAACCCTAGAGGCTATACAAGACATGCTCGCAATTAGTCTGCAGAGGCCAAATCTCAACACAGAATATCTGGTCGACTATCTGAAAGTCCTGAAGAATTCCTAGAGGATCGATAATTAACTCCATCTGAGATGTCATGCTAAAACCATATAACTTTGAAATAACATTCAGGGTGATTTTAGGATTGTCAGCAGTGGCATTCAGAGAACTTACCTTTGAAAAAGGGTCTCTTAAATACGGTGAATACAAATATGGGTCAGATTAGCGGTTCATACAGCACTGGTGCCTCGTCTACCATTTTCCGGGCAGAGATTCCCACCATAGAACACTGCGCTCACGATTTTATAAATAAAAATAATAAATGAAAACCTATGATGGTTTTGTCAAAGACTTCAATTTTGAATGGGCTCCTTAGAGCACTGAAGGGTAAAGTCACAGAACATCTCAGAGGTTGCAGTGACTAGATTAGAGTTGAATTCTCTGTATCTCATCCCCCATAATAATAACAATAATAATATTGTTATTGCAGACATGAGCTTCACATGACCTAGAAATCCATGAGATTACAGATCATTGCTCTAAAAAGCTGTTATTCTGTATTTTGGTAATATCGGAACTTTTGTTTTTATGTCTATATATCTATTGCTTGGAATTATGTTAGAGTGATCATTATTTAAATTAAATTAAGATATTATTACATTCTTATTGTGAATTATATTATTTCTGCTATGTACAAATTGGAATCGTTTTATTGGTACTGCATGAAACTTTAAATGTTAGGTAGGTCCGTTATGATTAGCAGGGCAATCTATTACCTTGTTCACATGAATCGGAATAGGCTAGATTATAATAGATTTT
The DNA here is from genome assembly GCA_963930735.1 of Dioctria linearis. NCBI lineage: Eukaryota > Metazoa > Arthropoda > Insecta > Diptera > Asilidae > Dioctria > Dioctria linearis. Next base: position 335,302,423 of record OZ005741.1, on the reverse strand, counting down.
AATAGTACCAAATATTCACAGTGCTCCAGTTCCATTCTCATTCCAGAGCTCGATAATCCAGTCTACTCCGCTTCATGTGAACAAGATATGTTTAGATGTAAATGTGCTGTCGCGGTCCTGATCTTGTCTAGCTAGACTCTACATATATACATTTTATATAGCAGAAAGCTATGCTGTGTAAAATTTATCTACCCGTGGGTTTAGCTGCACGCAAAATGTCATATAATGGCCTAAACACAGTTGCGACGGCAGAGGCAGACGGCAAACTAAACTATTGCAGTAATTGGACCAATTTCTCCAGGAACGTTTTATGGAGTGTATATTACATAGGAATCTGCAGTGCCGTCGGCCGCCAACGACTTTATTGAATTAATTCAATTACGACGGCGAGCGAGGCCGACGACCAACGGCAACTGCAGATTCCTATCTAATACGCGCTCCATAAAACGTTTCTAGAGAATATTGTTCCTATTACTGCAATAGTCTTCCGTCTGTCGTTCCAACTGTGTTTAAGCCTCAAATGTTACATTTTTACCCACCATGTCATTCAGGCAATCCAAGCATTGTCATTTCCCCAGTACATCAAGGTTTCCAAGGTGTGCACACTTTGACGCTACGGTCTGTTATCTGGCTCGGTGCGTTTGGTATTTTGGACTTTTAGTGTGGTTTCATTATTTTAAATCAAAGTTGACATTTCGAATCGTAGTGCACACCAACCGTTCAGTTGGTAAATCGCGGAGTGCGGTGTGTATCCTTACTTTTTCAAGTCATGTGATGTGGACTCATTATACAAAGTTTAACAAGTATGGTCGAATGTCACAATTTTTTTCGTTTTTCGTCTCAATTTCAATCGTCCTTATCAAAGCGAAAGAGTATTCTATTTGTAAATTTCTTTGCTTTCTCACTAGCACATAATTACTTTTCCCGAAGCGATTTAAACGAAAAAACTAATGTTTTGTTAAATATTTTAATATATTCAAAACGTATTCCATTCAATAAAATACGAAAAACTCAAAACAAATTCGCTGGAAATAACATTGTATCCTCATGACGTAGCAACACAAAAAGTTTCTCTCGAATCGGCCGTACCTTGTTACGCACGGATAAGCATTTTTTTTTTGTCACGGGGGGAATGACAAGAGGGCCTTGAGTTTACAAAACTAGTCCGGTGTTGTTTTAGTGATTAGTGCGGTAAGGAGCTGATTAAAAGTGATTTAGACCTTACAATAGTGAGAAACGATTGTGAAATATTGTTTTTTGGATGAGACTTTGTACAATCGAGACTCCGGAGTCTTGAATTATAGTGATGAAGTGGGCTGTGTTGTGCTGCAGAAACAACCGGAGGTATTGTCATAGGCAGTCAGCTTTCAGGTAAGTTTAATTGCTTCAATAAATTTTAGTGTTTTTAATAAAATATAAGTGAAATGGTTTCAAAAATAAATAGCCGTGGCAAAAAAATTTAACATTTTCCAATGCCGGTTTGTTCGTTTACAATTAATTTGTTTGTCTGTTCACGTACTTCTCGGGTGAATTCGTTCTTGGGCTTCTTTGGGTAAAAATGTTACTGTCAAATTTGGAAAGTACATGAACAAGATTCAAAGAAACTTTGTTGAGACTATAATTCTACATCTTTTTACTTGTGTTTTTGACGTCTTTGATATCTAAAATGGTGAGGGCTATTTCCTCTTAGAACCAGTTTTACTAATTGTTGATCAAATGGTCTCTCTAGATAATATTTAATTTCTTGTGTGTGCTTGCTCCCGGCATACATTCTCACTGCTGCCTCCAATGGGCATAAAACTAATGCAACGCTTACACACTAAATAACTAAGTACCCAAGGGGGTAATACATTTCAAGTATTGCAAAGTTATTTGACCTTGTTTGCCTTTCCGCCTTCTGCCAACTTAAGTGTTTATTTTATTTCACAGCTAACTAATTTCAGTCTTATATTAGAAGTAAAGTCACAAGTGTTTAAGCTACCTTTTTTTTTAAAGAATTTCTACTTGGAATATCACAAGAATAAGTATATGTTCTTGCAGTAATATATATCGAAGGGGGTTTGTCTTACAAAATTTCACAGGATAGGCAGGCATTATTTCGTTGTAATATGTAAAACTAATATAATTTCTTTGCGAGACCTGGGTATGGATATATATATATATATTTTTTTTTTAAATAACTTTATCAACTTATCTAAGTGTTTTTCCATATAATTAAATGTCGTAGGAATTATTTTATTTAACGCTAACATGTTTTCATATATTAAAGTTATGATTATACCTTTCAGCTCAAGGCTGTCAAATGCCAATGGTTATCATCGTCAATGGCCTGAGGAAGTGAGTGACTCAGGTTATCCACTGTAGTTGCAGGCCGGAGCCTTCTCGTAGAAAGGTACTGAGAATTGATTAACGTTACTTGTCTGTAAAGACCTTTCATGTGCTAATTTGAATGGCGACAGGTAGTAATAGTCGTCCAGTGATTCATTTTGATTAAGTTCGTATATTGACCTAATGATTGGGTTTTGATGTTTTTCTAAACGCTTTATCGATTTCGTTACCATCTTTATCAATTATTGGGTGAGCGGGGTGACACCTGATTTATTGTAGAGTACTGAGTTGGAAAACCATTTTCTGTTGTGCTGTATTTGCCTGTGCAAAATCTGAGAAGTTTTCTTTCAAATATGTTAAGCTGGTTTGTAATGTTGGGGGAGACGGAGAACCATGAAATGAAGCCGTATGTAATAACTGGCCTGATGAGCGTTTTGTTTTGTGCTTTTGGTAAGGCTCTTGGAGCTTAGAAGGGGTTTAACTATGGCCATGGCGGCCTTAGCTTTGTTTAGGATTCTTCTGGCGTGTGGATTGAACCGGAATTTGTTTTGAGTTTTATACCTAAGTAAACTATTTCGGACTTAAGAGGAACATTATTATTATTAATTCTTAGGTTAAGATTTTTACTTTCTTTGACTGCTAGATGGTGTCCCTTTCCATTGGCATTCCTAAAGCATATTAGACTGCAGTTCTCGCTGTTAAGCTTAAGGCCCCATTTATTGTAGTAATTTAGGAGTGTGGGTACTTTATTTTTAACTTTTCGAATGTCTCCATGAGGGAGTTCATCACTGGCAAGTAGTATTGTGTCATCCGGCTCTTCGGCCGTAGGATCTTTAAACTGGAAGTCATGGAGATAAAGATGGAAGAGTTATGGTTCAAGTATAGAGCCCTGGTGAACTCCTGAGTGAACTGGGATGGTTCCAGTGTACTCAGTGCCGATTTGTATTGTGGTTTTTCTGTCTTCGAGGAAACTCTTGAGGGCCCTTACCAGCCAGTTGGGCAGATTAAGTTGAAGCATATTGTATATCAATCCTTTGTGCCAGAATGAGTGAGTCGAATGCTTTTTCTAAATCTATGTCGAAACAGGCTGTACACTTCTTGCTCCTGAGGTTGTGAGTTCCTTTGTTGGTCAGAAGTAAGGTGGCCTGTTCCGTAGAATGGCCTCTTTTGAAACCGAATTGGTTGTTTGGTATGATTTTCTTCTCCTCACAAATGCTTTCCAGTTTTTCCGCCAGAACTCTTTCAAACAATTTTCCAATATTGGACAGCTTTCGAGTTTCCCTTTTTTGCTATAGGGATAAGTTTTGACTTTTTCCAGGCTGGAGGGAAATGTCCATTGTTAATACAATGGTTGAACAAAGAAATCAGAGCTATATCAAGAGCGTCGGGGCATTGACGGATAATGAAATTAGTAAAAAGGTCTGGTCTAGATGATTTTTTGTTTTTAATATTTTTTTGAGAACTTGAACTTTATGAGCTGAGGTAAATATGAGTTGATAAGTTCGGTTTGAGGCCTTATTGGAGTATGAAAATGTTGCTAGATGTGATTTTAATTCTGTGATGTTGAAATTATTAATGCCTTCATGCACTAGCCTGTTCAGATTTATATCAAGTGTTGGGTTTTTTTCGGCATATATGCCAGAGAAATAGTCTTAAAAAGAGTCCAACTTGTCGTCAGTGTTGATAATCTTTATCTATTTATTTCCTTGAAAGCTTGTGGTGAGGGAACACTTCTATTAATTCTTCGCTTAAAGGCTTCATTGATCTCGATCCTTGCTCTGTTCTTAATTATTCCCTATTGCTTCTATTGAGGTGCCTATGAAAAGTTCTTTTTAAAAATCTGAGCCAGATGTTTCTGAGTTTCAGTAGCCTTTTGGCAGTGGTTGAAATGTTGTGGTATTTGTAAGATTTAATGTTTCGCGTGACGGAGTGTCTTTGGGTACATTCGAGTAATTCCTCATTAATCTTCGGTATGTACCTGTCAATCTCTATTTTTGAAAGACTTAGGTCGTATCTGAATGCTAGCCAGTATGTATTCTCAAAGCGTGTGTAGATTTCTGCGGTAAGTTGAAGAGGTGAGAAATTCACTATATTAAGGCTAAGGATGACACCATAGTGTGGTCAGAGGGAGATGGTATTGTGATGCAGGTTTCGGGCGTTGGCCCTATTTGTTGAGGTAGCCAGAGAGGTCCAGATTAAGAAAAAGTCCAAAATTGACGCGGATCTCGGGAATGTAGGACTGTTGGGCGACAATAAGTCCAAAGAAAGGTACGGGCCATTGTAAAACCAGTTGTTTATTTTGGTTCCGTTTCTATTTACTGACACGTCTCCTCATCTTGTGTGTCGCGCGTTAAAATCCCCCCTATGATTATGATTACCTGATCGGAGCTGTTTGACAATGCATACAGTCTATGCAGTTCCCTAGAAAGATTTGCATCAGCATTAGACGGAATGTGATAGGGAGCGTATCAGGAGTTTCAACAAATTTGAGTTGCTGTAGAAAAAACTGCATACAAGGCAGGTTCAGACCGCATTACTTTGAAAAGGAATGTGAGTAAATTTGAACTTGTTGTCTAGAATCACAGCAGTGCCCCTACCACTGTCACTATGTATGATATTGTATCCATTTATCCCGGGTTTGTGTTTATTGTTCAATCTCGTTTCAGACAGGAAGCAAAATTGAATTTTGTTTTGCTTAAGCAAATATGTAAGTGCTATTCTTTTGCCATGTGTTATCAGTGCAAGAGTTTTAGTGTTTGAGTCACTCATTTAGGAACTATCGAAGCTACAAATTCTAGGTAGGCGAACATCCTAGCTTCTTTGTTTTCCAAATCAACGTAATTCGGCCAGAATTGTGTGATTCGGGATACGAGGTCCCTAAAAGAGATATTGAAAAGGTTTGCTCAAAAAATTGTTCAAGGCTCCGCCTGCCTCTTTCTGCAGAGACTGAGAGTCATTACCTTTTAAATCCGTATTGATTCTTCTTTTTTTTTAACCTTAACCCGTCAAAATTCTTGTGAGGCCGCAGCTAATTTGTTTTCCCATATCTGGCTGTGAATCGTTTGATGATTCTCGCTATTAGTTTTTGTTGAGCTGTAACTAAGTTTTGTCCTTGCGTGACTACGCTTTGAAAATGGCTGCAGTTGGCTTCGCTATTTTGAGCAAGACCCCTCTACTTCATATTTGCGGAGCTTTTCTACGTCCTCAGCTGTTAATAAATTTTTAACCCTTTTCATCCTGATTTTATCTTTAACAGGCTTTTGAGTTGTTTTCCTATTTTTCAGCTCATTCATGGTGAGCGTTAGATTAGCTTAGCATTATCACCACTGCTGTGGTCGGCTTTGTGAAGGTACGCCTGCTTTGATTTCACTTTCGAAGCGTACTGATGTCGCACTTTATATATATACATATAACTCAGCAAACTGCTTGAGAAAATATTTTCCTTACGTGTATTCACTACTATTTATTTATATATTTACTTAAGGACAATGAAATAAAAGCTTTAAATATTAGTATTTTTAACAAATTTCATGACATCCATTCTGAACCAGGTTTCCACCATCTTTTTCGTACATAAAGAAATTTGCAGGGATGTAAGGGACTCACATTTTGACTCAACTCATCGCTCAACTTAAGCAGTGAGTCCGCTCAATCGTGAGCGGACTCAGTCTTGAGCGGACTCATTGCTTGAATGGACTTGAGCGGACTCATTGCTTGAATGGACTTGAGCGGACTCACTGCCTGAGCGGACTCAACATTTGAGTTGAGCGGACTCAAATCATATTCTAAATAAGGAAGGAAGGAGGAAGAAGAAATGTTGGCTAAGAAAATTAGCAAAAGCTAAATTAATAAAATATAATATAATGAATTACTTTTTTACAAGCTTTTCTTATTTTATTGAAATTTCAGTTTCAATTTTAATTAAATCAGATTCTCTTTATGTTATTTAAAATATGATTTGAGTCCGCTCGACTCAAATGATGAGTCCGCTCAGGCAGTGAGTCCGCTCAAGTCCATTCAAGCAGTGAGTCCGCTCAAGACTGAGTCCGCTCACGATTGAGTCCGCTCAACCAGTGAGTCCGCTCAAATTTCGAGCGATGAACGACCGCTCAACTGTTGAGCGGACTCAAATCCTGAGTTGAGCGATGAGTTGATATGATAAATGAGTCCGCTCATTTACAACCCTGGAAATTTGTATGTTCTTGGACAGAAAGTGAAAGTGACAAGTACAAACTGTCAAGCAAACATAATTATACTAAAAATTAAAATAAACATGTTTTACCAAGTGTTAAATGAAAATTCAATAAATTTCGCTGTTATAATATTAATTTTATTTAAAATCTAAAGCCTAGTTTCGAGTTCGGGCAAAGTAAAATTTAACGCGGTCTCCAAATATTTCACATTAAAATCGCTGGTAAAATTTTGACGTCTGTTATTTTGGAGAAAACAAAGTGACAAATATCCAAGTTGAAAGTTTTTCATAGATCAAACCTGCAAGCTACAATTGCGTACATTTTTCCCCTTCATTGGAGCCTCTTTTTGGCGGCTGAGAGAACAGAATTTGTTTTTTAAGATCTTTCGATCGATTATTTTAGAGCTCCAACTTTTTACACTGCTACAACGCAGAGTAGTCTTAAATTTAAAAAGTTTGAAAATGTTCAATGAATTGCCCTTAGACATAAAAATGAAGTGAATTTTAAGTCAAGAAACAAATTACACGTTAGTAATAGATATCTAGATAAGTAAGCCAATAATTATTATAAATCAATGAATGAATAAAATATTTTAATCCTTCAATAAATTAAAAAACAATCCGAAATGTGTCATAGAAATGAAATCCTTCAATTAATAAAAAAAAAAACAATTGCCACAGAAACAGGATGTGTCAAAATTTTACCAGCTATTTTAATGCACCGCGCATTAAAATAGTAAAATAAGTGGAGATTTATATAGCGCTATCTATCTGATAATAGTGAAATTTTACTTTTTACCAGTAAACTCCGTACTGCACTAGTAAAATCATCAGTCAAATTTTTGCTTGTGATTTTACCAGCGAGTATGAAAATTTGCCAAAATTTGGTGCCACATTTTGATGCCAATCATCACTTTGATAATTCTCAAATTTAAATTTACATATATTTGTGTGACAGTTCTTACACAAGTTACCCCGAGTTTTTCCTTGGGTGGATTTGGACTGAAACTTTGTAAAAGGGAAGTGTTACGTCTATATATTTTCTCCTATTTTTTGAGAACGTAAGCATAGTTTGGATGCTTTTGGGTGAAAATGTTATAATGCACTCACCCAAATCTAAGTACGTGAACAGACTATTGTTTGATTACTTGACCTAAAGGCAACGTCAAGAAATATTATCGGAAGATAAATTAGGTACTAGGAAAATTCTTAAAAATGTTAAGTTATAAAAAAATTAAAAAATTAATTTAAAAATTTTGAGATATAATGGGATCTCTACTATAGAGTTTCTTCAATACTTAGTAAAGTTTTAACTACTGAATTATGTGCCTGCTCTGAAATTATCGTAGCTTAGTTTTTTCATGACTAAAATGAACAGATCGATGAGGTTCTACTACATGAAAAAAATATGCTTAATTTTTTCTTCCTCATAGCCTATCCTTTTTGCTGTATAATCTAAGATTTAGAGTCGTCCCCGATCTGGTTACTTGGAACCATTGTTTTAGTGTAAGTTTTATGGACAGTTTAGTTATTTTGCATAACTGATCTTGATATTTTGTTCACATACTGGGTGTCTTAGAATCAATTAGAGTCTTAACTACTTTCATACCATTTCCAGTGCCTGGACATTCTCCTAAGTTTCTTTACATAAGTATTGCTTGATTATCCGTGAAAATATACATCTATCATTGTATGTAGTTGTGTGATATTTACATATTCACATTTTTAGAATTCAATATTGAGAAGTGTTTTCCAGGCTTGAAATTTACTTTATAAAAGTCTGCTCCTACACCGTCTACTACTTTGCAATCGTCCATTAGCCTGCGTAGGTAGATGTCAACAAATAATTTAAAAGAAATCTTGAATATTTGGATTGGATTAAATTTTGTGAGGAAAGTGCCAAAGTGTTAACTACTGTGGGAACTTGTAGCTTCTGGGACAAATATTGTTAAGCAGTGAAATGAAAAACTGGAGGTACATATAGTTTGTGTTGATTCCGATGATAATTTGCTTTGAGTAAATTAATCATATCACATCTATAGACATTAGCCATTACTTAAATAAAGCAAAATTTTATCTTCCTCTTATAATCTGTTTTTAATTGTGTTGTTGTTACCGGATTCCCAGAAGTCGAAAATTACTACTTCTTTTCATAAGAGCCCCCATAAAAAGGAATAGTATAACATGAAAATTTACGATTTTATGAAATGCTACTCTGAACATATGATCACACGAATAGATCATGACCGATAATTATCTTGTCAACGTCTGACGTTATATTTTATTGGGTTTTCCGAATTTTACAATCTTCTTATGGTTTGTTTGGTGGCGTTAATATTTTTTTAAGTTGCCCCGAGTTATTGACAGCGAAGTCAAATCCAGGGAATATCTGGTAAATTTATTAGAATGAATATCTCCCCTCGTAATGCTATCAGTTAATGACATTCCCAGAGATATTTTCTGGGAGGAAAACAAATGAAAATTTAATTGAAAACATATGGAAAAGAGATCGTTTTATATAATCGGAAGCGGTGCTTGACTCGATTTTGAGATTAGTATTCGTAGCGTAAAGGAATTTTGGTCACAACTATTTTTCTTTGATCACTTGTGGCTGGAACGAAAGTTTTGAAGCTAACAAACCTATGCTGATTAATTATTTTTTAGAACGCAAATCTCTGAAGCAAAGTACATAGAGGGACTGCTTTATTAAAGCACACTTAAAGAAAACACACACACACACACACACACTATTCTAAAAGAAATCTCTTTTGGTTCCTTGAGCTATGATTACTTTATTTTATTATACCCTAGATGAAATCTAAACGGTATACTAAGTTTGTCATTCCGTTTGTAACACTTAGAAATAATGATGGTAGAGGGAAATTTATTGGACACCCATGCATAAAATTAAAAGTTATTTTGATCTTTGCATGTCCTTCTGTCCGTCCGTGCGTCTGTCCGTACGTGTGTCCGTTCGTCTGTGCGTGCTAATGATAGCTCAAGAACGCGTGTACTTGGAGAGCTGAAATTTTGCACATGGGCTTTAAAAAAAAAGTAAAATTAATTTCGAAAATGGGACAAATCGGGTAACTCCTTCGTAGGGTCACTGACTGAGAACGCGTCAACGTAGAGCGTTGTAATTTTGTACATAATGTTTTCATTAAAATAGTAAATATGATTTCAATAATGAACTAAACCCCTTCTAGGTGTTGTTATATAAGGATTTGTACGTATCCTGTGACAACGATAAGTCCTATACGGTTTTAATGTACTGAAAAGCTCTTCAGAATATGAAATCCTATAAAATTGGTTATAATCATTTTTGCTATTCGACGAACCGTTCTAGAGATATATTCAAAAACCAGTTCAAAAATCAAACTTGCGCAGATGGGTGACCAAACGTGCATTCATCTAGGGTATCAAAAGAATTTGTCTTAGACCAATTCTAGCTTTTTTACTTCTTTTTCTAAAACTTTAGTTGTTTTCACCGTTCTGTGAATAATTTTTAATAATGTCCTTCAGAAATGATTTGAATAGTCTTAACGGCGAAACTATTAGCCATTTGGAATTTCGAAAATGCTCTAGCGAACCAACTCATGTAATATCAGAAAGTTCACCTCCATTAAGCCCACATCTACGTTCTGCAACCGTAATCCGTATGCACGAGGTTGACGACAAGGCAGTAAAAATTCTTAATGTTAGAGTTCAGGTCCTGGTGAGTATATTATCTCGTCCCTCCTTGGACTGGTCTTGTGGTTGAAAGTGACATCACGAACGGGCCATAACCATTTAAATTTTCGCTGTGCCTCTCCATCAAGACTTGATTATTACATAATATCCTGAAATTCGGCATTTATCACGTACGGAATTGAGTTTTAGACTACTTCGTCTAGAGGACTTTCTAATCAGTTGGCATTTTTGACATTTCAGGGGTGCAGGCGTGGGTGTTGTTCACTCCTGACGGAAACCAGAAAAACATCATGAATGTGCGAAATATATACATTAAACAAGCGCCCATAATTTTCTGGATTATATTTCAATTAGTCGTGGCTCTTCTCTTTCTCGAGACAATAAAAAGTCTGCAAGTCTTGTTCAAATTTTAATTTTATTTCTCTTCGTTGTCCGATTCCTTTTTATACTGTGCGGATAGAATTTTCCCGTTTCTGCGGCATCCTCACAAAACGCAATTGAACGTGAACTGAATCTAGAAAGGGAGATTTTCAGAGAACGCAAGAAAAGGTATTCGGGGGATTGAAAATTTTACAATTCTCTTGGACAACAATGGTCAAGATTGTGGGGGTGCAACATATTGATTTTTGTGAAAATTTTTTCTTTTTTTTATAAAGCAGGCGGAAAAGCTAAGCTTAGTGTGTGATAGACATCTTTAAAAGAATTTCAAATTAACAGAACTAATTCGATCTTTCTGCAATTTGACTTTATGGTTTTTAAGGCATAATATTCATTTTATTATATACAAAATCATAGTTAAAATGATCAGTATAAAACTCATCAAAGGAACTGTTTTAAGAAATCAAAACTGAATGGCTCTACACATATTTTTGATTTGATGCCTTCTGAACGTTATTGCTGCGAATATTTTTTACTAGGTGGTATATATCGCACCTACAATGCAAGCCCACCACATCTCAAAAAATGTTCGTTCGAGTAATTGACGTTTAAACATTTCAATTCACTGTATAAATTAAAATTTTTCAGTATTGGTGTACTTCTTTGCTTCGTTAGTGGTATATATATATATATATATACAGGGTGTCCTGTAAGTCGACGTCAAGCTGGAATTGGGTGATAGACCAAATCATAACAGTTACCAGAAAAATGTAAAAAAAATCTAAGTCATGTATTTTTCAAATTATAGACATTTCTTTTGTTTTCGAGAAAATGTACACCCTGTGATGGCTTTTTAGCTCCTGGTGCTACAAACCTTTACTTTTTTTCAATTTTATTTTTCTTATGTGATCCCAAATAGTGCTTATGTAACCTGTTGCTTTAAATTCTAAGCCAACTGCTCTAGCTTGGAAGAAGATGTCACATTTTGCCGATCCAAGAATAGAAAATTAATATTTCACCCAACTTTAACTGGCTGTAATGAAAAAAAATGTACTACGCCAGTTTGGCAAGTAACTTTAAAAGTTGACGCATTTAATAAGGATTCTAAAATGGTATCACAGGACTTATTAGAAGATAAAATAAGCATTTTAAATATAAGAAGAATAAAATTAAACATTTTCTGTGTTAACCACCCTAAAATTCGGAAATACGATAAGCTTGCAGCAAATAACTTCCAACGAACTACATTTTAAACGGATGGGTGAATTGAAATTCATCACTGGGAAGTAAAGTAGGACATAACAAAGTTAGAAATATCTGCAGATAACATAATGAAAAAATCCCAAGGTATAGGTGAAATATGTATTCAATTTAAAGTAGAATGTGAAGAAATTAGGAACCAAACTTCAAATCATGTCAACCGAATAAATAGTAGATTGGACGATATTAATAACATGCCAAGAATTAGAATAAATTTATCTGAGACATAAACGAGGCTGGGTAAGAGATTTAAAGCTATGTTTGGAACTATGACATATTAATTAACAATTTTGAATATAATTTTGTGAAAATTTAATTTTTACACAACATTGTCCTGTCTTTCTTAGAGCCTAGTCTCCGGGATTTCTTTCTTCTGGATTTTGTGTCCTTTTGCACTCCGGGATCTTGTAAATTTAAGAGTCCGGGTTCTTCCATTTCGGGATTTAGTTACCAATTCTTCTTAATGGAATTTTAATAGCATATTTAAATTTGATTGAGCTTGTCATGACACATGGCTATATACACATTAAAATATATATTTTAAATAGCCCCTAAAGAATTAGTTTGATTAACGCAATCGCTATACTGCAAGAGATACACGTAATATAACATCGGTAAGATAATTCTGTCTGGCTGGGCGATGTTTAATACCAGTAATTCGACAATTCAACTACCCATCGTTGCAACCATAATCAGGATAATCATTATCTGGTCCTGCAACAACCTCTAATAAGCTTGACCAACTATCAATTTATTTGTAATTTTTTCGTTTGATAATTTTTTAGTGTTTTTAATTTTTTTCTCCTGCTTTTTTACCCTAAATGGAATCACAAGTGCAGTAATTTTCTAAGCTCAGATATAATTTCAAAAATCAACCCAATCGAGCCCCCTTCTTAGGGTTCATCATCCATCTCTGAAAAGATATAGGGTGTAAATGATTGCTGTCCAGTGAACTCTGCTCTGTGCGACGACTTTCAGTTTGCTCCAGCATCACCCAGTAGTTGCCGTTTTCAATTATCTATGTAAAATTCTTAGCTTTCCAATTCTCCAACACCATTAGGACTCCAATCTAGTGATTGATGGGCAATATTGTTTCTAAAATATAAAAAGGTGTGCGTAATCCAATTCCATTCTACGTTTGATTTTCTTTTCTGTTTTCGAGAGAATCAAAAATTGTGGATCGTCAACGATGTGTCAGTCATACCCCGTCGTATGTCGGTTCCTATCAGCTTTACTTTTCCGATAGAAGGTGGATATTGATATTGGAATTTTACATGAAGGAAATTACATCAGAAAAACTACTAAAACTGTAATTTTACCACAACGTTGTTTTTTTAAATCTTACTGTCGCGAATCAAAAGCTAAAATATAACTCCACTTTCTTTCTCGGTTCACGGGCTTACTTTCAAGCTCATTGATTTTCGTGACCCAGTTCTGCCATCCGGACGAACCGACAAATTTGCGTATACTTTTCTTGCGTCACAAATTATACAAATAATATTAGTTGTCAGTTTTTCTGACGTTAATCCAGATTGGGCATTTTGCAATTGCTTATGGTCAATGATTTGGGTTTCCAATAAGTGTAAAGTTTATATTTCATTACAAGACTCTGGGACTGGGAAAGCAGTCGTTTTTAAAGTTGTACAGAGTTCTCGTTTTAATCGATTTTAGAATATTTTAATAGCTGCAAACAAGGAAATATATGCTAGGCAGAACAGCTAACACCATTCCAAGTTTGTAAATAAGTAAGATCTACGTATACTCACTTACTAATTTAATTCAATAAACTAGAAGAGAATTTTAACTAAATAACGCACTTTCCAAATTGATTATTTTCACGAATAGATACCTCGGGAGGATATATGAGGTTTCATCCTAATGTACATATGTACAGTGTACGCACGTACATGTATTCTAGTCTTCCCAATGCAAGGAGAATACATTGCCGCCTTCAAAATGCCTGGGTGGATTTGTTCAGGATAAAGATGCTCTAAAGCCAAAGGTACGACACAGTAATTTATCTGCCGCGAGAATATTTATGTAGAAAACCATACCAACCAGAGCTCATAGCGGAAAAGAGTGGCAGACTCAAGTTGTTATTATCTTTCATAAGTGTATAACCTTTGCGAACTAGTCGTGTTTGGAATAGTTTATGATGCGCCGTTAAAAAGACAGACGAGCCTTAAGCTGACTATTAAAAAGATTTATTGAAATTAACTTACATTTATATCGGACTTATCTGCCAACAGTAGACAAGGAATATTTCTCTGGGAAGCGCCTTTCTTAGTAGGGCTGTTTCGAGTCCTTTGCTCTCTCTTTCACCGGAAAGAAGGTGTATGACAAAGCATTTTCACGAAATGAGTAATTCCAGCCAAATAAACAGCATATTAGACAGGAGAGCCCTTTCCAATCAAACATCGCAGCCAAGCCATCTTCATAATGTGCCCACATGGAGTGCCTGCAGACGATTCATTGAATTGAATGTTAGGGCATTGTATCGTCTTCCATGAGCAAGCCAGGGAAGCGCTATGCAGCAGACAGCCATGAAGACTGTGATGACGGCGATACCTCGATAAATTTGCTTCAATTAAACTTGATCACCTTAATTGATCCTTCAACTGGGAAAAGAGAGGAAGGCCCGCCAACAAACTAGCCAGCAACAGAGAACTGAAATTATGAGGGTACGTTACGTATACTACGTTTACAGCAAGTGAAATGGGAGCATTTAAAACATTTCACTCGAGATGTGTGCGCCGCTTGCCGCTCGCATACGTATATACGTGTAACGACTATTTATTTTAATAAAGTGCACCGCAGTTGTCCGCAACGTGACAATCACAGACTGCACCGTGTGGGTCTTCCTTGTCACCAGATCTGGGGACTTAGTTGGAATTCGTCGTTAGCCCCGGTTTCAATGAAGGTAGATGACACGTTCACGACCGCCGGTTATTGCCACTGATGCTGGATGCATGTATGTGTATGCGCAGGCAGTACCAGTACAGACTGCATAGCAAACCGTCGTTCACTCGTCTAGGAACCATATAACCATAAGGAGGTCCAGCACGCATTCATCTTCGGCTGGGTTAATCAAATTCAATTAAAACCAATTAAAAGTTGATGAAGGTACATAAATTGCCAACACGCCTAGCCTGCAGAGATGCGCCGCCGCTCCAATGCGTAGGTACCGTGAGGAAATGCTGAGTTTTTGAAGACAGTCCACTCCACTCGAACGTTTAGGACACATGGGGGTATGAAAAGAAGGTCTGAAGGGCTTAATTTCGCACCCTCATTTTTCTAAATTGGGACAATGAGACTTTTGTTGAGGGAAGTTAACAAGGGAATCATGTGGGAGCCTCTTTTATTAGAAGCGTTCAAGGTATATGCTGCAGAGCTGAATTCATTTGGTATTAAATAAAAATGTTGTTGGAATTTTTGGTACTACTTGTCGAACGTGTTAAAAGTGTGTATAGATAGATCGTTTCGATTGCTTTATACCCTGGTGCCCAGGTAAGAAAGGTAAATTACATTGCGAAATTTTATTTTTCTGATGGTTCACACGTACTCACTGACATTTCATATTTTCAACTTCAGCGAGAATTAATGGTTTGAATTAATCAATATTTAAAGTATATAAGAAGAAATGAAATAGGATTATTCAGACACTTAGGCAAGCTTCAACATGAATCATATGTGAAACTTGTATATTGTGAGCATTTTCAAATAATGTATTTATAGCTTCACGCAGTAAGACATGCTCTTAATGATAACTTGAATACTCTGGCAAAATTGAAAAGTTACATCTATAGATATACATACACTATAAAAAATACGCACAATTGTTGCTACAAAGCTTAGGTATTTTTCCCTAAAATGTAGGGAATATGCCCTACATTTTAAGGAAAAATACCTAAGCTTTGTGGCAACATTTTTACAGTGTATATATACGTATATGTATTTCTACACACAAAAGAAAAGTTGGAAGAGTATACAGTGGTGTAGCGTGACGGGGGTAGAGGGGCCAGCGCCTCGGGCGGCACGGAGCGGCCGAGCTGGCTAATACTGTCTGCAGCATCAGCATATTCTGATCGGGACTACATAGGTACTTATACAGAATTTCAAGGCTATTGGACAAGTGGAAGGGATTTAAAATGGAGTTGTAAGATTTGATATTAACAAATGTACTTACATTTATGTGAAGTTAATTAATGGTTTTTAAATATTTTATTCAAAATAAGAAAATACATATTACTTTTTGAATTTCGAAACGGCCGGCTGCGATCCGATGTTGCCACACAACAAATACAATTAGTGTGTCCGTTTTGATTTAGATGCGACAGGAGCGGTGCAGAGTTGATATTGTTTAATTTATACTTTGATAAAGTTTTCCCCGTACCTAAATTTGTTAATTATTGTAAAGTCAAAGTCAAGTTTGTTTTATGATTCGTCGAATATAAGATACAGAAAAGTGTAAGCTTGAGTGCATGCTCCTACGGGTTTTCGTAGTAATGCTAATGTTATACATAGGGTAAATTTAACTGCGTATTTGCTTCAGGGTAATTGTATTACTAAGTTAATTGGAGACTCCTGATACACATAAATCGGAGTAATTTGAATGGTAATGTGCATGTTTGACGTTTAGTATGGATACATTATGACTTGTGTGACTTATATGTGACTTGTCTTTTCAACATTGGTTTTGGTTCTTCACTGTTTATCGCTTACACAAATTTTATATTTGTAGCGGCTACCAGTTAGCGCTGTTATCAGAGTAATTCTAATTAACCCATCAATTTTTGAGGATGAAATACCCCAAAATTACTGGCATGTTTTTCCGGGTATTTGGTGACACACATTGAATAAAAGGTGGCTAATTTAAATGTGTATTAAAGTTACAAGAAAGAACTTATTGATTCTAGCAAAGTGGGCTTATTGAAGTATATTTTTGAGTACAAACTTGAAGGCGGTTTACCTAATATAGTTATAATGATGAGAATATTCCTCACAGCTGCCGTAAATAATGCCAGTTGTGAGAGGAGCTTCTCTAAATTGAAACTGATTAACAATTTTTTAAGATCTTCAATCATTGCACAAATCTAAGCTATTTTGGCAATCGAACAAGAGGTACAAATTAGCATTGACGAATGTATTATAGAGTTGGCGTTGCAAAAAACACACGTAATAACATTTTAATTTAAGAAAAACGTTTTATTTTGAGTCCATTTGAAATAGTGACAGAGTATTACAATTTTTTTTCCTTAATTGCGAAAATAGGGGGCAGCAAATTTAGGGTTCGCACGCGGTGACAGAAATGCAGGCTACGCCACTGAGACTATATAGTAAAATGTAAACATAAATATTTCTTTTGCAATAGTCTAATGAATTTCTTATCCAAGAAATGGTAAGCGGGAAAAATAAATCAGGTGGATACAGAAAAAATTAAAACCTTACACATGAAAATTTGCGAAATAAGGAAAACTTCGTAGAAACTCGAATTCAATAGTTTCATGAAAATTCATGGAAATCGAAACAGGTACAAAGGAGACGTTAAAATAGCCGTTATTGAGACTGGTAAGTGCATTATATTTAGAAATGCTTCGAGTTCTTCAATCAAAGCAAGGCAGATATATCTACGCAACATTTTTTATTGTATTTACATGCAACATTTGTGCATTCAACTGAAATAAACTAATAAAAGAAAATATGTTAGAAAGAAGTTATAGTTTAAAATAGAGAAAAAAACCAAACTATTAAAATAAAAGCACAATAGATGTTAAACAGATGCGTTTTATTCGTTGATTCGGTAAAGATGTTGATTTATTGAGAAAAGGGTGTTTTACAACTAAGAGTAAGACCTTGGTACGATAATAGTTTGTATTCAACTTGATCTTGCAAACAGAGAATGGGTGAAATTTTAAAACCTCAAAATTGAATTACTAAATGAGGGAGGACACTTGACCTAAGTGATAACACAGTTGAACATGATTTCTACCAGATGCTCATTAACACGATCCAACTAAGGAAAAACGTTACATCCAAAAATTATTAATGGTGTTAACAAGAGATCAGCAGCAGCTGATTTACTGAAAGCCATGTAAACTGTACACGCAATTTACCATACAACTTTTGTGTTTTCCTCACAAAAACTCATGATTACCAAAACTGAAATTTTATTAAAAGTGACTATTTTCTTACAAATTATGCGTTTTCCTCACGAAAACTCTAGATTACCAAAGCTGAAATTTTAGCAAATAATGACTAGTTTCTTACAAATTCAATGTATTTTTTTTGCGATTCCTCATTATGCTTGCAACAGATTTGACATGACCATTCCAAGAGAACGGGAGCAAATTTATTAGCATCAAGTTTGGGGAAATTTTTTTATATCATTAAAATTTTATAATAAGATTAAACTCTAACTAATTTTTTACAGTCTACGAATGAATGTAATAACTGAGAGTATCCTCAACTAGTGTTAGAGTTATTTGCCAATGATCAGAAGAAACATGTACTTTACTGTAATTAAGATAAAAAATATAATTCAGGATTATGGAATATGTTAACAGTCCTAGTATGGACCCTTGTGCCACTCCAGAGAAAACAATGAATGAAAGCTAGCGGCCATTTAAGCTTATTACTGGTCAATCTAATATTGAAATAACCATGAATCAGCTAAAAATAATCTTGGGTTACAAATTGCTGAATTGCTTGAATATAAATTCCAAGGTGTAAGGTGGCGATTGAGCATATCGAATGCTTTGGAAAGTCAGGAACTACAATAACAGTTATATATCCTCACTAGTACCTATACTGCCAAGCCAATTTCATTATACACTCATTTAAAGTTTTATCTACACTCTTTATAAAATGTCTCTCAGATATTAGCTTCACAAATTTTTTAAGACAATAAAATTTTATGAACTTACGTGAATTCGGAATAATTCATCATTAAAAAAATAATAATCAACAATCAAAAAGTGCCCATATTTACTACGAAGAAGGGCATCCCGCGTTGCTGTCTCTTCTCTACTGAGCAACACTTGTAATGAGAAGGTTCGTAACGATTCTCTGGCTTATTGCGAAATTTTGTGGCTTCCTCGAAATAGCTAGTATACTTACTATTGAAACTAAGTCTTTGTCAGAAAAATCCTGGGGTCAAAGCAATTTAAAGAAGTTATAATAACTCCTTTAATCTCTCCTGGAATTGAAGAAATAACAATTTTCTTAGTTTTAGTATCTTTGAATGGCTTTGCAGTCGCTTAATGCAACGCAAGATATAGGGTGCCAAGGCCAGCTCTCAATGGAACCTTGTTGCATTCGACTGTATGATCTTCTAATAGATACGACATCAGATGAATTGGTTCCACTCCAAGTAACGCCGGGCTTCCGTAAGGTACACAGCCCTTGCGATTTACAGATGAGGTATGCCTTGCGATGGTGCAGAAATCATACCTAAGCCTGTGGCCAATCAAATTTCATATACTTCTATGCCAATTTTAAGCTTTCGGCATAAGCAATAATTAGCAAAGCTCTAAAATCAGTTTACTGTTACATAGTATCTATAATACTATTTTCACAGTAGTATTTTTGTTTTAAGTAAGATTTTGGCTTAGTAGTTCCTTTTACATAAACAAATGACTGGTTTTATGGACAGCTCGACGGGTATTATATTATGCAATTCTGTGATAATGCGTCATCCGAATTCCTTTGTATTTATTTTTAGTGAAATTTGACAAAATGTTATTCTCGGTCCACTACTTTTTCCAATTTTATTAATAATGTCGCTATTACTCCGCGATTCTGTATAGGTTTCGTCTTTAAGCAGATAAAACTCAGTAATATATCTCTAGGTCTTTGTTGAAGATGATATTTGTCGGCTCAACAATGACCTAATGATGGTATCTAAATGGGCTTTTGACAGCTGTCTTAATTTTAATACTTACTTCATATAATATACATACTATTATTATTCATATAATATATATACTATTATCATATACAAAACATAATTAAATACCTCTTGCTTCCGCAGTGATAATTTAGTTATTGATTATTACAGTCAAAACTCCGCGAATTAGGTTTAATAAAACCTTAAATTGGTCGGAACATATTAAGTAAAGTATATGATATTTTAGGAACGAACTTGATGAACTTCAGAATTCATATGAATGTTGTCGGATTATTAATAAAAACTGCATTCCTCAAGCTAGATTTTTTTATCTCAATTACCTTTATGAAATTCTACGTCGATGAACGCTTTCCATATGTAATTTTTGTTTATTCAGCCGATAAACTCTTCATATTTAAGAAATGACAGATATAGGGATCTATGTATATTCTATGCTGTGCTCCACAAACTCGAAAACAACGTGTCCTCTGGAACATATCTACATCTAAATACAAAAAAAAAGTTCTATATTCTAAGCTAAGTAGGGTCAAAATAGTCGAGCGGAGAACACCTATTACCGACACAATGTCCGGGTCAATTGATAACCTCAGTCTTTATGAATATGAATTATTATAATCTATCACAGAAGTGTAGATATAAATATTTGCAATGTAATGGCATATACTTCACTATGGCACATTCTTTACTTTTCTTTTGACCAACTGTGGCTTACCGTAGAGATCTATTCTAGGTTCTTTATTTTTCCTGTCATATCGTTTTTTTTCCGTACCGTATTATTGTTTTTAAAGCTCAACTTTCCAAATCCAGTTTAATTGTTATAAATCGACACAATTAACCAAGGTTATCCAACGTTTAGCTCGAAAATTCTATACAGCCTCACAGGGATCTTAGCTTATGACTAAATATAATACTAATTTGGAGCGAACATGCAACTAAATAATTTCAGAACTGTAAGCAGTCCACCATGCGTTAACTTCTTCCGAATTTTATTAATTATGTTGTAGTGGTTATATAATAATTTTGTAGCATATTTCTTGATAATAAACGAAAATAAAATATTTTCCATCGAATTTCGCGGACGGGAACAGGTGTTCTATGCACTTTTATTACTCATGTGGTCCACTTCGTGAGTAGACGAAATGGGCATAAGTATTGTAGCCACCTGCATGCTTGGCTAGGCAATTGACAAATTTAAGATCCATACCTCGTCTAATCAGTGAGCTATGTACTGCCGTTAGTTTAACAATAATTTTCACAGATGTTTGTTTATTAGCGCAATACATGAAATCTGCAATCTTCAGTTGGTGAACAGTTGACTTGTGTGCCTAGAACGTTTTAAGTTATGTGAAGGAAAAGGAATTCTGTTTGAAAGTCCTTGAAGTTAACAAATTATATTCTCGTGTCCACTGACAAGACGACGTCTGGTTGGATCCGCTTTCAGCAGTTCGGATGGGTTATTCGTTATCCACAAATATTGTCCCTGGATTACGATTTCTATTCTCATTCATGTTGGCTCTCGAATAATAATTCGAATATGTTTTCATCATCTTGGATCAATGGTGACAATAAAACTCTTTTCATTGATCAATTATATTAGTATCTTATGAGTGTAACTTATAATGTCACTCTATTCTGATATTATGGCTTCTTTACTAACATTTCACTACAAAGTCAAATATAATAACACAAAATAATGATTCTAAAGTGAAAGTTATGCCAACGTCAACTCTATGCCGTTCAGTTTAATTTCTGACAAAATACCTATAAGATGCTATCAATAACTGGGCAAAATTGCTTTCCCATTCCTACCGTAATCTTATTTCGCTAAGCTCACAATCGTTATGTTATACTGGCTCTGCTCCCTGAAGATGTCAACCTATGGCCTTCGATTTCAGCCAAATTATAGAAGTTGGTTACTAAGGTGTTCCACATGGAGGCATGTCGAGCACTTGAAGAAGTCAGCAACAGTTCCGGCAATCTGTGCCTACATTAAAAAAAATGGCTAGCCTTGTTTTCGACATCTAACTGTTGTTGCTTTGCTCATTTTCTTACATTGCAACCCTTCATGCAAGAGCTACTGATACTTAAGATAATGCTTGACAGAAGAATGTAAAATTGGCACACTTGCATTTAAGCTTTATACTAAAATCTTTCATTAAAATAATATTTCATTTAAACTGCGTCTGTATGCACATTACTGAGCTACCTAAGAAAATTTCTCCCGTGGCAGCACGAACTCAGTTGCTATCTATTTGTATCTATTTGCACTATTCATAATATTTTGGATATTACTATGTCTATATGGCCTTTGGTAATTTCACATGGGAGAGGATTTTTCCATTAGTGGTTTTTCATTGTACAAGAAAACTCCTTTAATAAACTACCGCCTGGTTAGTAAAATATTGTCAATCCTTAAAGGTTCAGTACCCCTCTAGTGTCAAAAGACAAAAAAAAAAAACTGTAAACCTCTAAAAGTTTATTTTTAGAATTCATTAAGAGCAGAATAAGCGAGGAAAAAATGGAACAAATGTGCAATTTTTCTATTTCTCTGAAACCAAACTACCCTCGGAAGGAAATCTCTCCCTCATTACCTTCCCGTTTAGTTCTCAAAGGTGGCATCAGCTAACCCTGAATCCAATCAAGGTACACCAACACAGACAGTGCACCAAATCTCTTTAAGTACTTGCTCTGCATACTATATCCTTCCCACCTTCATTGAGGGTTGCAATCTCGTGAACATGTGGGCATCAGCTTCTAAGCAATTGGATTTATACCTTGCACGCACTCGAGTAAAAAAAATTATACGTGAGTATACGTATGTGTGTGTGTGTGTGGCACGTGCTCTATTGAACACCTCAGGACAAAAGGTGCGGGATAATAAATGCTTTTTATTTTGTTTTATGTGCAACCCCTCACGGATGCATTCATGTATGGGTGAAGTGAAGCATACAACTACCCACTTCATGCCATATGTGCTCTTCTTCCACTCACACCGCATAAGCGCCCCGCATCCTACTCGGACAAGTTGCAGGACCAACCTCGGCAACAATCAGGTTTAATTGCATTCCCTGAATCCCTGGCCTTACCGGTATTGGGATGTGCACCGAGTAGAGGTCTAAAATCCGTGACGTGTGCCGAAAATTCACACACGTCCTTCGTGAAACAATCTCAGGTCTAGCGAGGTAACCCTCGAGCATGTGTAACTCCTGATACCCGAGGTAGATGCTCACCGTTGAAGGTTTTTGCACATGTCACCCCGATATCCCGGTGCATTTGGGGACTGATTGTCTAAATAAATGCGTGGACCCTCCTGTTTGCTGAAGAGTTTTAAATTTCCAACTAATGTAGCCTGGGGTGGAGAGGTGACTTCGGTGATTGTGCTCGGTGATAATTTTTCTCCGTTGTTTGATATTGGATTAGAGGAGGGTTTCCACCCCGTGGAAAACCGTTAGAATTTACCTTCGCTGTGGACCAGATAACGTGTCTGAGTTCAGTTTCATGTGACGTTTACTTATTCCTTCAAGCAGAATCAAAGAAGGGTGAAATCTCAGTCTGCATCTGCTACTTATTTTCACAAGGCACACGACCTTCTGCAATGGCGTGGGTTCGATTTTTTAGCAAAAATCGATAGAAATGTGATCCTCAATCAGCGAATCATTTCAATATTTCAATAGTTTTTTCTATTTTTAATGGTCAATTTTCCAGCCAGAGAGAGCTACATCTCAAATTTAAGCCACATTTGCGCTAGGATGTAATATTAACCTTAAAAACCAAGTGGTAGAGAAGTCGCGTTTTCCGCAGAAGAATTAAAATAGCGACCAAAATGGAATCAGAATAGAAATAGCAAGAAAACATTCAGCGACTGATTTGATATATTTGCATAAAATAATTCCAGTTGGATTGATTGTTTTTAATGAGATTACAGGAAACGTGTTCGAACATACCACCGACTCCAATCAATTACAGGCTCTTCCTGATAACATCCGAAACTGTGATTTCCCGGACATGATTCATTGGACACATAATATCAGGAGCGCATATATCTTCGGATTGACATCCATCCACCGTCGTGGGCTCACATTTTGTAATTCAATAATTGGATACGGACGAATTTTATTTCCGGGTCGCTATGGCAATTCAATTCATGCTATTTATGAACATCCTGCACAGAAGGATATCAGTCTAATAGATCATCGTTGGGTGGGATTTAGCACATTTCTTCAAGGGAAGAAGTACCTCCAAATACTTGCTGAATGGCACTTAGGCCTAATGCTCCATTCTTCTCCACAGCCCGCTTGCTGCACTATCTGTAGGGTGTGCATAATGACAATAAATTTTGATATCAGGATCTGTCGATATTATATCTCCAGGTCATTAATTTTATTGCAAAACTCTACCGTATATGTAACTACACATAAAGTCGCTTTATTAAGCGGGAGGACAATTTCTTGATTGTTTGAGAAAAAGGGATTCGAATTGAAGAGATAAGACTAGGGAATTCGCGGGCAAATTAATGTGGCAATTTTTAACTGTGTACAGAGAATATAGACCCTGCTAGTGGAGATATGTATTCATTTTTTCCCAGCCCAAAATGTCGTACGAAATATTTTATGTGAGCTCTGCAAGCATAATATAAACGTATATTTCAGTTACTGGTTGAAATTATTTTTCACAGATATAGTAAAGTTCGATTTAAGTTTCTCTTGATTGGTTAAATGACAAGAAATCATTGTACATCGATATTTTACCTCAATAATATGTCAAAGTTGAAGAGTCTCTTCAAAAATATGCTACTGTTTAAAGGAAGGTAAAGTAAAACTCGGTTGGAAAATTTGTCGAGTGTACGAAAATTATGAAATTAGAAGATGTCATGAGTGTTTAAGTTATAATCATCGAGTTGCGAACTGTACTTCAAAGACGATTGTTTGTTTAAAATGCGGGGGCGACCAACTTGTTAAAGATTGTTTGCGCGAAGTAGTGAAATGTGCAATCTGTGTGCGGGCTAACGAGGCGTGTAACTTGCAACTGAACGTAGATCAGAGTATAACCGATAGAAGTTGTCCATGTTTAAAAACGAAAATAAATGTAAAAAGAAAAAAGGTTTTTCTATCGTGTTGGAAGCGCTAAAATTCCAGCGTATTTCATGGGGGCGCTATTAAACATACAGGGGCTAACAGGAAATTTTGAATTGCTAAATGAGGTTGTAAGTAATAATGAACTTATTTACTATTAAAAGAAATTAGAATTAGAAAATTGGGAGTTAAATATTTCTGGATATAGAAGGTATGATTGTTTATCAGGCTCGAGGCATACCGATGGTGTGTCAGTTTATGTGAAAAAAGAGCTAAATTCATCGCATATATGTAGCTTGGAAAGACAAAAAGAAATATGGATCTTAGCTGTTAAAGTAAATGTTGGTGATGAAGTATAGAATATTATTACTGTATACAGATCTAGATAATTGACAACGGATTATTTTATGAGAATTTTAATTGATTTGGAACAAACAGTTATGAGCATAGTTATGTTAAAGAGTTTCTTAACAGTATCGGACTGAAACAGCTGGTGATA
This sequence comes from Dioctria linearis, assembly GCA_963930735.1. Classification (NCBI taxonomy): domain Eukaryota; kingdom Metazoa; phylum Arthropoda; class Insecta; order Diptera; family Asilidae; genus Dioctria; species Dioctria linearis. The sequence goes on along the minus strand of OZ005741.1, from coordinate 335,277,098 downwards.
GAGCCTACGAGGATAACAGGATATTCTCTAACATCGATTGACTGGGTATTAGTGGACTACTTTACGAGAGCAGAAGTTTACTTAAGGTATGACTGGAAAATATCAAACCATGAAACACTGTGCATAAAGCTGATTCCTAGTCATGTAAATACTGAAGGTGTAAGAAAAATAATAAATTATGTAAAATTGAATTAATTCCAGGTAATTTTAGTAATATTGTCCCATAACGTAGACCTTGATGCTGAGGACTTTGAAGGAAAACTAACAGCTATTTTATTCAAGATGGCAAAAAGTTTAAGGATCATGACAGATGTGCAAAGTGGTTTCATACTGAATTAAGGATCTTAAAACGAGACAAAATACAAATTTATAACAGGGCCAGATTTTTAAATACAGAAGCTCAATGGAAAAATTATAAATTGCTCAAAATTGATATAAAAATATCTGTATGGAGACGAAAATAATGAAGATGAAATTGCAAGCTTTTAATCATTTCTTTGTTAAAAGTATAGCCGATATTAACAGTAGCATTCCAAACGTTCCTTATTCTGATAGTATACCCCAGCGTAATATACAGTTTGAGTTTCGGGAGCTAGATCTCTTCACATGCGAGGAAAATGTACGTACTATGAATAAAAAAATTGATTTCAATACCTTAAATTGTAAAATGATATTAGAATGTAAAGAACAGATTTTGCCATCATTGCTTAGAATAATAAATGATTCACTTTCTACTGGCGTGTTTCTCGAAAGTTGGAAGCAGTCAATATAAGACCTGTACCGAAAATTAAAATGAACGGTCACCAGAAGATTTTAGATCCATTAATATGTTGCCTGTAAATATTCAACTAAGGACATATATAGATGAAAATGAATTGATGAGTTCGGAACAATCTGGTTTTCGTCGTAACCAATCTGAATCAGCTATAATCTGGATCCTAAATATGTAAGTCGAAAGAGGAGGTTGAAAACGAAGAGGTAATAACTACTGGTAGTTTTTATCGATTTGAAGCGTGCTTTTGAAACTTTGCACAGAGACATTCTATTAGGAAAGATGATTGAATCTGGAATAAAATGAAAGGAACTAAATTGGTTTAAAAGCTATTTAACAAACAGAACGCACATGGTTAAAATATACAACATCTTATCATTACACGAAATTATAGACCACAGAGTTCCAAAAGGATCGATATTGGATGTAACACTTTTCTTACTGTACCTAAATGATATTGAAAATGCATTATTAAACTCACAGGTGTCATTGTTTGCAGATGATAGGCTGATATATGTAGCAGATAATGATGTCTCCAGGTGTGAATTGCAAATGAACTGTGATGTAAATGAACTATTTAATTGGCTATCAATGAACAAATTAAAACTGAATATTAGTACGACAAAATGTATCTGTATAAATGAAAGGTACTCAAGAGTAAACATTGTAATTAATAACAAACTTATAGAGGGTATCCGGGCTATAAATTATCTCGGTGTTACTATTGATGATGAACTAAAATTCAATATGCATGCCGATAAAGTGTGCAATTAAATAGCAAAAAAAATAGTCTTTGTGAGAAGTATCCGCAGAAAAATATCGAAAAAGTGCGCAATAACTATTTATAATGCGATTATTCTTCCATATATTGACTATTGTTCTTCAATTCTATATTTGTGTAAGGTGCATTATCAAAACAGACTGCAAAACAAGGCGATGCGTACAATATTAAAGTGCAATATAAGAACTCATATAGTTGATATGCTTGAGTCACTTAAATAGTTCAATGTAATTCAAAGCATTAAATTGAATGAATTCGTTTTAATATTCAAAATTAAGATTGTTTTACATCCGCAATACTTACAGAGTAATTTGAATTATGCACTTCAAAAATCAAGCTTACACAGATGGGTGACTATACAAAATTACATACGAGATTCATTTAGGGTATAATAAGAATTCATCTTAACCAATTCTATCTTTTTTATTTGTTTTTTAATGTCATTCAATATTGTCTAACATTCGCAATATCTAATCAAATTTAATTAAAACAAGTGAGACAGCTAGAATTGGTCTAAGACCAATTCTTATGATACCCTAGATGAATGCCCGTATGATGGTCACCTCTCTATGCAAGTATGATTCTTGAAGTGGTTTTTCGCATATATTTCTAAAACGTTTTGTCGGACAATAAAAATGGTTATTACCAATTTCATAGGATTTCACATTCCGAAGAACTTTTTAGTACATCAAAGCCGTCTAGGTCTGTTCGTTTTCACAGTAAATGTAAAACTCCTAAATTGGCAACACCAAGAAGGGGTCGCCCGATTTAGTCCATTTACTATTGCTGTAAAAACACGATGTACCAAATTTCAACTCTCTACGGTGACGTGTTCTCAGGCTGTACCTAAATATCTAGTGAAATACTAAATTTTTGTATGCCAACCCTACGAAAGAGTTGTCGGACTCAGCCCATTTTCGAACTTAAATTTACTGTGTTTTTAATAATGCCTGTAAGTGAACGCTTTCGCGAGTTATCGTGCGGACGGACGGACAGAAGGACAGACGGACGGACGAAATTGCAAAAATTAAAAAAACACTTTTAATATTATGCGTGGGTATCCAATCCATTTTGCTCTACCAGCGTTATTTCTAGGTATTACAAACGGAATGACAAACTTTAGATTTCATCGAGGGTATAACAAATATTCGGCATATTTAACAAAATAACTAGAAAATAGTTTCTTTTAGTCATTACTAACTATTTCCTTGTTAATTTAAGAGTTTCGCTATTTTTGATGGAATGTGACTAAATAATAGTTAAAATAAATAGGGTTTGGCTAATAATTTGTGCTTACGAGAAATTTCTAGTCAACCTTAATAGAACTTTCAGATTGGGTATTAAGGTTATTTGTAGCTAAATTTGTATGATTTTTGAAGTATACATAGTTAGAATCGACGAGAAAAATAATTACGAAAAACCAGAAACATTTTTCTGGGTGGCGAGTATTTACAGACAGTGTTGATGACGATTATAACAGATTCGAAAGATTCGGCGTGTTTTGGTCAATCATAAGATATAATTGAAAAGCTGATCAACGCTTGTCGTAAATTTTGCACACAAAAATTTGTTCTATTGTTGATCTAACTAACTATGATCGATCTTCATTAGACCAATTATAGTTTTTCCACAACATATCTTAGAAATGCCATAGCAGCACTTCAATTTGATCCAGATTTAAAATTTCATATTTACGTGTTTAAGCAGCGCACTAAAACTAATATAATCTTCTCTTCTCTTCCCATTAATTTTCTGGAATAATTCGTTATTGTACTCGTGCGGTGCACAAGGTGTGACTAATTCGCATTAGTGGATCACAGTAATGGAATAAAGCTTTTAGATATCTGGCAGTGATTTCTCCCTTCGAAATGTCCAGAGAATTTTGAAAGGGAACCGACTCTCACCCTTTGACTTGTAGCATTAAATCGATCATTCTTTGTAGAATGTAGAAATTCTGATTTTTTCACCCCAACAATGATGTACTTTTAGTGTCTCTCTTTTGGACCACGCACGCATTTCATTATCGTGTAGCTTCTTTTAAGGGTCGTGTGTAGAAGGTAACCGGTAAATGTATTACCCATTCCGAACTCAGAACATCTCCTGGTGAGCCGCTAAAGTGAACGATTAACTTATAGGTTTGGGTCTTAACAACACTCTTTCATTGTAGATATATCAAGTCAAATTCGTTACATTAAATATTCAAGCTGAACGCGAAACATATTTCTACATACTTTTGGGGGCTTAAATAGGTTGTGGCGTGGCTCCAGCAACAAATAATGTGCAAAATGTGGACACTAAAATATCTCCTTTACATAGAAAAATTAATTAGGGCTTCTTATCAGGACCCCTGTAAAGTCACGAAACACATTCATTATAGAGTTTTTCAGCGGGACAAAAGAAGCATTCAAATGAGCAGAGATCTGAAGAAAAAACATAAAGCTTCCTCAGCCGCATAACATATAATTTAAACATGCCATCCTGGAAAGCAGAAAACAGCTCGTAATATGTATGTTTGCAGAAGTGTGACCTCTTTTATCCCTGAAAAAGTCGACATATACCTCCATGCATGTGGGGACAACTAAAGTCGACGTGGTAGATGACCGCACCGACATTCTCATTCATAAAAATTCGCAATAATGTGGTGGAGGATATCGAATTCATTTCCTCTGGTCCCCATGTTAGGGATAAACACTCATATAAACGGCTAAATCCCGAATAGACAGGCGGAAGAGACCTTAGGCCTTTGTGTTTGCCAAAGGATTCTTGACCGGATAAAGTTTTATTAAAAATTCTGTTCTGAAAGAAGCCAAAAATCGGGGCCCCCACAAACGTTAGGATAATGATACGCCGCCGCTAATCAGTCCGGGCAATTTAGTGGAAAATAAAGATATTTGACAACGCTGTTCGGCATAATATCCGAAGAATCCTGCTGGTACTTTGAGAAGCGAGCGTACAAATTGCTGGTAATTTTTTCAGGCGGCAACATTTCTGAGCTACAGAGAAAAATTCAATTTCAGCAGGATATTTATCAAGGAGTGCTCTACAAATTGCTCAGGACGCGGAGTGCCTGAAAAATTTTAATGAAAGAGTTTTTTTATTATCTGAGAAGCAAATTTCTTCAATGGGAGAATTTCACTTGTGTCTGACAGTTTTGTTTTAAATCGACGATTAAGATTGAAAGGGTCGGGCATACCGCGACAACTGAAGTGAATTTCGCGAGAACAAAATCATTTTTCGAGAAACTTCAGAAAAGCGGACTATCTAATATTAATCGTAGTTGTATAAGGGTAACTTGTTTTGTCATGAAAAATAATATACATATAAAGTAAAAGCTCATTTGTAAATGTTTATAAAACAGAAAAAATGGGGTAAAAGAAGTCAGGTAAATATTTAAAAAATTTGAATATCCATTATCCTTTGTAAGAATTTTTTTGATTATTCCCAATATCTAGAACGTTCTGAGCTCTTGTCGTAGAAAAAATAATGTTTCTAGCTAGCCTGCACCATCATAAAAAAAACAGGAACAGCATTACAGCTTGTATCTTTATTCAACCTTTCGTTAAATTCAAACAAGTCTGCCTTATTTTTAGCATTGCCTTATTTTTAGCATTGCCTTATTTTTAGATAACAATTAATCTTTAAAGAACCTATCTGATTACGTACCTACCAAACTTGCAATAGAAACAATATTAACTAGGGTGAAATAGGAAACTATTAAATTTCCATAAAAAAGAACATAAACACAGACGCATGCATTGCTCTTTGAACGGATATGAGTTGTGGGAATAGAGTGAACATAAAGGTACACAGCAGCAATCAGAGTTGTACAGAGTATTCAACGTCATAAGAGTATGAGCGTTAAAGGTCGTATCGTATGGGAATTAGAAATACTTCACCCTCGCCTTTACCTCACCATTTTCGAGTTCATGCGAGTCTATCAATCATTCTCTGTTTTCCATTTATGTATATATGTACCTACCTGTAAAGATTTTTCTGCCTTGACCAGAAATTATTACCTTATCTCTTTCTTTAATGAAATCAGAATATCAACGCCTAGTCGACCCTCAGGAAATCTGTAACTTCAGACCTTGCGCATCAACCATGGCTTAAGTAAAACTTTGTCGAAAACAGGAACTAAGAGAAAACTTTCGTCAGTACTTTGCCTTTCCTCAGGACGGACTTCTTCTTGTATCTCCTGGGTTTAATGAGACTGAACTCTTCTGTCAGCTTTAGCTATTCTGGCTGCACAAGAACTGCAAAGTACCTCCGAGCTACGGATACAGGAAGCTGACAAATGGTGTTGTTGTCCCATCCGTTACCGAAAACTTTTCATCCTGCAACGCATCAATGTTCCTCAAGGAGGACATTTACGTTTCAATGGCTATGAATATAACTGTAAGTGAATGCGAACTAATTAAATGATTTGGAAAGGGATAGCATGGCAAAGATATAAGATTCTGAGCTAAAGACAGCCGCATTAGTGAATATTTTTAAAGCACATAGTAAAGGAGGAATATATAGAGGAGGACAAGAACGGTGTCGTCGCTAGGAATAAGCAAGTTCTTCGGAAGTTGGAAGTGTAGATTTCGTGATATAACCGCTTTTACACATTTGACAATAATTTTCACTGGAAAAGCTGCCATTGCCTAATCGAACGAAGCAAGTTTAAGAAAACAATACAAAAAAAAAACATTAACGCGGAAACTCTTTAATGCGCATGAGATGCCAATAAATTCATATATGACGGACTGATCTTTAAATATTTTTAAAATGCCTATGTGGTAGGGGATATATTGTCAGAAAAATTTAATATTGGAGGAATTCAACTTAGAGGCCAACAGCAGCACTTATTTTTAGAGGCTAAGGTTGATAAGTGAAACCACATTATTGGAGTTATAGGCTAAATGAATATTTTCTGTCAAATGAGCTGCGCTTGGATAAAGGAAGTGTCAATTCTAACGAGGATCCTACGAAATGAATATTTATGTAATTATAAAAATTCATAGTACTTTCTGAAGCAATGTAAATGTATTGCCTAAGTTACATTCACGGCCACAGGTCAAGTTTGATCAAATCTCAATTTGATGTCTCAAATTTTGTGAGTGTTGGCCCCAGTATTACCAACATTGAAGTAAAAGAACGGTACATTGCCGGCACAGGTGTACAATGTCCCTTTAACCTGACCGAGTGGATGACACAGTACTGTGGGCCGCCCGCCCCCTCTTTCATTTTGAGATAATATGAAAATTATTATTTCTGAGATTTTTTAGTGATCCTATTCAACCCTCATTGTTAGGAGGGCTCGAGAGACGTAAGTCGACTTACGTAGTACTAATCCGAATGCCGTTTAGTCCGCTCGATTTAAAGCTTTGACAGCTCTCAAATTTATCAGATCTGCCCACTTCACGAGAAAAATGAAAAATAATATTTTAATTTCGTTTGTCTGTACAGCGCATGCACAAGACTATGGACCATAGAAGAAAATTTAAGTTCTCTAAATTCCCAAATTCTTTCCCACCCATTATGGATGGAACAGTTTCTTCAAACAGTCAAAAGTCTATAAAGGAATTTGCCTATGACCAGTCGCACTTTTTTCTTTCTTAATCCGACTTATTGTCATTAAAACAAAATAAAATCTCTCTGTTAATGAGTATATTACGCATTCAAGTTTTTAGGTCAATACCCCATCAGATACCGGATCAAAACAGGACTAGTTTTTCGTAATATGGCATGCTTAGACCACTGCATAATAGTTCTACGTAAGTCGACTTACGTAAAACTAGTCCTAAATGGCACGGTCTAAACAGGCTCATTAACAAATTGATCCAGGAATGTGGATACAATATAATTTAATTCTCTATTTCCAAGATTGACTTATTTTATATGTAGTGAGCACTAATAACTCCGCAATATGTGCATATACGGTCTGAGTTAAGTTAAAGCTTCCAAATTCCATGATCATATATATATATACTACCAGCATCAACAATTTCAACAAAGAATGTGCATATAATTTAATCTAAGATACTATTTCAACATTGACTGATTTCATTTATACGTAGCACCAATGAACTCCGCAATAGGTGCTCATATAGATTAACTTAAGCTAATGCTTCAAAATTCACTAAGCATACATCTATGCTACTAGTGTCACCAAATTAAATATTCTTGCCTACTTTGCATTTCTGGTATCTAATTGTGACAAAAATACACCACAATTACGAATATTTACGCAGACTTATAACAATGGTCTGTATCTTCATATCGTTGCTAGATGTTTAAATTGGTTGCAGTTAATGGCAGGCGAACCAATTTAACTATCCTTTGTGTCAACCTCCCACCATAGGTCAGTCTCCAATTCTAGAGGTCGACCGTGTCCCTTCGATACATAGCCAAAACTTAAATTAAACGAAGCACTGAATTGTTCCTTCACGGGACTTGTTTTCTCAGCTTCTTTAATTTTTTATTTTTCTTACTTTTATATTTAATTACTTTACTTCAGGTATAATTCATAAATTTTCAGAAAGGTCTCAAGACATGCATCAACACGTATAATGTGCGTAAACATTTTCCGTCACTACGGAATCTGATCGTCTGGGCTTCCTCATTGGAGAGGTCTTTCCTTCTCCTTTCTCTTTTTCTGGTACGTTATACAATCTTTGTACCCCTATCTATGCAGTGATTCTAGCTGTTTGATCTAATAATAAATGTTAGCATAAGTTATAATATACTGTGGGATATGACCAAATTGGTACTCTAATATACGATAGGCAGTTCACGTTAGCGTTACTGCAAATTGCACTTATCTCCGGGTTACGGTGCACAGGCAGTCACTTTGATGGGTCTGTTATTAAAGATAGTGTTTAATCGCTTTTGATTAGGGCTGAATATGTCCATCGAAAAGCTACAGGCCGGAATTGTGTACGGACGGTTTTAATGTAGAAAAGTGTCTGCGCACTCCGAAAATACGGATCCCCACTACAGCCATGTTGCTGCTTAGATGGGTTTCTTTCGAACCGCAGTAATGAAAATAATTCCGGGAAAGCACAAGTTTTACGCCTCTATTTCTTTTAGACTCACTACTTTTGATTTTTGTGTCAACCTTGTTCCTTAAGCTGGAGTCAGATTGAAAATTTCAAACGTGTAACTCGCGTTGACATGTAATATCGAATATACGCTTGTTGTATAGAGAGTGTTAGATTACCACCGCACACGACGCAAAAATCGGACGAATTTCTATTTTTCTTCGCGTATGCGTTCAATTTAAACTTGGGAAATTCTACTGCTGCCTGATTTGTTTTAGATTTTTTTTTATTTGTGAAGGCAAAAACGGAATTTCAAAAAAACGTTTATTGTGTAATTTGTATAAATGTAAGCTAATTTATATCAAAAACATATCAAAAATTTCAATCTAACTTTACCTTTACTTTCAGCTCACGGCAAGACCCAGTATGTAGTAATCATTAGAAAGCAATATAAGATTCAATAAAGTCGAAAACTGTCCGCGAAAGATTCGACGTCAAATATGTTGTTCGAATGAAATTTGTTATAGGGCTCAGCTTTCGTCCACCAAAACAGTTAACTATATTTTAAGAACCTGTATATATGTGCATTTCTGTACATTCATATGTAAATCGTTTCGCTTATAAGTAATTATAACAAAAACTCCGTGAGTGATGTCTAACCATTAGAGAGCAACAAGAAATTGATTAAGTGAACCTATCTAACTCTTTAAGTCACTAAATTGAGAAATATACGAAATATTCAGTCGGTTAAACATCGTTACACACCTAATGAAGTTTTATATTGGTTTTTACCAGTGTTATTACTTTGGAAGTCCCATTTTACCCTTTATCCGCTTACATCCATCAACACATTATATACCTAACCTGGTTTTGCCTTTGAAATGAAAAATCGCTAAACTATTTCAGAGTTTTCTCATCAAAAAGCTTTGAAAAACATGAAACCGCGGACTAATAAGGGTAACTGAGCTTCAAGCCAGTGAAAAGCAATTCGCAACCAACCACACGTTATGTACACTGCGCATCTTGCTGTATCTATTTTTCCTTAATCTGGGACTCCACACCCGCACCATTAGATCAGCGTTTGTGGGAGCCCCGGTCGCCCGTGCTTATACGTACGATGAACGTACTTCTCCCAAACCTTTTGGCAGGAAATTATAGGCGAGCGATGAGAACATGAGGACCTCCTGCACCATCGGCTTTGCCTTGTGATGATGATGAACTAATTTCGAAAAATACCTAAATCTTGATACATATATCCGTACACATATGCTACGTGCCATGGGGTCCACATTCTGCCTACTCTATGTGTTGTTTAGTGGATTTCCTAGATAGAACCACTCATACAAAAAAAAAGAAGGAAATAATAAAAAAACATCAGCTTCGTGTTATGAAACTTTTTTCACATCACCCGGCTCCCCATTTCGTGACGTTTTGACTTTGATCTGCAACTCATGGTTGCAAAGTGGTGCTCGGCTTCCTTTTTTCGGTTTTCGTGGGAAACCTTTTCGGTTAGATGTTCGACCGTGGAGCGGTCAACTCAATAGCGGTGCCATAATATTCTCATTAAGTTTCTCAGGAAAGGGTTGAAGGAGGAAGTTGCACACAGGCTGGGGATTCGACCGTACGTATAACCCGTAAGTCGACAAAATTAAAATCTCTCATGACTGGAATTGTGTGCTGCTTTAATGATACTGAGGTATGTGTGTAGTGGTCAGTTAATGTGCTGTAAAAATGTACCTATGCAAAAGCTTAATCCCTTCAAGGGTTCTATTAACAGTCCATTTTACAACTCATATGGGCAGAGGTGAAATTATAAAATTAATTTTCTGGAAGATCCCGAAGCACATTAAATTCCATTAAGGTAACCCTTTCGAGGTCCGGTCGTACCGTGTACGAGTGACAAATGAATTCAAGAATGGTAGTGGCATAGGAAAAACTTGCTTGAACACTTTCCCCCAAAATGGCCCAGGAATTAATCAGAGGATTTAATTAAAGGTGGTGGTGATAAACCTAAACTTTCAGCATTTCGGCATAATCACTTTATCCCTCGCTTAAATCTTTTAAAATTGGTCAGCATAGAGTGCATTCCAGTTCGATGATAGAAAGTCTGAAAAATCGCTGCACTTTGAATAATTTAGATTTATCTTTGGATTAATGTTGACCATCTCAGGCTTTAGAAAACAAGCACTGCAGGACATTTGTCTGTAGAGCTGTCAACTTTCTTCTTAGATAAATTTAAGAAATAGCCCGAGAAATTCCAAAGGAAGCAACGCAAGGATGCCTACCTATAACTGACCAAATGTAACGTGACACACGAGATAAATGTGGTAGAAAATTGCCAAATTATGTAGCCCCAAAACATCATTATTCAACTCGACTAAATCTATTTCTCTTATTTTATGTTCAAACACAGGCACATCATACGGACTGTGCCGTCTGGTCGCACCTTAAGTGAGTGTTGACCCAAGCCAACATAAAGATGTCGAATGGAACTCTGCTCGTATATATCTGTGCCGGAGTTCTTCCTGGGGCAGATTGTCTTGCCATACCGTACCGTGCCAATGCCAGTCGTTCGAAGGAATGTGCTCCCACATAGGAGCAGAAAGGGATGCGTTTGGCGGTAAACATTTGTTTTACCAAGAAAGCGAGGAAAAACGTGCAAGAAGAAGATTGTCCACTTTAAGTTGACAATTTCCTTCTGTTTGTCCGTGAGGTGAATATTTTGTTGTCCTTGTTCATTTTTGCTGTCACTGAACTAACTCTCCTGAACATCCTTTTGGAGTATAGAAATTCCAATGTTCAGGGAACAGTTCGAGACATTTTTCTGACTTACCGGGTACCTCACTGACTGTATGGAATGAACTGTATGTGGATTGTGGAGTTAGCGCAAGTAAGAACAATAAAGGCGGAAACTCACTGAGGAGGAAACACAACCTTAAGGTTTTAGCAAGAGCACAGAAAAGACGACAGGGAAAAGTAATCACGCGATTTAAAGGGATTTTCCGGTAGTAAATTACACGTATTTATCAGAATTTGTCGTGGTTATTCGTTTTAATAAATTTTCTGAAAGAGTCCTTTCTGGCGAACATTGATGTACTTGGTGAGGTGGAGGTTTCTATTTATTTCGACGGACTTTTGTATCATTTTATTTAAAAAATAAATAAAATACCGTGGAGTTAAGGTTCGTGAGAATTTTACAATTAATTTTCGATAAGTCACTACACTTTGTTGATTTTAAATGGCGGGAAATTAAATGAAACGCCCGGCTGCTTTGCAAAACTCATCAAAATGACTGCCAAAAGTTAACTTTGAAATTTTCTGTCAATTCATTAACAACCTAAAACAAAAAACGGATTCTCACATCTCCAAATTTTGTTTAAATTCTTTTGATTATTATATTTCCATCGTCCCTCATTAAAACCAATTTAGTAAATTTGTTAATGTGGAAATTAATTAAATAAACGGAAACCAAATAAAATAAGCCGCGAAGATGAGACTGAAATTGAGCACCACTTTTAGGCCCGCCAGGAGTCAACGGTTACCGAACCTTCTATTAACAGGCGCATGTTGTGGGGGACTTTCCAAGCCCATTTTCAAGAAGCATAAGATTTATGACAAGCTTTCACTGGTTTCAAAATTGGATGACATCGATTCGAGCTATATTCCTATTCGGCGACAGAAAAAATTTGTCAGAGTTGGCAAAATTCAAAACGATTTGAATGGCTTTTTAGGAGTTCGAAGAAGGAGACGATTTGGACGCAAAAGGATATCCGTTTTAAGAGAAAACCAATCACCATTTCCTTGTGAACTCGACAAGATATCTCAGTGGTCCGTTCCGATAACAAGGCCGGAAGATGAAGAGAATGCACTTCTGAACGGAGATTTCATTTACTTGGTTCGTTCACATTCCCAACAAAATTTTCAAAAATTCGAAGATCCACCGATTTTCTGCCTTCAATCTAATGTCGAGAGTATTGACAACTATCCTCAGCAACGACAGGTTAACAAGGAGGAGCCCCATTTAAATTTTTATGTTGAGAACTCTCGAAAAAACCAAAGTGACGAACAGTCAAATCCTCCGCATGTTGGAACAAACTCGGATGATGATTGCATCAAAGATGAGGACAATCTATTTGACAGTCTCTGCCAATCAGGACGGGTTTGTTCTGATAATCAGGGCAACGATTTGCTTTTCTGCGCGGAAATTCACCGGTCGGATATTATGTGCAAAGCGTATTCAGTCTTTATGGAATACTACTGTCAGTCTAAGGCAGAAAGTCACATCAGTCGGGACACGTTATGCATTGAGGCCGAAACTAAGTGGCAGGCCTTAACGCAAGAGGAACGGTTACCTTTTTTACTACAGGCCTACATTTCGGACTACATGCCGTCTTCAGTCCTGCGATAAATGAAAGTACTATATATTTTATTTGACGAGTTTTTGTTTTGTTCTATTTGAGAGTTTTCATATGTTCAATTTTCTGTTTTTTCTTTTTGTACGGTAAATTTATAGGATATATATTTAATAAGTGATTATTTTATGTAACACCTTACAGCGTCCAAGTGCGGTAAATATAATTTCAGAAAAACAAAATACAAACTTTTCATTTCCAGTATTTATAATTAACAAGGAAGGCTTCATTAGAATTATGGCTCTAGCCTTGGTTGCAACTGCCTTGAAGATTATACCTGGAGGATGAACTTCACAAATTCATTATTCTTTTTATACAAATAGTGCCGCAGCAGTGCGTGGCTGAATTTTAGAAATCTTACGTGAAGCCTGGAATGGTATTCTGGCGGCGCGCCTTACGGAAATTCCCTATTTTGTACTGATTCAGAATCAAGTTTTCTTTCACATGCCAAAATTGTATTGGTTACAGAATAATATTTACATAGCAACCAAACAAACTTTTGAAGCTCCTACGCTTGTCAAAGTCATATATTGTAATTATTTTTGGCATACAATCTAGCAGATCCTGGCTGTATTCAAATTTTGGCTAGAGCCGGCTATAGCTGGCTATAGTCATAATGAGTCGTTTAGTTGTTGGCTATAGCCAATTTTGAGCCAAAAATAAGAGCTAAAAATGATGAAAAATCATATCTGTATATGTCAGCTCAATTGTCAGAATTTGTTCAACTCTTGGCTGTAGTCGATTATAGCCAAATTGGTTAGTGCTCTGGAGGTGAAGCCGAAGTAGCATGCCGTTTGATTGTTTAGTTTTTGATGTCAAGTAACCAAAAAAATGTCTGAATTTTATTACTATATGGATAGCAAAAGTGAAATTTAATAAGCTCAAAGCGAAATATATTTAAAAAAAGACAATGAACATCCAGGCTGCAGTGGTGCATCGCGGTTCGATTTTGAATATTTCTTGTGCCGTTCGATTTCTTAATTCAATCCAATCTTTTATTATATTATAAGCTATTGCAACTAATTTACTTTTATTACTCGACATAATTCTTACAATGAAATTGAAACAATTTATGGAATGACGCAAGTTTGGCATTTACGCTTATCTCCTATAACATCAAGAATTTCTTAAACTCGATTTTTCAGGAAATAAAATTAAGCAATTTTTGTCTGCCTATCCCTAAAATATATATAGCTTAAGCTTTTCGAATTACTAAAGACAGAAAAGTAGCTCGTGGTGTAGTGGCGCGGGAATCACTTTCAGTTTGTTATATCAGTATGAAGTTCATGCTCTTCTATTAAAAATCAAAAATAACTTATCTGTTTAGTGGCACATGCTAAAATGTATGGTGTTTATCTGATAAGTGATATAAGCAATGAAGTGACCAAGACAATAATGTTCACGGACCTTGTTTTCCACTTAAAATGAATAAATGTCCATTTCCACGACTCTAATTAAATGTCCATAAAAACTCGCTCTGAGCGAATCGCTTACGACACGAGAATAGATCGCTTCTCTTAATATATAAGAAATATATAATACCCACACAAACACGTTTTGCGCATAACTTCGTTTTGACATCAATTTCGGTTCGTCTTAAAGCACTTTCACATCAAACACAAGTATCGAAAAAATGAAAACCGAAAAACTCAATTTATTCCACTTTAAAACAAAATGTTTGCTCCAATGATTATTAAAATCATGGGAAATAAGATAAACTAATAATTTTACTAATAAAATAGTAAATTTATCTTAGATTTTTAAGAAAAACACAACTTCTATGATTTATCGGTCGGATTTTTCCGCCGAAAAAGTTTTTCGGGCGATAAAACATAAAAGTTGTGTTTTTCTTTAAAATCTGAAACAAATATAACTATTTTCTCAGTAAAATTCTTAGTTTATCCTATTTCCCTGGATTTTATTAATAATTGGAACAAAAATCTTGTTTTAAAGTGGAATAAATTGAGTTTTTCGGTTTACATTTTTCTGTTCTTGTTTTTGATGTGAAAGTGCCTTTAAGATCTAAAGCAATTCGCTATCGAGAGAGAATCCCGAGTTGATAAGTCGAGAATCATGTTCCTTTTACTACGCTGCTGGTAGTCTGTTTTCCGTTCGATATCGAGTTCGATTTCGAAGTTTAAGCCAGAGATTATGATTTGCTAGTACATCGTTTTCGAATCATGTTTAGTTCCCCGACGTATATCATTGCATATGGTTTTCACGTGAGTATGAGTGCGTATAGGGAATACAGACGGAATCAAGATAAAAGGTTTATTAAAAATTGCAGTTTTGTTCTGAATGCACTCCGTTTAATCTTAAATATATACTAATTACAAGGGCATGATTTGCTAAACAAAAAAAGCAACATTTTTATATTATATAAGATATTTGCATAACCACACATTTCACTAGACTCCTAAAATTTCAGGGAAATAGGATAAACTAAGAATTTTACTGAGAAAACAGTTGTAGGTATATTTATTTCACATTTTTAAGAAAAAGTTTTTCGACCGATAAAATCAACGAATTCCCGACTCGACCTGATGTAGGGAAGGCCGCAATTTTTTTTTAGAAATTTACTGGAAATTTTTTCCTTTGAATTTTTGTTTATTATTGGATGCCGATAACGGCAGACATTAGGTCTGTTTGATGAAAACTTCGGGTAGGGCTAAACCGGGCTAGACTATCTTGTTTTTGAAAAACCTACGACTACCTCGAGCTTACACTAAAAATTCTTCTCTTCTGACATTTGTCAGTTGAGAACTGTCACTTGCAATTTTTTGCTGTAGGGGTATATAAATTACTTCTTGAACAAAAATAAGTAAAAATTAAAAAAAAAAATAGCTAGAGCACATTTTATTTGTCTTCACCCATTTTATAAATAACTTTTCAATTAATTATATTCAGGAGAACTATCAGAGAAATGTCATTACACACACTAGGTTTACCCCATGATACAAAGATTAACAAGTATGGCCGGAAAATCTGTCAATTGGTTGCTTGCCTCCTTTGGCGACAATTGCCAGAAATTTGTTCGTCTAATTTTCAATCGTCCTTATTACAGTGAAAAAAATTTTCTATTTGTAAATTTCTTTGCTTTCTCATTAGCACATAATTACTTTTCCCGAAGTGATTTAGACGAAGAAACTAATGTTTTGTTAAATTTTTTAATATATTCAAAACGTATTTTAGTCAATAAAATACGAAAAACTCAAAACAAATTCGCTTGAATTGACTTTAGTCACCTCATGACGTAGCAACACAAAAAATTCCTCTCGAATAATAAATAGCTGTGTTCTTTTGTGTACCTTGTTCTAGAACTCCCATAATACTGGAGAGAGCAAATAGCTCCGTCGATTGAAGCGAACTATTTGTACTGTTCGCTTCATTTAAATCTTTCTATGAAAATGTATAAGGCGTTCTTTTATGTATTTTTTGTTCTATCTTTGTATCATGGGTTTACCCGGTGTTTTAAAAACTTGTTCGATTTACGCAAAAACCCTGGGTAAATATTGGAGGGGAAAATTTACACGATGCTGTCCACAGTGTTTTCATCGAACAAACCTACTATATCTGAAAATAACTCTAGCAGGCCCCTGACTGAATAAAAATTCTGCCGAAACATTTTCTGTAAATTTCTAAGAAGAAATGAATGCTTATTGCTCATTTACGCGTCTACGCTCATAAAAATTGTTAGTGACCCAAGCACCCGTTGTCGGCCTTTAATAATACATGCCACTTCAGAGAAAAAAATTTCCAGTAAATTTATAAGAAAAAATTGCGGGTTTTCCTACATCAGGTCGAGGCATCGTTGATTTTATATTGGAGCGAAAAGTTGCTGGTTTGTCCCGGCATCAAGATGTCCGAGTCGAGCCATCGTTGATTTTATATGCTACCGACGCTTTACTGGCTGTTCTACTTGCCTTTGGATGTTAATAGTTTGGCTATGCTCTTACTGCTTATCACTTGAACCGTCCATACTTCAGGTGCAGAGCTTTTAGCGACTGAGGGTGAGCAAAACTGCTCAAAATGGTCCAAGTAAAGCCATTTAACATTATAACAAGCAAGCATTTTCGCAATCACTATATAGTTTTATGCACAAATGAATTAAACAGTTCTCTTTCTTCAATAAGCAGAACAGAATGTTCTCGTTAATATATGGATATCCAAGAATAAAATATGCAAAAAACCCCAGTTATTACAAAAAGCAAAATTTGGAATTTTAGCAATAATAGCTGTATTCGACATAAATCGACCTATACTAGTTCAGCTTATGCCATAAAAAGTAGGATCTGATTCTCCTGGTTCTATTACTAGTTTCAGGCTGCAAATTTGAAAGTTGAAGTAGGATGATCCTGGGAGTATTGTTGCAAAACTGCAGCGTCCTAGGGCCAAAGCAAATGCGTACAAGACAATAACAACTCCCTAGAACGTGTAGCAATCTATTTGCCATGCATGCGGATCGGAATGGTAAAATTTTTAAAAAACTTTAAAATTGCTATTTTATTCAAAAAACGATTCTAAATAAAAAAAGTCTTTGATGACCAACCTGTATATGTAAGGATGCGAAAGGGAAAGCGAAAGGAGCTTATGGTGGACACATCGCTATATCCAATAACATGTGTCCCATTATTTTTATTATGCAAAATTTTGGTTCAAGAGCTAGCAACAAAAGAGCATGAATTTGTCTATGATGAATGGGTGAGTGAAGAAAGTTATCGAACTATGTTGCACAATATTCGCGCACATGTTTTGATGTCGTAACGTGTCTTGGAACAATTTGTATTTTTATACCTTAGATGAAATCATAGGGTATACTCGTTTGTAACGCACTGAAATAATGCTACTAGAGACAAATGGGTTGGACACCCACGCATAATATTAAAAGTTATTTTGTTTTTTTCATGTCGGTCTGTCCGTCCGTGTGTTCGTCCTCACCGTAACTTGAGAATGCGTTCACTTAGGGAACTGAAATTTTGACACGGGCTTTTAAAAAAAAAACGAAGTATAAGTTCGAAAATGGGACAAATCGGGCAACTCCTTCGTAGGATTGTATTCAAAAAATTCAAAAATTCTTTTCATGGATATTCCAATGTCTCTAGCACCATCGTTTGAAATGTTTTCAATACAATTTTCTGGTAAATTATAAGCAAATCATTATCAGAAAATATGGTATAATATCAGGAATAATTATCAAAAAAACTTCTAACTGAATTTTTTAATAATACGCTTATACACTCTCAATGACATTGAATGATATCAGATAATATATGGCCGTTACGAGAATTGCAAACTCGCAATTGAAAAACCATTACATAATTTGATCTCAGACATTTGCTAAGTGCTGACATCTTGCAACTGAACTAGAAACTGTAAATATGGTAAGTCCGGGTAAGTAGACCAGCTTTGGAAATTATTGAATATATTTCCAAAAGACTAAGAACGAAACAATTCAAACTTGCATTAAAATTTGTATAAACTAAATAGTTGGTTATTGGTTGGACATTAGAAAGTCTGAACGGCTTATGTTTAGATCTTAACAGTTTGGGTGAAAGTTGTATTCTTCAAAATTTATGAATTAACTATAAATACTGAGCTACTGCTGAAATGGTGAAGAAAATACTTTGCTTATGTATTGAACATATTTTTCGTAGAAATTTGTCATTAAACGGTAGCATAAGATTGATTAAAGTATTTAGCTATCTATAAATAAAAAAAAATTTGTTTATATTTTTCCAGCGCACTTTTGAACAACAATTATTACGAGAACTCCATTAAGAAATATTCCCAATTTTAGCTTTTTGGCTCAACGCCATCTCCAGCACTGTCTAAAATAAGTTGATGTATGGTGAAAATCCGAACTTTTATATTGAAACACTACGAATGACTTGCTTAATTTACCCATCTAGGAAGTTCGAACTTGTCCTTTCGTTTTTCATGTATAAAATTTCAGCCCGATAGATCAACGCGCTTTTAAGTTATCGTGCGGACAGATGGGCGGACAATTGGGATGACAATGGAAGAATATATGTTGATTTCCATGTCACTCAATGTTTTCATTGTTCTGGGAATTATTTGACTGAATATGTTTCTTGGGACAGATAATTAGAAGAGCTGCTATAACAGTTGTTGCACGGCGGTGCAAGTTTTCAAACATCAAAAATTCAACAAATTTCTGTTATGTACTACAAAAATTATAAATTAATTAAATACCTATGTATATATGCCTAACCGGCATTCGCTCCCTCTATATTCCGCCTAATTGGCTATTAATTAGTTCTTTTGTAAATTCAACAAGACCTGAAGGGTCGGTCCGTCCATAGACCTAAGCCAAGTCCACTCGTTCGGTGTTCATTAAGTTAAGCCCGTTCATTTTCATTTGAAATTCGGAGTAAAAAAATTTCTCCGAGATAAAAAATTTATTCGGTTATTTGAAAAAGAATCTTTCTCGCCCTTAATTGGCTGTAATTACATTCAGAATAATTCTATTATCAACGATCCTTGGCCAGGAGTGGTTCCTTCTTTCGAACCTTCTGATTATCGCCGCTAGTGGTATACTGTGGTATGTACCTTTGCAGGCTTCTAGTGGGACAATTTTTCACGCTTTTTAAGGATATTTGCAATTTCAGTTTAGTCTAAATGAACGAAATGCGATTAGGGATCCCACGGTTGGCACATCCATGCAAATGACTTCGATCTCATAAAAGCCGTAATGCTGTGCAATGAAGTAGAGAAAAATTAATTGTTGTAGCAGATTACCTTAATTTTAATGCAGCCGGATGTATGTATGTTTATATTACAGAAAGAAGCCGAGATCGAGATGGTAAATGCATTCGGGTGTGATTTTCGATGTTTTTAAGCAATTTCCAAAGGAAGAAGCACATTTTAGTTTTGTTAAATGTTTTATCTTTTTGAAATGTCACGTCCTGGAAGCATTTGCCAAGTGAAATAGCATACAGTCTCTGGAATATATTATGAATATATATTTGCACATACGTATATATACCATACAGATTTTATGTTAAGTTATACCGTTATACGCTTATACTGTGGCATGAGGCCTTGAGGGAAGTGTTTCCTTTTATAGTGACTACATATACGAGTAAACGTGTGCGCTGTAAACTATTGTGATATAAATGTTCCCTGGAACCACAAAAGAGATTATGCGGAAATTATTTTCGTGATTTGTGAAACACGTATGACTCGAAGAGATAAATTCACTAAAATAAATATACGACTTGCAGTCGTGGAAACTATTGTCCTCCCAGTAACCCGGCGGATTTGGGGCGTCGGCCCGATTTCACTCCTTCAGACGGCTTAAGCGAATCCCAGTGTTGGTGTACTCAGTCAAATGTGAAATCCTTCTCTTGCAAGTTTTGTAATTTTATAAATGTAGCTGTTTATTTCATCGTGTACGGCCGGTAGGAGGATGGTTTGAATGCTTTCGCTTTATGTAGTTTACGTATAGTTATGATGGTTCCTTCTGATTTATTTTAATTATTTCGCAAACATATAAATATACATTATTGTATTTATATGCATGTATATATGTGGGCAAGAAAAGAGGTTGTGAGAGGTTTCCTTTCCTACCTCACATTATGCATATACTTACTTACGAAAAGGCAAAGTGTTTTGTATTAAAAATCTCTGACAGAGAAACCAAAAGTTGTAAGGCTTAAGATGTATAGGGCGAGTTTCAAGCCGAGAACTTGACGGATATATCTATACGTTCATTTTAGATTTTTCTTTGATATTAGCATCTTTAGATTTACTAAGAATATTTATACCATTATAACTGATCTTTCGTATTTTACCATATCATAAGTTTCAAATTAAATTCCACAGAAAGAGATCTAGAAAAATACTATGAATCTGCCAACTATCCACTTTAGGCAAAAAATCAAACTCAATTAATCCTTAAAATAATTTTAGCCACACTTGATCACTTTTTATTATCGATTCACTTCTTGTTTTTATTAGAAGTGCGTTTTGGATCGTAGTTTTGCATAAATATCCACTTCACAGACACTACTTTAGTCATTTTGCTCCACAGACTGTTGCTTTTGAACTTGTAAAAGTAGTAAATTTGATGAAACAAATTGTAATACAAGTTTTAAATTCCAAAAAAATTCCAAAATGTACGTAGTTCCCAGATGGTGGTACTTTGTGGACCCCGTGCTTTTACTTTTGTAAATGCGGATGTGTGTGATCTTGTAATAAATAAATTCTTCTGCGATATAGCTTAAATTTCATTTATTCTGGATTTCTTGAAACAAATCGAATGAAAGTATTTAGTTTATTCGTAATAATCAAAGGGATGTGTATTCAGGTGTATTCTATAATCCAATAAACCTAATTTAATAAGTAAATCTAATCGCCGGATTAATTAATTAATTAATTTCATATAGCCAAGTGAAAGGCTTTTCTATGCTCAAGCATCACAAAAGCCAGCTGTACACAGTAGGTATGTACGTTAGCATTCTGTTTTTCCCATCTATTCCGTTCTGTTTTCGTGATCAGTGCAAGTGATTTTGTTAATGATTTATACTATGGGTGTTCCCGGTCGTGGCTTTTGAACTTCAAAGCCTGAGTTATTGAAAGCAGCAAATAGGGATAACACTATTGTAGTTTGTTTTTTTACCTCGCTATATCGGTTACTGCTGCTAGTGGCGCCCATATATTTGTGTTGTTATGTGTCACTCTTTTTTTGCTTCTGTTTTTGCTTTGCAGAATTTTATATTAGAATTCTGCAGCATTCATGGATTGAGAGCTAATCGATTTTTGGTGTACCACCACCTTAAATCCAAAAATTCGGGATTCTTGTACTAACTGAAACCAAGGTCGTTTCTGACGTTGATATTGTATCACGTCCCTGGCTGCAGCTTGGTGCCTTTTCTTTGTCCACATACGGAAATTGTGTTCTATATACGGAATGAGTTCGCCATTACCGTCCTGAAAGATATTCCTTCCGAAAATGCAGAGTTAAATTGCATCCTTTCCTTTATCGCCACCCAAATATGTCTGATGGCGACACGGTATCCGTATTTAACAATATCTCCAACAATATTGATCTTTTGCTTCTGTCTCCCTCTCTCGAAATCGTCCTGGCAGGCCATTTTCATGTGTTAACATAAAGTGGCTCCGACGTTCTTCGATCACAAGCTCTGCGGGTCGATTTGTTGAGCTTTTCGGTGAATTTTTTAATTTTCAACAGCTAGTGGATGCACCCATCCGTATTCCTGATGCAGCTGGAGATAGAGCTAATTTACTAGATTTGTTTCTAGCATCTCACCCCGACAAATATTCCATCTCATTCGGTTCCCCTCTTAGTAATTTAGACCACTGCTGTCCAGAACTGAAACAAGTCTACATGACTGCATGCAACATCTGCAAGTCCATTATTCAGAGAGAAAACTTCCTTTTTGACCAGAATGTTAGACAAAGAATCTTGGCAAGCCGGAAAGGCAGCGAAGGTTTCTGGTTAAAACCATCAGCAAAAACTTCAGCAGTTCCTCTATAACTTCACTATTTAATAATAGGGTGGTTGTTAACTCTCTGGATAAAGGTAATATTTTGACCGCTAGATTCGCTTCAAGTTCTTATCTTACACCCACTTGACAGACACCGATTTGCATCTGCCATGTGGATGTGTTCAAGAGCCAATACGAATGCGTACGAGATATGTGCTCTCGCCCCTGTTAGTTTAAGCCGCGCCTCTGCGCAAACTATTCTACTTGTCTTATTCGACAGGAAAATATCCAACTGCTTGGAAACAAGTTCACGTTCGGCCTATTCCTAAGAAAGGAGTAGGCAGCGATTCCTCTAATTATCGAGCAATTGCAATCACTTCGATTCCTTCAAAGGATTTTGAATTTACCAATAACTCCAAATTAATGAAGTATCTAAAATCCAATCAACTCATCAACGATTACCAATATGGCTTCAGGACTGGACGCTCATCTGGAAACTTGCTGACTTTTCTTACGGAATGTTGAAACCATAGCTTTCACGCTTTTGGTGAGTCCAAAATCGTTGTCTTAGATATTTCAAAGGCCTTTGATAGAGTCTGCCATCCAGCCCCTTTAGCCAAACTTAAACAATTGGTTTCTCTCCTCTTCTTTTGTTATGGATTGTTTATTGATTGGTCGCCAAATACAGGTTGTATTAGATGGCGTTATATCCGAAACTTACCATGTAAATGCCGGTGTGCTCCAGGGCTCTAATATCTCTCTTCTTAATTTTCATTAATGATATATTCTCCCTTAATGTTAATTCCATCCATAGTTTTCCCGATGACAGTACACTTGATTTCGCTTACTCCTTTGATACTCTTGCGGGACTCCAGAGGAAGTGCCACATCTATCAAACGAAATTGCATGATTGGACCATTAAATAATGAACTTGCCAATATCCTTGCTTGGGGCAAAACGAATCGCGTCGATTTCAATGCATCTAAGTTCCAAAGCTGTCTCATCTATTTAAATCAAGATCATATCTTTTCCGTTCCCGTTTCTTTTGATGAAGCATTGATTTACCCTACACCGCCTTTATGTTTTCAGTAAGTTAAGCTGAACAGATCACATCTTCTCTCTTGGCAAAGAAGCATCGAAATGTCTTGGATTTCGGAAAATATGTAAGAAATATTTCAGTCCATCGAATCTAGCGCTCCTCTACAAGTCCTACATCAGACCTAGAATGCTCATCGCCAATTTGGCATTAACATGTGATGTCAACATACTCGAGCACCGCCGCAACGTTGGATGCCCCTTTATCGCTACATGCATGGTCAATATGCTGATGAAATATCTAGTCTGATCCCTTGTAGAATGATTCCTGCACGCCATCCTCGCGGTGCAAAACGGGGACATCCTTTTATCCTTCAAATAACTTTCTGCTATACAGTTAAGTTCTGTGACGCTTTTCTATTCCGTATTGTGTGAATGTGGAACAGTCTACCATCATCTGTCTTTCCTCCTGCATACAATCCGCGAAAGTTTAAGAGTGACATACATCAGCACCTCCGCCACTATCCTCATGTTCCCTAACTCATTTCACTATCTCCTTTCTGCCAAGCTATGCTTTGCATCAAAGGGTATCCCCTGAGCTCGGCTTAATAATATAAAAAAAAGTAAGTTAGTCGGCATTCTCTGCAACCTTTTTGGTCTTGTTATAATCTTGGACCATTAATGACTTTTTGTGGTCTTTTTGGGAAACGGAATCATCAGAGTGTTCAGTGGATAACACATGTACAATATTTCCGTTTTTAAGAACATATAGTATCATTATTACCATCGAAAAATGCAAATTTTGAAGATATTTGAAGACTCCTTGCAATTTTTAGCTCGTATTATGTATCAACGTTAGATTTTCTAACAGTTCCGAGTAAGGTTAGAGTCTTACTCAGTAGGAACTTTGCAAGCTCTACAGAAGTAAAAAGTTGTCGGTAGTAGTAAGCCTGTATACCATGAATTGATCCACATAAGTTTTTTTTACAGCGCCATTGCCTTGGTTTACCTCAGTTTTACCATTGTTAATTTGCAAACTATTCAAGTGTGATGTTTCCACCTTAGCAAAAGCTCATATATTAATGCCAGTGACGGTTTCGTCTTGATATATTGTCTGAATGGGAGCTTGCTTCGAAATGCGATGAGCTGCTTATCAATACATAGTTACATTTTCGTGAAGTCCAAATACCTTCTTAGAATTTTCAACAAAAAGGTCCCATACATTTCTTATTTCTGCTAACTTATCCTGGGTCTTTCTATCTGTTCTACAAGTTTTGCAATTGAATCGTAAGTAGCGCGAAATTTTGCTTCAAAGATTATGAAGTGTTGATTACGGTCGATAAACTTTACATCACATTTGATCCACAAATCTTTTACTTCTTTTGCCCTATGAACCAAAATCTCACCAATTTTATAAAGAGATCTTAGAGTTAACGAAAGAATCCAGATGCTTATAGACAATATTCATTAAAAACAAGTAAAAAAGCTAAGATTGATCTAACACTAATTCTTATGATACCAGAGATGCATGTCCGTATGTATATTCGAATGATCCCCTCTCTGTGCAAATTTAATTATTGAAGTAGTTTTTCGTATATATTTCTAGAACGGTTCGGCGGACAGTAAAAGTGATTATAACCAATTTCATAGGATTTCGTATTATGAAGAACTTTTCAGTAAAATGAAAACGTTTAGGACTGATTGTTTTTACAGCATAGGTACGTAAAACACTTAAACTTTTATATGGAGAGAATTGCCTGATTTATCCTACTTTGAAATTATATTTACTATTTCTATGAAAATGCCATGTACAAAATTTTATCTCTCTACTCAGGCAGTGTCCAAATATATAGTGAAAAACGAGAATTTTGTATGGCAACCGCAGAAAAGAATTACCCGATCTGTCCCATTTTTTAGCTTATATTTACTTCGTTTTTTGTTAAAAGTCGGTGTGCAAAATTTCAGTTCTCTAAGTACCCGCGCTCTCGAGTTATCGTTGGGACAGACAGACAAACAGATGGACATGCAAAATTCAAAATAATTTTTAACATTATACGTCGGTGTTCAATTTATTTTGCGCTACCAGCATTATTTCTGTGTGTTACAAACGGAATGACAAACCTAGTATAGGTACCCTATGGTTCCATCATCTAGGATATAAAACTATTTTCAACAAAAGGGGTCACGTTTACTTACCTGTCTCATACATGCTATGTAATTCCATATTCATACATTGATGAAAATTTTTACAAATTTCTCTTTAACTTGGTAACGTTCCTCTTTACCTTGGAGCCTAATATCAAGTTCTTAAGAAAAATTACAGCAGTTTAATAAATTACATATCTAACAAAAGTCCACCAGTCCAGTAATAATTCTCGAAATACGCGTCTTACTCACGAAATTCGATCAATTAGTCTCCTCTCATTTTCTTAAGTATGCAATAAAAATAGTACCACCTTTTACTCTCTGTTTAATTCAATTTCCCCCGGGTTCTTCGTTTAAAAAGAAACCATCCTTTTTCATCTCCATCCTGTCTGTCGTTGAACACGTGTCGATATAAATGTGAGTACTGAGTACGTTAAAGAAACGAGGACTTTGCCACGGTATAGTGACAAACTTTCAAGTACCTTTGCCCGTTTTCCTTACATATACAGAGGCAAGCGGACAGAAAAACCAGAAAAGTTTTCTGGAAAGAAAAAGTTTTTCTAACTTCAATAAAAGTTGGATGGGAATTTTGTTTTTTACCAATGCATATCTGGACGAGCTTTTTAAGAAGTTTTCCAGGCTATGACCGCGTCTTTATCTGCCCCCCCCCACCCCTTCCCCAAAACACTGAAACTGATGTGGTACACCTACACTACTTGATTCCCTGAAATGAAGGTTGCGACTTTTTCTTTTTTTTATGCTTCTTTCGCTTGCTGTAATTGAAAATATTTGTCTGGATCAATTAGACGAGGAAAATGAATTAACGATGGAAGTGGGCTTAGGAAGCTGTGGTCGACTTGGCATCAGACTAAATTGCTTTTAAAAAATGTTTTAGTAATGTTAATACAAAAGTCAAGTTACAGTGAAGTATGTACACCTTAAAACATGTCCCAACTTGAAAAAGATTGCCCATTACCAGCTCCTTTAAATATACGCCTATGGGGATATCGCAGCGCACAACAAAGCTTCTTCCATTCCTCCAATAATACACCGCTGTAAAATGACGGTTTATTTCGAGAAAAATTCATTCTAGGTAGTTTTTGTCCTGTGCACGAACAAAAGGAAAATGTCCTGAGGAATCTCTACTAAATAAAAGTACAATGCTGAGAGGTGGAAATTAGATGTCATCGAGGTGTCATTTGCCACGCTCGCTCCCAGTATTGTCGCTGGTGAATGTGAAAATTGCTTCTGGTGTTTATTTGTACTTGAATCTATGGAGATTTTTTAATTTTCGACTTTTGTTGAGGAGGCGGACATTAGGAAAGCCAGGAGGAAAGAATGGAATTGAAAAGCACAGCACATGAGATTGTGTTCCCTTACAACACGTCTCAATAGCTTCTATGGCGATGTCACTTCGCATTCCAGGTTCATTTACTTCGCAGATGATAGCAAAGAATGGTAAAATATTTGAAAGTCATATTTTCTTCGCAGGTAAATTTAAAAATGGAGGTTTGTATCAGCCGCCTGAAGGGATTAAATATCTGCAGAGCCCTAGATGGGTTAGAGAAGGACGAAGAAGGTGTGCGATTCTACAATCTTCTTAAATACAGCAGCAGTATGCGTTGTCCGATAGTGAGTTCACAGATCTTATTTATGATTGAGACTGGTTATGTAAACGTTGCATGAAGAGATTGTCTGTTTATCGACTTGAAACCTACTAGATTCATGCGGGATATACGGGGAATAAAATTCAAATTCATAAGAAACAAACGCTGTGTTTAAAATGCGCATTCGATTGATTTTACAAAAACACCTGAAAACTTTTTCACATTTCGAATCTGAATTCTGCTTTTTGCAACTTGTAACTTCCTCTGCCCTTGTAGGAACTGAACTCGGAATAGAAGACCTAAAGTATCTACTTACCGGTTAATTAGAATTAAAGTAAAATTTCAAAAGTTGTAGGACAAATAAATATTGGTTTAATTGCAAGTATTGGATTTCTTGGAACGTATATATTAAATAAATTGTATATTTTTGCGTTAAATAAGAAATTACAGCCGGATGTACGAACTGATGATACCAGGTCTCTCCTTCGTTTTGTTATCAACTCCTTCGTCATCAACATATTCCTAGTGAAAAACTTACTGAAGCAGGACATTATGTTTGATAAGTGAAATTTAAACATAAATAAAAAAGTTTTTAATTGGAACGCAAAAGGCCTAAGGGGGTTAACGCAGCTGGTAATATTTTCTTTTAGTATGAGAAAATTTGTTCATGCTCATGTGGCTTTCCCAGTAAGCAAGGCTCTCAGATTCTGTTACGAAATTAAAACGAGTGTCATTGGAATTCATCCAATTTTGGAAAGGTACCTACTTAGCGATGTATTGTATATTAAACTTTAGTACATTGATAGCATTGTTCTTTAATAGAATGTACTGTTTAAAATAAATGAAATTACTATTAAAAATTATTATCTCATATATTTGAATTTAATATTTAATAAAAGTTGATATGAAATTTATTAGCTGAGAATATTATAATATATTGTATTAAACTGTATTATTATAGTACAAAATATATTTATTCTTAATAGAAAAATTATTAAAACGCATTAATATATTTAGAATATTACAATTTAATAAGTTTTGGTGTTGTAATATATACAATACCAAATATATTAAATTCTACTCCCAAATTTTCAACCGTGCACATATACAATATAAATTATTTGAAGATGAAGGCCAGAGACTCTCTTCTAATAAATAGGCATTGCACTCTATTTTCGTAGAACTTAGTTATGATCTTGAGCAATTCAATAACCGACAAATTTCTTCACATCAACACTAGGCTAAATTCATTGTTGATTGCTCGTCTCGTCCACTATCACTTTCCGTGCAAAGCAGGATATTATTTTTGTTTCGCGTGGGGTTTGAAAGAGGTAAATGTTGGTGAATTTTTTAATATTGCTCAAAATGTACGAAAAAATACACCCCACACCCAACCCTCCTGCTCTTCTAGGGTTCTTTAAGCTAAAATTTTGATATTATCAGGGCTAGTAGGCATTGAGCCCAAGAAAATTTCTTTTTTATATAGTAGTAACGGTGAGGTCTCCATTACCAAATTATATAACTTGAATTATATAGACTAGTACTCGAAACCTCCCTGTAACCACTATAAACCCCTTATAGAGCTTAAATGGAGGATTATATAAAGGTTATCGTGACTTGATTTAGGTAACGTTATATAACTAAAAGTTTTTTTTAAATGAGTAACAAAAATATTCTAGTTACCTTAATATAACTTCTTATATAACCCTTATATAACCCATGGTGCTCTCGAGTAATTAATTTGGTCATAGTCGCGGTTGCAGCAATGTTTCAGTTATCTTTATAAACTTTGTATATAATAGTTATGGAAATGGTTCCACAACGCTTAAAATTTTCTCAGACTGATTACTTTTAGTGATTGAAATGTTAGGGAAATTACTTTTCGTTACCTTTATAAAACAATGCAATGCAAATATTTACGACATGGAATTTGGATATTTTTTGTATTGCATTTTTATAATGTAATATTTTTACATTTTAGAATTACAATTTTTTGGTATGTAGGTACGTGATGAAATTCAGCTGCAATTAAAATTTACTGTGAATATATAAAAAATACAGACCCCTCCAAAAATTAGCAATTTTTAATAATTTTAATTAAATATAACAAAATTTAAAATTTTCACTTAGGTGACATTAATTCATACAAATTACATAACATAATTTAGAAATGTTATGTACCTAAAAAGATGTATTTTCTCCATATAAAAATAAAACGGAAGCCATATAACTGCAATTTAAAAAATTGGCTTAACCGACATTTTCTTTTTTATCTGCAATGAACAGATGAAAAAATGGCGGCTTGTACTTAAATGAACAAATTACCATTATAAAACTTCAAGTAGTTTTATATAAACTGAATGACCCTTATAAAACTTCTAGAAATATTATATAAACTAAAGGCACTACCATGCTTCGTAAATGGTCCTTATATACCCTTTAGTCATAATATGTAACCTTTTGTAATTTTCTATATCTTAATTATAGTCACAAAAAAACAGACGTTAGTGTTCTTATATACCCTTCGGTTATATTATGTTATATAAATAAAAACAGTTTTATAATGGCTCCATTGGTCACTAAAAGTAATTTGTTTTTATAAGGATCACCGTAGTTACTAAATGGCCACCAACAATTTTACGATATTTTATAGTGGGTATATGTATTACCGAAAGTTCCAAAAAAAAAACTTTCTTATGTACCTTCTAGTAATGGTTACTCTAAGTTATATAGACCGGTGATGGAAACATTTTCATCACCAACTTATATAAAAACTCTAATATAACTACGTCACCAATTGGTAATTTTATAAAACTCTTATATAACTGAGTAACCATTATATACCCCTTATAAAACTACCCATCACCTTCAGTCACCAAAAATTGGAAAAATTGTTACTTGGGAGCTATAGATAATAGAAAACTGCAACTTCTTTCATTAGTTCCATAGTTGCTGGGAAAATAACCTTTTGTTTTAACTTCGTAACAAAATTTGAAGCCGAAGTTAAATTATTTTAGCCCACCACTGCATTATTTAATTGAAACTTGAACTTAAGTTCAAGTAAACATGCCACTGGGCATTGCCGTCTTTATGTTCCAGCCCGTGACACAAAATGATTTAGCTACTTGCAAAAGTATCAGAGTGGTACGATTTCGTACTTCTCTTAGCATTTGTTGTTATGGAAAAATACATTACTTTCTACTTCAACTTTCTGTATAGTATAAACAAGCCTCCGTACTAAAATTTCGATTCAGGCATTTTGTTGATTAACTCTTTCTGCATTTAACAGTATAAAAATCTAAGTACTTTGTTTAAAAAAATTGTTAATATTTTTTCACTCAAACATAACACTACACATAAAAATGAGAAAATGTGTTGGATTCTATTGCCTTTATATCAGCTTTCATTTCTCTGTGTTTTATCACAGAGATATGAAAGTTCACTTCAAAGTGGGAGCAAATATTTGTTAAAAAAGATCTTTTTTGTTTCAAACTGCTTTTCTTTTGAAAATAAATAAAAACCTAATGCATAAATTATACTACCATAAAGGCAACAAATTTGCCTATGAAATAGGCTATTATTTGAATTACCCTTAGACTATAATTTAAATGTTATGAAGAGCTAAACACAGAATACCGTTGCCGCGCTATCGTTTCACAGCGCAGTGAGGTAGCGAAACTAGCGAAAATATGACTCGAATGTGTGGCTCTGCTGATTCATTGATTAAAAAATACTTTGAGTCATGTTTGAAATGACAAAACTGAATTGTTTAATATGGAGGGTGGGAAATATTTTTAAATTGATGGAAGCATTATGGGATAACATAAAAAAATTATTAACATTGTTTTTTTGGCCTACTTATACTTAAGAATTTACTGTGTGTTAAACGTTGAAAGACCCATTTTTTTCATATAGGTCAAGAGGCAAGCACAAAGCTCTGATTGCTGTCTAGTGTGTTTTGTGGTATGAAGGCAACAGAATTCAACACATTTTTCTTTTTTTATTTGTAGAGCTTTGTTTGGGTGAAAAAATACAAACAATTTTCTTAAAGAAAGTACTTAGATTTTTATACTGGTAAATGCACAAGGAATTAAATAACAAAACTCCTGAATCTAACTTTTAGTACGGAGGCTTATTTACATTATGCAGAAAGTTGAAGTTGAAAGCCATGCATTTTTCCATAAGAACAAATGTTAAGAGAAGTACCACTCTAATACATTCAAAGAATTCGATGTCAAGGCCTGGAACATAAAGACGGCAATGTACTGGGGCATGCGAACGAAGCTGCCATAGCCACTTGGACCATGACCTGCACGTCATCACATGTACAAGCCAAATACAAGAAAAGCTTTTCAAAACAGCTTTAAAGCTGTTCTTGGTATAAAGAACTTGCACAAGTGGAAGCATCAGCCACTCAGCCACTGAGAAGCTCTGGCCCCCGGCTATATAAAGCACGCCAGTTGACCACCGAGATCAGTCTAGTCAGCGAGCTCGAAGAGTTTGGTGGTTAGACCAAATTTGGTAAGACGCTAGCGTTGCGTGAAATTCCCGCACTAGTGCAGACCTAGCTCGCCTTGTGTGTAATTCCCGTGCATTTTTCCTTCATATTATATTGAGGTTTGCGTGTAATATCCCGCTTCAGTACTTTTCTTGGTACACCTTAACATCTCGCTAGTACGTCATGTGACATATCCCCGTACTTGATATTTGGTATGTCGTACCATTTGTCCCAGAATTTTCCGTTTTAAGGTTCGTGTGCAATATCCCATCTTAAGATTACTGTACGCCGAGTGAGACATCCCCGAACTATCCGCCGTTTTCCCAGATAAGTGCATGAGAATTAAAACATTGATACGCCGTGCGAGAAATCCCCGTACCCCTTCTAAAAGTAACGAGGTCTGTGTGAAAAATCCCGACTTTTTAAATATTCTCTCCTTGGTACGTCACCTTGTCTGTCTCGCTCAGGTTATTATAGTGGAACGCCGTGCGAAGTTTCCCCGTACCACTACATAGTCTCTACCTATACAGAATATCAGCTATGTAGTTCTAATGTAGTATATTGATTTTCGTTAGAGCTAGGCTCTTTAATATTAAGTCAGGAATTATTATTATAGTGGCAAGCCGTGCGAAGTTCCCCTTACTACTATATAGTCTGTAGTATAGACGATACATAGATTTTACTAATAAGACCAACTCTAATAAAATTACTCTTCGGTTCGATTTAAATATATTTGCTGAACCTATAGGGACAGCATCACCATCCTATTGTTCTGTATCTAAGCTTAACTAACCACCTACGCGTTGCACAGAATTAAATTTTAAGCAGATTGCTTGTGCGGTGAATCCAAGTGTTCATTGCGATAAAAATATATAACAAATATTTTTAAGATATTTAATGATATTGGTTTGTGAAACATTTTAGAGATGCATAATATCTAAGCTATTATCTGACTCTATCGTGCGATTCCATACAATAGGGTCTCACTCTGTATCTGTATGTGTGTGTGTGTGCGTATATGCGTGTGCGTGCATACATTCATATGTGTGACAGAGTGTAGCTCTCTACTTCGACGCGTTCCCAGGCAGTGCCCAAATATATAGTCAAACACGAAATTTTTGTATGGCAACCCTACGAAGGAGGTGCCTGATTTGTCCCATGTTCGAGCTAGGTATGCAATTTTTACGAAAACGCCGTGTACAAAATATGAAGTCTCCACCTCGACGCCTTAGCTTTCTACGTCGACGCATGAGGCAGTGTCCCAATATATAGTGAAAACCAAAATTTTTGTATGGCAACACCAAAAGGCGGTCGCTTCATATGGTCCATTTTTGGACTTGTATTTGAAATTTTCATGAAAACGCCGTGCACAAAATTTGAGCTCTCCATGTCGACGCGTTCTCAGGCATAATTATTGTTCTCGACAACAGCGCCATATATCGTTTGCAAAATAATTCTATCTTTCAAGCTGGAACCAACTAAAACCCTTCGCAAAATTTCATTGAAATCGGTTTGGCGGATTCGAAGATTAGCGTGTACGAACACAGTAACACGTGATTTTTATGTATTAAGATATATAAGCAAATGCTCCAATTCGCCTCCACTTCATATTATAACATGAAATGATGTATTTTCCTTAAAATGCAGATATATCTATATCCTCATGTGAATGTATGTATCTGCTACCTATGCAAAGTGAGCAACAGGGTCGTTGAGTTAAAGTTCAGTCATCAGAGTTCAGTTTATTAGGTGTCGGCATGTAAATAATCCGAAAATGCAATAAAACATGTTTTTTGTGTTGCTATGAGTTTAAAAGATAAGGGACTGCTCGTTTTATTCCATTTTTATTTCATGAGAAACCTTTTTAAGTAGTTATATTTCAAGTAAATTTAATATTGTGTGAAATTTAAGTAAATTTTCGGAATTACCACATTAATTTTAGTGGCCGCGGAATGGATCAATAATAACTATCATGAGCCAGTTTTTATACCCCAGATAAAATGTATAGGGTATACTAAGTTTGTCATTCCGTTTGTACCGCACAGAAATATTGATGGTAGAGCAAACTGGATTGGACACCCATGCATAATATGTATTAAAAGTTATTTTGATTTTTGCATGTCCGTCTGTTCGTCTGTCTGTCCCAACGATAACTCGAGAGCGCGGGTACTTAGCTGAAATTTGGTACATGTTGTTTTTATAGAAATAGCAAATAAAATTTCAAAAATGGACTAAATCGGGTAATCCCCTGGTATTGCCATATAAAAATTTGAGTTTTTTCGGATACTGTGAAGCGATCAGTTCTAGACATTTTTATTTTACCAAAAACTTCTGCAGAATATGAAATCCTATAAAATTAGTTATGATCATTTTTTCTTCCGACGAACCGTTCTAGAAATATATGCGAAAAGCCACTTCAAAAATCGGTGACCATACGGAATTTTATACGGGCATTCATCTAGAGTATCATAAGAATTGGTCTTAGACCAATAACTGAGATTCTCTAGCATCGTCTCCAAATACACAGGTGCAGCTCTGAAGGATATCGCATGGCTTAGTTTCGCCCTTTAGGGTTATCTAAGTTTCTAAATTATCTGCATTTCTTTTCCTCTTCTGATTCCCTTAGGCTTAATAGCCGACTGATTTATTTTTAAACCCTAGATGAAATCTATAGGGTATATGGTATGTAATGAGTTTGTCATTCCGTTTGTAACGTACAGAAATAATAATGGTAGAGCAAAAAGGATTGGACATCCACGCATAAAATTCAAAGTTATTTTGATTTTTGCATGTCCGCCTGTCCGTCCGTCCTTGCGTACGATAACTCGAAAACGCGTGTACTTAGAGAGCTGAAATTGTGCACGCGGGCTTTAAAATAAAAAGTAAAATTAAGTTCGAAAATGAGACAAATCGGGCAACTTCTTCGTGGGTTTGCGACACAAAAATTTCGTTTTCCACTGTATATGTGGACACTACCTGAGAACGCGTTGATATAGAGAGCTGAAATTTGGTACATGGTGTTTTCATAGTAATAGCAAATAAAATGTCAAAAATGGAATAAATCGGGCAACCCCTTCTTGTTTTTGCCATTTAAAAATTTGGGTTTTTTACGGATACTGTGAAAACGATCATTCCTAGACATTTTTATTGTACTAAAAACTTCTTCAGAAAATGAAATCCTATAAAATTCGTTACACATATTTTTTTCTTTGTCCGACGAACCGTTCTAGAAATATATGCAAAAAAAAAACCACTGCAAAAATCAAAATTGCTCAAATGGGTGACCATCCGAAATTTCATACGGGCATTCATCTAGATTCTAGGTTATCATAAGAATTGGTCTTAGACCAATTCTAGGTTTTTTTACTTGTTCGCTATCCACGTTATCCTTCATTAGATTGTTCGCAAAAATGCAATTTATTTAAATAAAATTGTACATATTGCAGACATGTTATTTTGCTCGTCATTATTAAATTGTGTTTGTTAATAAGGGAACCAATGTAAACATGCGCTACACAATATATTTCAATAGAGATAAATTTCAAACGACACATCCATAAATACTTCACTTTCATCCCAATCGAAGAGATAGCCTCTACAGCTTAATTAAGCTGTTGGCATTTGATCAAATCTGGCATAAATTTGACCATAAATAAAATTGGAGTTCACTCGGCTATAAAATTCTAAAGATTTACTTAACTTAAGTCGTACATGGCTTCCACTTTATTGTTGTTGTTCCGGCTTTCATATACGCCCAAGCACGGAATTGCTATATTCATTTTCGAGACAACGAGCGTATGCCTTGTATGACTGTAACTTTGTCTAGTATCGTTGACTCCCAAAGAAGGCGTATAGTAAGGCCTCAAATTAGGTTGTCAAATGTTTTCAGCGAACACTATCAATGAAAAATATCCTTTACTTGCCAAGAAGCGTCGGTGGCTTGAAAATGCGGATGTATTCCGCGAATATTATCGGTCTATACACAGTTAGAGACGATAAAACGTTGAAAGGCCCTTGACACAAAAATCTAATAATTATTATCTACAGTTTTAGGATATCAATTTTTCAAATTTTTACAAGGATTCATTTAAGAAAGAATTCCATGAATGGGCAATTTCTTCAATGCTCGTACAATAATTACATCGGTCAGCCGGAGATTCTGTGTCCATAGATTCTCCTGCTCCTGGCATTTCTTACAGTATATTGCGGAAGCAAATGCATGGATTGGAGCTCTTGTTGTTGAGCGGGCTGTAAATGTATCTGCCACAAGGAACCACCTCTGTGCCCCGGAGGATACGCTGAGTTAAGGAAATAATCTCAAGGAGGAATATTTAATTAAAACTGCGAGGAGAAAGGGAATTTTTGCAACTCCCACCCCCTGTTGTTCGAAGTTTTCATTCCGTACGCTTGGGGTTTTTTACTCCGAAATTCCCGTGCACAAATTTATATGTACAGTCTGCAAACATAAAAGCCGGACCTGTTCCTGCTTTTGTGCCTAGATTGTGTGGATTGGGATCTCGGAGAAATATGTTACAGTTTCTTTAACTATTCTTAGCTAGACACTTACCGCACACTCTACACACAGTAGTGTTGGGTATGTGTATCTATGTATAGTAATCTTTTCCCGGGGTGGCATACCGTGCCTCCTAAATGTGGACCGTTTCTTGGAGTTTAAGGAATTCCTTAAGTAAAATTTGGTTAAGGAAGATCTGTTATCCTTCAGCGCCCAAGACTTGAAAAGTTTTTAATTAAATTTCGATTCAACGTGTGGTTCAAATACCTCCAACTCTATCAGCAGCTGGTTAAATCTTAACGAATTCTCTTGTTTCCGCACTGTGCCGGATGGATGATTCCAAATTTAACGGCTAAAATGCTCTAGAGCTTGTGTTTAGTTGGAACTGGAATCGCAATCCGCCCGTCATTCAGGATTAAGACGTATAACAGCAATAAACCTGATGATTACAGATAAGACTTCAAAAACATCATTTTAACTACTTTAACACGAAATCCTCAGGAGTATTGAAACAAAACCTGCTAACAAGTAAGCTTCTGCAATTCCGTTTCTCCTGCCAAAAACACTTATAACTCGCATGGCAAAGTATCCCATTTGTATGTAAGTGCGGCGAGATGAAAATCCTCATAACAATCTTAACTAGAAGACGTTAGCGACAAGCTTACCTATCTGCTTTGCCTACCGAATACCGAAACTGTGGGGTGCGATTTGAATAGGCACTTAGGGCTGATTCCGGTAATTGAGGAGCGAAGCGACTTCACCTCACTCCCGACTACCTTCGGAAATTCTAACGAATTCTCTTTGAAATATGCTCGGTGAAAGTGAGTTAAAAATTGCCGCATTATCCTGGGCTTATCCTTGTTTGTTTTAATAGACTTTTGAGTGGCTGCGAATTTCGGTGCCTGTGCGAATCACGGGGAAGTTCAAGCTGAAGGTTCTCAGTCGCACAAGGTAACAAGTTAATTGTGGCTTCCTTCGGAGGGTAGATACAACAAGCAGATTACATACTACCATAAGATTTATTTTACGTTGTGTATTAGATTAGGTTTCTTTTGATTCCTCGGTTAATTTTAAATGTTTCAAAGCTTCCAAACTGCCTCATTACTTATGCGGTTGTGAAAAATATCAAGAAAGCAAATATTTACGTTTGAAAAATACAAGAAAGAACTTCAGGCAGAAATAATTTGGATTCTGTCCAAATATTATTAGCTTCTCAGGTGAGAGCACTGCAGGCACAGATATTTCTGTGATGTGGATGATATTTTGGAAAATATCCTAAAATACAATTGTAGACTGCACGGCTCTAGTAAATGCCGTAACAAGTATTACAAAATGAGATAATACTACCACTCAGGCCTACCAAATGTAAAGACGACCATAACTTTATTTTGATTACAGAGACTAAGTAACAGCAATTTCGTATTGCTGTTATTGTCTAATTCAGTAATATAGATTTTGAAATGGGGAAAAATTTGTAACCAAGACAACAATATTATTAATGGAACTACTGGACTGTGGTGGACATGAGGTATTGATATCACATATAAAGCAAAAATATTTTCGGACCAAAATTTTTTGGAAAGTTGGTATTCCAGAGTCAGTCATT
This sequence comes from Dioctria linearis, assembly GCA_963930735.1. NCBI lineage: Eukaryota > Metazoa > Arthropoda > Insecta > Diptera > Asilidae > Dioctria > Dioctria linearis. Next base: position 335,239,234 of record OZ005741.1, on the reverse strand, counting down.
ACTATCATTGGCTAATACCACTAACTATAAAAACAGCTTATATTTTCAAAATTTGGAAATAGTTTTTGGTGATATCGCACATTAAAGGAACCATTTACTTACATTACATTTTACTTGAAATTCTTTGAATTAATATTTTGATATCCACTTTTATAGATGGATACATTTTTGTTATTTTAAAATATTTGTTTTTGAAACATATTTTTATATGCTCAATTTTTAAAATAATATTTAGATTTAACAAGATTTTTAAATTTTGAATTATGAAACACTTTGCAATATGAAAAAATCAATAAATTGATATTTTTTTCAAACATTGCTAAAATTGGTAAATAAGTTTTAATGAATGGCGTATGCTTTCTTTTAAAAAAAATGTAAGTTTTCTTTACGATATTCACATTTTTTGGCAAAATTTAAGCATTATTTTAAAGCTTAAAAATTAGTGTCAATTTTTGTTTCTATTAATTATTTTTCTAAATAAACTTAGTTATGATGGGGATGCTGGGTTTTTTCTTTGTAATTTTCCACGAACTCTAATTTAGATACATTAAAATTTGCAATGGATGCATTTAATATATTTTCCGAAGTATTTTGGACACATACAATTTATTTTGGACACATACAATTTATTTTGAGCGCTGGCATCATACTTAGTAATCTGTTGACAACGGAATGGTTCAACCATACCCCGGCAAGGTTCGAACCTAGTGCTATAAAATTGAGGCCACTGTAATATTTATTTCACTACAACGTGATCTTTAAAAGCGTATAAAGTTGCTCACAAATTCTTTGATTATATTCAATTTACGATGAGTTTATTCGATATTGTTTTATGTTTTCATCTCTTTATCTCCTTCCACCCGTGGCTCCTTGGAAGTAATAGAAAAACTTGATACATGTTGAGAAAGAGGATAAGCATTCCATGTCTAGTAATAATACAACTAAGCTGACTATGTTAATCTATGTAGGGGAAAATGCTGTACCTCGTCCATGTGTGTACCTTGGTCATTTCATTCTTCACGCGGACTGTAGTTACCACCTAGATAAACCAATCCAATTTTACTAATCAACAGATGCCACTTGAGTTATTCTGGGTATTAGTTTGTTGGACAAATGTGCAGTTATTGCGTTAAATAAATAAATATTTTCCACATTCACTAAAAGATAAGTGAGCAAATGGGTCTTGTAAAATTTAGGTCAAGTCGGGTTATTTTTGTTACGGTCAATATAATTTTTAAATTAGTAAATTTTGATTCGGATATACTGAATTGAATTAAATATCGTCAACAAATTAGAAGAAAGAAAATCGAACTTAGTTTTCCTTTTTCTTAAAGAGGTAAAGAAACCCCACATGTATGGCTATAGCAATTTTTTGTTTATTAACCTGCTTTGCGAATATTGTATTCTTGGTTGAATAAAGAGTGTTATTTAATATAACTGTATTTATATAGCATTATTTCTTCTTAGTAAATTACAAATGTCCAAGGCACAATACTCCACTGTCCATGGTACAGCTGCATGTTGTATTTTGAATGGATGGATGGATGGATTGAAAAGAGGTTGAGTCCCCCGGGGGAGGACTCTGGAACTTAGGTCACAGCAAGGCCCATTGTTAATCCTCCAGACTCATTAGCAATAGCTCACAGGTCCCAGCCGGACACTTTGACAAAATTCAGAGTTGGCCCGCTACCCTCCCTGCCTGCCTCGTGCAGTTCTATCAGGAGGTGTGAGCCAAGGAATCTGTAACGCTTTTCGGAAAGGTCCGGACAGTGACACAAGAAATGAGTCACCGTTTCGGGCTCCACTCCGCATCCTCTACATATAGGCTCATCAACAAGTCCTGTGGAGGTGACCCCTGAGAAAAGAGTGATAAGTGAGAATTGACACAAATGTTCTCAGAGTTTTCTTGCTCAGTCCCAATATATTTTTCGTCAGATTTGGGTTAGGATCATTCAGCCAAACGCGACTGTGTCGGCAGTCAGCCCAGGCCAAAATTCTAGATGCAAGAATGTTTGGTGCAATCCCGATTGAATAGGATGATTCCCCCGAGGTTGCATCAATACGAGCGAGCTCATCCGCCTTTTCGTTTCCGCTAATATCGCTGTGACCTGGCACCCAAACAACGAGTATCCTGTTACACAGCGAGAGGGAATTGAGGGTGGTTTTGCACTCCAGTACCAGCTTTGAGGTAACGAAGGGTTTTTTGATAAGGCTTTTACAGCTGCTTGGCTGTCCCATGCAGATGTCAATCTACTTGTTTACTGTATCCGCGTTCAGGGGATACCTTCCCGCTTCAAGAATGGCCTTGACTTCCGCCGTAACAGGGCTTTCAAGGTGTAGGACGATTTCCAAGCGAGGGTCCTCACAAAAATTACCTGCTCCGGTATTTTCCTCAGTTTTGGAGCCGTCTGTGTAAATAATAGAGTTTGATAATGGCTGAAGCACAGAGTGTGACGGCCAATCTGCCCTAGATGGAATTTTTGATTTAAATTCGCTTTTCATTATTGTTTCTAGAAGAAGGTCGCTGTCCCTGCTGATGTCAGGAGCGATGGATTGCACAATCTCAAAGATGGATTCATGTGGAACTCTTGCTCGAGCATAAATCCAGCTCTGATTGACATATCCTGAAATATAAATTTTTAATTGCATTTTCAACTATTATCGCAAAAGTTATGGATTAGACAATCTATAATTATCGGTTGCTTAAGATTCGTCTCATTAGTTTTGTAGAAAAAAAAGACTAGTTCAAAAAAGGTTCCAAGAAACAGCACCTTCCCCTACCTTCTTTTTGAATTCTGTATTTCCCGCAGAGAAAAAGCTCGACACATATTTTGTACAATTTCAGCGGCAATTGTCTTCTCCAAATATACTACATTGAAAGTGCACAAATTTTTAGGCAAAGCGATTTTGGAAAAATTAACTTTTGTTCGCGCTAAACGATATTATCAGGTCAATATTTATGACACACGGTTAAATCGATGGGCAACTTTTGGTCTGTATTGTCTGTTGACATTAAATATTTGAAAATGCATTTATAGGCAGATGGCGTTAAAATGCACTTAAATAGATAATAGAGAACTTATGAAGGATTGTGCTAAACAAAATTCGAGCTTGTTCCGTTGCTAACTATTTAATCTTGACTTTATAAGTGGGTACTATAACGAGAACAACACAAGTTTTGCTATTAGTACTTTGAATGGTATATGGAAAATGTTGACTTGACGTTGACTGGTATGTTAGATTTTCTTAGAATTGTTTGCTTGTAATTTGTTTTAACTTGTATAACTTAGCATAATGTCATGCCACATTTTTTAATAGTTTTTGTATAGATATTAAATATGTTGCGAGGTGTGCAGCATGTAAAGTCCGATTATATGTTATCAGTAGCCGCTTCAAAATGAACTCGAGAGAAATTCTGGGCAACTATTACTCAGGCTTAAATGCGAACCTAATTATATAATTTGAGCTTACGCTTGTAAAGTGAGTCGAGTCGAGTCTACGGTAAACATGCAGTAGTCCCAGCGTCCTTACCAATCTTATATCTTATAACACCACCACACCACCACAGAAAGATTTGTAGATAATTTGCGTACAAATTAACAGGAGTGTTTTTGATACATACGACAGCAAAGGCTATCAATTTAGTCTGCGTTGGGTAATATGGCGTTACAAAAAAAAATCCTTAAAGTTTATCGAGTCAAATTTTAGAGATCTACGGCAATGATCCGTAATCAATGTAAGAGTTTACAGAAAGTCCCTATCGCCAAAGGGCTGAGAGAAGATAATACACCCTCTATTATTTTATTTAATCTGGCATTATTCTTCGCATTGTTAAGATGCAAGATTTTGTCATCAGGTAGTCCTTATATACAACAAATCCAAGCCAGTGCGTGTAAATGTTGACGATGTCGATCTCTTGGATAGAAGATCAGTTTATTTCATAAGTATAAGTGGTAGTATAGTTGGACAATTCTGCTCACACTATGAAACTCCAAGTATACTAGACAAGCAGCCTAATTGTTTCAATACGTCTCCACAGATAATTTAAATCTACCGCAAGCATAAACTTACCCCATATAATAACGTCTTCGATTCCTACTGATAGAAACCTCGATCCTTTTTAAAGAAGGTTCAATCTTTCCATGGTATCAAGGAATGACAAACTTGCGAGTAGAAGTCGATATTAAGTATATTTTACCTATTCTATATTCATGATAAAATAGTTTTTTTTTCCAATTCTCAAGTCTGTTGCATACGCACTCTTCGCAGCTATTTTACACTTAACAGCTTTCAAGGTCCAGTTGAAAACACCATTAGTTACCAGAAAATATTCCTGGTAGAAGAATCGCTTGGAGCGATTTATATTTCTGGATTTTATTTTTACAATTGGGAGGCCAATATTGTCGAATTAGCGATCATTTATGGCTTAACTATATTTCCTCGTATTACTACTGCCGCTATCATCATTCTTTCATAACTGCTGTGTTTCCATGCGGACTTAAATCGCTTTTTGATTTCAAAAATCGCACTGATTAGCTCCCTCTCGAGGTCATATCTTCCGGAAGTATTCTCCTATAAACAGTTTTTTTATCTCTATTTATTTATTATATTATATTAAACTCTTATTATTTATCTCAATTATATTAAATATAATCAACAACTGTCAGGTGACTGAGAAAGAATCTTATAATCGTAAGTAAGTAATCTACATACATACATAATGCAGTGCAGCGATATACAAACAAACAGGGCACTGTTCGAAAGACTTAGAAAACGCTTAAGATTCACATTTTTTTGGGAACATTGAAAACCTGAAATTTTCGCGTCCAGAAGATACAGACTGAAATCCAGTTCAATCCAATAGCAAAAATGGACCCTTTTCACGTTAAAAGCGTAAATCAAAATTCGCCTCAATTGTAGCCGCACATATCCTTTTGATACGAATGACAATAACAACAAAGTCGAACCCATCTCCACTGCCACCACAAACCTATTGTCGAGGAAGTAAAAAGGGCTCAATGCTTTCCACAAGACAGTTTTTGAAGACCGGGGGACGGGAGCCAGCAACCTTTCGATATAAATTTTCATTTGATTCATATGATTTATATGTGTACCCTGACCACCGCATCTTTATGTTTATCCAATCAGAAATTCCATGCACAAGAGTGAAGATGCCGTCAACGTTTAGCCCACCTTACTAGGAGGAGGACAGGAGCCCCAAATAAAGATGATGGCCATCGCTGGAAGAAGTACATATGAATCCCGAGTTTCCCTCCAGTTGGCCTTTTCCTGTCCTGTGTATACACATCATCATGGGTTTTGGGGATTCTTATCCCTTTTGCTTCCTATTATTCGGTTAAGTTTTGTTTGCCTCGCCACTGAATCTGAATGATTCGTATTTATTCATATTTCATCCTCGTGCACAGACAAGCGAGCATTTTGGCACATAAACAACAAATTCCCGTAAACACACCCTGCAAACGGGAAAACAGATGAGCGGATCCACCGGTAAAGGGATCGAATCGATAAATTTATGAATCAAGAGGATACTGCTCTTGGCTACAAGGTAGTGACGTTTTATATTTTCTGATCACACATCTCATTGAGCCAAGCCAAATTACGTGGAAAAATCCTCCGCATAAATTTAATTTCTGCATCATAATTTTTCGGCTTCCAGAATTTCTGTTTTTGTTTCTTTGCACGGAAAAGGGACGACTACGGATATTTTGTTTGGTAAGCTTAAATACTTTTTGAAAAAGACAGCCTTACTTTGACAATACGATTTTTGAAGTAGGCACATACATATGTAAGTATGTAGATTATAAATATATATGTAGGACATATAGGTAGACGTGGAAGTAAAGCATCACTTCAACTAAAATCACTCAATTCAGTTTCACTTTCTTTATGCTTCAATTCCAATCAACAAGGGAATCCCCCTATCTTTTGGATATCATCACTCGTCTCATCTGTTAACCCCCGCCGGTTTGCTTTTAATTCCCTACCTCATAAATGCGGCTGAATTCGAAAGACAATTCCATGTGACATCACCTTTTGGCTTTGGATTCGACTAATGATAAATCTCACATCAGCAAAGTCTGTTACAACGTTTTATCATAGAGGGTGGATGGTGTATTTGGATTCTTGATATTGGCATACAGTCTAAACCTGGAGCAATGAGATGTCAAAAAGGGTTCACCTCGGGACAATGAATTGTTCCCTTCCTGGCTTAACATAATGTTTATATAATTTTGTGACTGATGTCTTAGAGATGATATATGATGCTCTCATTCCAAAAGCTGCCCGCAGTATCCTGTTTTTTCGATGAGTTATCCTTCAGGATTTCCTGGTGAGCAAGCCACATACGCACAACCAACGTACCGTGTGCTTCACAGCGCCATTAATATTAATTTTCTGTCTCAACGAGTTTGATAATTAAATTTACCTTGAAATCAATTTTAATGTTCCGAACAATGCCAACAACAATCTATAGGAAAAGGACTTTTGGACAGGAAGAGTCCCACTGAATGTGCGCGCCGTCATATTGTCGAGCGATGCCGGCGATATGTTCTTTTGCAAACTGACAGGGTGAACCAGATTCTACTAGAAGAGGCTTTAATTGACACGTGCGTAGCGTCATTGATACGTGTCGTGAGTACAACGCAATGGATATTCCTCGTGGCTCTCAACGACCACCCCTTGTGCTTTATAGTGGCGTACATTTAATTTGGGTGCAAAAGATTTTCCCACCTCTGGGTGACAAAATGTCAGTTACAGACACATTAAAATGGTTGCAGGATTAAACCGCGCATAAATTTCATCCAGAAGGACAAGCATCTCAGAGTACTGAGTGAAATTGGTATTTACTTGTTCTTGTATTGGTTTGGGCCAAACACCTCAAAGTAGTGCGGGAAAAATATATTACGTTATAATTTTTGAAGTCAACAAAGTTTAAATACTTCAAATTCGATTAGAACGTATAGGTATATACAACAATGTGTATTATCTGTCATTTTCTGCTTAACTGATGTTGGTATCGACATTGAGTTGTGTCTAACTTAAACTAATATTAACACTAGCATTAGTCCATGAATATTAAATGCAGCATTTTTCAGAATTGCAAGTATAAGTTTGTTTTTTTCCTGGATCATCGATGGAACATTTTGAACTTCTTTGCAACCTGGTAACCGAGGTAATATTGCGAGAATTCCCCACAGACTACTTCGACTGATTATTATGCCAGTCAGTCATTCTTACGAAATCTGATAGAAGTTTTGTGCCCTAAACAAAAATAGTAGGATTGAAGGTTTCGAATAAGCCATATTGAAGGTAGGTTCATAAATATGTCGCAACACTTGTAGGAATAACTCCCTTGTATACCTAATGTTCATGTTTGTCAATTACCATTAAAGAATTTTACTTAACATTTAGTTTTAACAGCGGGAGACTCCAGAGTCATGTTTACGGACCATTGCCATGTATTCCTCATTTTGGCTCTTGATTTACGCACTTGCGGAGTATGTCGTTATTACTCGCCAGTGCATTGGAAACCTGTTGGCTGCCACGTCTAATTAAAAACCACAAAAAGATTATGAGTATAGATGTTACTTATATCCCCAAAATTTTTGCATTATTTGATTGATATCTGTCCGATAGTTGACTCTCTGTCTCCACTGATACTCGCCCCTCTTATATCCTGAGTTCATTTTGGGGTGGCCAGCACTAGTAAATAAATATATGTAAATCTTGCATAATGCATACCTCTCTATACAGCATTTATACACAAGCCTTTTAATATCCTAGATGATGACATCGCAGGATATAGAAATTTTCTCATTTCTTTTGTAGCGCATAAATAATGATGGTAGAACAAAATGGGAATTTGGACTTTTGCATGTCCGTCTGTTTGTCCAAACGATAACTCGAGAATGAGTTGATATTTTACACACAGCCTTTTTAACAAATTGTAAATTTAAGTTCGAAAATGGGACAAATAAACTTCTTCGTGAACTTGCCATACAAAAAATTTGTTTTCACTGTACACTTTCACACTTCCTGAAAACCCGTCGATGTACAGAGCTGAATGAAATAGAAATAGTAAATACATTTTAAGAAATGGACTAAATCGGACAACTCCTTCTTGTTGTTCCCATACAAAATTTTATACTTTTCACGTGAAAACGATCAGATCTAGACATCTTCCTCAGAATATAAAATCCAATGAAATTGCTTATAATCATTTTCACTGTCCGACGAACCGTTCTAGAAATATATGCGTAAAACCACTTCAACAATTAAACGTACACAGAGAGGTGACCATACGAGATTATACATACGGGGGTTCATCTAGGGTATCATAAGGATCGGTCTTAAGCCAATTTCAGCTTTTTTCCTTGTTTCATTTTCCAGTGGACGCACAATAATAAATTTCGCTTAAAACCAATTGTGATTTCTCGGAATGAAGTGAACATGAAGTGATTAATCAGCAATTCATTACAGCGATCTTTTCAAATAAGCATGTAATTGATAAGACACTTACCTCGCGAACACATAAATAAAGTTCTTGGCGGAATTTATAGTACAATCGGTACGAATACAGAAACTTAATGTGGCTTTTAATGTTTATGTCGTAGAAAGGTGTCCAGTCTTTTCAAACTTACCCCTAAAAGTAATTAGCTTGGAATGTACTCTTAACATTTATTTGAATTATAGATTATGTGTAACGATATTTAGACCTCTTATTAAAACCGTTCTTCCAATTTGTCTCAGATTATATTTTCATATCTCTCGGTCACGACGTACTTAATAGCGTGTCATTCCGAGGTATATAACGAGTCTCAGATCTCGGTTGTTTTTCATCTACTCTATCAAGCTGTGGAGTTCCTTAAATATTGATATTATAAAATTCTATAACATGTATCCTAATACATTTTTTGAATATACCACTTATACCACTTGCAACTAAGGACAATCCTTTCTTTCCAGCCGTTAGCTTTCTTGCTTTATATCTCTTTACGCATTTTATAAGTAAGTTTGTTTACCTGTTAAATTAATCGATCCCATTTGGTGCTGTATTAGCTTACTAGTTTATTAAGGCTGCAATAGAATTATATGCATCAAAGTAATAAGAAGGTATGACTTACACTAATTTGTGATATAATCAGTGGCATCCAGTATTAAAAAAACCCCGTTCATCTCACGGAGCTCACGTCATATCAGGAATGGTACACCAAAATAGATAGTGAGTTTAAAGCACTGGCATGTAAAGTATAAAATATAAATGCTATCCACGATTCTACATACATAATTGCAACTGCTGATGGCTTTGCAAATGGCCAAAATTGGAAAGGAAAAATTTAAACAGGATTCAATCGAATGGAATAAAATGGGACCATTAAAATATAACAACATTGCCTTTATCACATTTTTCGATTAAAACCTAATTAATGTTAAATAAAATAATTTATTTCTAGTATTTATTCACTTTGCAATAAAAACAGAAGAAAACCAATTAATTTTATTTTAGAATTTTGTCCAGTCTCCTTTATTTTTCAAAACCGCTTCTATCCTTTTGGGCATACCTTCAATGAACGAATTGATGGATTCCTCGATTTGGAGTGAGTTATACCATACTTTCCGGATGTTCTGGATGAGAATATCTTTGGTGGGGTTGGGATTTGAGGACATTCCATACATTTTCAATGGCATTAAGATCTGGAAAATTGGATGGCCAAGGAACGATCGGGATTTCAAGGGATTCAAGAAAGTTTTTGTTAGACCGGGCAGTATGGCAAGGAGCCGGTATCCAATAGCCAGCGTCGATACGAGATGAAAATGTCCTGGAGTACATTTAGATACTGATGTTGGCCCTTCATTCCCTCTACAAAATAGAGGGAGTCAGGACCATCACCGGAAATTACGCTCCAAACCATGACCTGAGGTAGGTGTTTTATTAATTGCGTCACGCAGGAAGAATGACATTTTTCTTTTGGAAACCTTCTGACGAACCTTGGCACTTCAGTCATGGTTTGGATTGTCGATTCGTCACTGAACGAATCTGAAAAAAAAACCGTCACATTGAGAATAAAATTACAAATATCGAATATTTTTTCAAAAAATGAAAGAAATGGTAAATTACCCTTTTCCACTGGTCGACTCGTTTTCTTTATGGGCTTTCTTGTTGGTCGACAGCATTTCAGACCAACTTCGGCGCAACGCCTTTTCAGAATCTGACCGATAACATTATGCCGGCGTTCTGCAACATATTTTTAACTTCCCTACCCTGCGATGTCCGCATAGAGTGAATATCACTCTTCGTTGTTTTCTCTTTTACGGCCACAGTTCTGAAGTAAAGATACGACATTTTCTTGGCCTTTTTGCATTTTCAACTTCAAAGTGGCGACGGAGACGTGGCTAATGTCTTGAAGTGGAGCAATTTTGCGGAGAGAATTTCGTCCAGCTTTCAGAAGTGCTATAATTTCACTTTTTTTCTCTACAAAAATGTCCTTTTTCTTTCCCAATTAAAGAAAACACATGATTGCATAAACACCCTGTAAACAGAGAACAGATATTGAAACAACGATAAAAATGTATTTCTCATCCTATTTTCTTTCCAATCAATAGAAAAATCATTAAAATCTATAAAATTCTTGACTTATTTACCAATTCACCATACTTAAAAGTTCTGAAGAACAGTTCACATTTCAAATTGCAAAGTCGAATAATATATCTCAACTGGAACTGACATTTTAACCAGACTACGCAATAGGCGAGTGTAAGATTCCAGTAGTGCGTATTTCGTTCCTAAAAAATCCGTGGGATTTTCAAATAGAACCACCGAAGTTACATTTCGCACGGTTTTCCGCAGTGATCATAAATTTATGGCCCCGTACAAGAAAAGGGAAAGTTATTAACACAAACAAATTAATAATAAATGAACCTGACAAGGAATGTAGTTCTAACTTTACAAAACCAATTAAAATTAATAGTAAAACGTGCCTTTACTTACTGTGAGTAGTTCGCTTCTGACAAAATTGGACGTAAATTTTAGCTACACGATTCTACATTTGTGCTTATTTATTTGATTGTGATGTTACTTTAAAAGAAGTGGAAGTACAACTACGGTAATCAGATTGCCGAAATATTTAAATTACAATTAATAAACAATCAATTGTTCAATTCATAATCAAATCTCGTTTAAATTGACTATCCACAGTCCTGAAGAAAACTAAAAATTTTGCGAAAATTTTGCAAAATTCCCTTCAGCTGTCTTTCAAAATTTGTAAACGTAGTCAAAACTATACGATATTGATGGCATTTTTAATGATAATCGGTTGAGTTGATGAGAATTCTGAATTTTCAAATTGAAAGTGCTTTAACTCTTCAGTGGGGATAGCTTCTGCAGTTGTTGTTATTATACATGAAAAGGGCCAAGGGTTCTTAGTTGAAAATATTCACAAGATGTTCAATATTAAATGGTTAAAAAATGGCTATTACCATGTTTCTCCAAAATGCTAACATTAATTAAAACTGAAAAGTCAGAAATTTATTTGAAAACCATTTTCAAACTACTTACCTTTAGCACCCCACCCTGCCTCTGATACAATTTTTATTGTACGACGAACCGATCAATGAGCAACACCTCTTTAACGATCTAACTTGCATATATTCATATTTTTATCAGGCTCTACCCGAAATAATTACGTGAAATTTTGCAGTATTTGTAGATGATTAAAATCTACATTACCTACTACGTGGTTGTAGGGCAGTTTAAATAAAAGAAACATGGGAGATGATCAGACCGCATAGCTGCCACAAAGGTAAACAGCCGGGGCTACCTCTGCTTAACCCTTCTGGCATAGCTGTTTACGAAATACATAGTTACTAGGCTACTTTTTATTTCTCGAAACCAAAAACAAAATAACAACCACCATTTACATTTTACAGCTAGGAGAACTCTTGGTGACAGATGTTCACATATGGCGGCCTCATGCGGAGTTCGCTCCTCAAGGTATTAAGTGAGGTTATCCCAATAAGCGAACGTAGTCTAAACAAATTTTTAATACTTTCAAACAATTCTGCTTCAAGGGTTTAGGTTTATATTTTGGAGTTATTTCAGTGTACAGAACAATTCGATATTTTCTGTCCATAATCACGTCCATTATTCATTTTCAAAATGTGACCGCATCCAGATTTTACTTCGCCATTCACTGTCTTTTACATCTTGTCAAACTAGTATCGTAAACACACCCAACAGCGGCCCCATAAACGTAAACAATTCCCCCATCCTCCATGAATTTCACATTGTTTATATTGCAGTTTTATAAATGTACTAAAATGCTTTTTACGAGCTGCTAAGGGCAGTTGGAATTTGAGAGGCGATAACTGAAAAGTCCAATGCATGGAAGGAATATGAAGCCATAGACCACGTAAACTTAGTTTTTACGATTTTAGCACCTTGGGCCGCACGTGTTGTCACCTTTGTTTTCGGCAATGGCGAAATCAGGGCAACTGATGCTTTGATTGCTGTTCACGTGTCTACGTGCCGCACGTATAAAATGACCAATAACAGATAAGAAAGCCTCCAAAATATGCAGACGAGTCCTTCTGTTGAATATTTGATAAAGATTGATACCTTTACATGACACACCGGTGGAATACTAAGCCACCTCCAATGCGCAAGGAGCTGTATAACTCCCTTCTAGTGCCTTTTGAAAGGTGATCATCGGTATTCCCAGATATCTCCAGATTGAAAGAATTTATACCTCCCCGGAGGGCTTATTAGGGCTGCAAAAATTGCCGATGAATTTGAGTTTTATTTACTGTGAAAACACACTTGGGGGAGATTCCCGCCTTGAATGGATGTGGGTGTCATTCGTGATAAGTTTTATTAGCCATATACCGATTTTTGTACAAGACAGACATAGTTTGAAGAGTATGGAGCAATGTACTAAGGAAGTATCCACTTTGCTGCTCTCCTTAAGGATATTTTGCTGAATTAGTCGGAAAAAGAGTTTTCAGAGTCAGGAAAGCAGTACCTGTTGGTATTATCCTTCCTGAAGTTAACAATTATAATTTCAATTTTAGAACTTTGTGTGGAATGTGAAAAGAGAATCGATAATGTTTGTGGTCTGTTTATGCTCATTTCTCTCATTTTCCAAAATGGCCATATGGCTACGTTTAAGATAATTATTAGGATAAGTGTGAGATGAGCTCCAGTTGATTATCATCATCAATTGAATTTTATGAGTTCTATACTCTTAATGTACACCTATAATCATTCGCCGAGGAATCAGCAGTCTCCAGTGACAATGATATATGCCAGTCTGCTCATAATGCTGCAGAGTACTCTCATTACGCTCAACATATGACCCATTTGGTGGCAAATTATCCTTTAGTAAGGCAAGAAATGGCGGCATTCATGACATATGGAACAAGTGGCAGCCAGGAAACACCGAATTGGCCTGCAATATAATATAATGGCCTATTTATATAGCGAGTGGAGAAGCAATCACTCAAATGATGATGATCCCGATTCAGCCTTAATATTGGGAAAAGTGAACAGGAATAAAAAGGGTACCAACGAACTAGTGTCAAACGAAAAGTTTGTGGAGCAATAAATTTCTTTACACTGACCATTTAAGAAGGGCATACCTGGCAATTATCTTGAAATTTCAGGACAACTGTAGGGCTAAGTGGACATTGGGGACTCGAAAAGACCCATTAAATCAAGCCTGAGAGAAATCGGGCGGAGGAAACAAAAAAACTTTGTCGAAGCCAATAAACTGAACGATTTATGTAGCTCACGAGGCGAATACAAACATTTGGGATGAGCTCACGAGCTCGGCAGGAAAAAGAATTGTCCTTCGTAAATCTCCACTTTCCTTAATCTCTTCTTGTTGTGTTGTCGATCCAAAGCGAATGGCGTACATACCTTGTGAGGATTTGAGATGTATCCCATAATTTAGTAATGATTTGTCATTGAATTACTTTTGGGGATTTTCCAAATGCCTTCAATTGACATTTTATTGCCTCTTTTGTTTTTCATGGGAATAGTGCGCTTCCTTTTGTGAATTGTACGATTAGCTAAACTGTTGGTGGAGATGAAAGAAAATGTCAGGAATATCTATTTAAATGCTTTGCCAAAATATGAAATGCCTACTTTCCTACGATATTGATAAAATTCTTTGATGACTGCTGAAATTCGTCCTATTGAGACTTTTTTAGTTGCCAGAGGCCTTTCTTACCCCACCATCGGTTTTTACGAAGCTTTAGAGAGCTGAACTTAACTTTTCTGCCCTACCAGCAAAATCAATTCAACCACGTATAATATTAAAAGTTATTTTGTTTTTTGCATGTCAGTCTGTCCGTCTCTTCGCTCGTCTTTCAGCACACGGTCTTTTAAAAAATTGTAGATTTAAATGGGAAATGGGAAAAATCAGGTAACTCCTTCGCAGGGTTGCCATGCAAAAATTTCATTTTTCACTATATATTTTGACACTGTCTGAGCATGCATCGACGTAGAGAGCTGAAATGTTACACACACAGTTTTCATAAAAATTGAAAATACAATTTCAAAACTGACCAAATTCGACAACCCGTTTATGGTCTTGCCATACAAAAATTGAAGTTCTTTAGGTGTATTGTGAAAAGTACTTCATAATATGAAATTCTATGAAAGTGCTTATATTCATTTTTATTGTGCGACGAATCGCTATAGAAATAGATGCGTTAAACCACTTTAACAATCAAACGTGCACAGTGGGTAACCGTACGAAATTATATACGAAGATTTATCTAGAATGAATGAATGGTCACCTATGCGGCACTTGTATGGTGGCCAAAAATGACTCGAAAGAAAACCGAGGCTCTTCTTCAAATAATCCAGCAGCTTGCTTATCTTGCCTGAGAATATCTGGTGCCATGAGTGCATGTCCTAAAGCCACCATGAAAGCCTTCCACCTTTGCATTTGCAGATGAAAAAGGAAGCGATACCCAATGTTATCGGACTGCAAAAGGTGAAACAGTTCAGCCAGGTGATCTGGTTGTTCATTTATGTATCTTAAAATAGATATGCTTTGAGCAAATGGCGACAATATATGATATAATCACACCCCAGGTGGCTCGCTGTCTAACTGTCCTCATTCAAGGATTCAAGGATTAGAGCGACACAATTTCGGGCCCATAGTTCTAAAAACATAAAAAAAATTAAAAGACTAACGAAACAAACAACTTCCAAAATATGTTTTATTTCAGAACCACAGACTGATTCGAAAATCTCAGCAAAATGTAACGTACCTACATATTTTAGTGAGATATAAAAATGTTAATCAGGTGCATTTGGGCACTACCCGAAAGGTACCATAAAGATACCGGTATATCTGACCTTTCTTGCCAGTCCGATTGGTATGATCTATGTTAGGTTGGTTTTTCAATAAATATCTTCAGGCGAAATATTTTATTTTACATAATGAAAATATTTCTGTAATAACTTTTTCAAAACGGTAACCTTATACAGGTGCGAAATAAAATTTGTATCTTTGATATTGTCAAAACTTATATAAGACTAGTACTTTTTTAAGGCGCTGAAACACCAATTTAGCTTACATACAAAAAATTTCAGACACGAAACCCAAAATCGTTAATAGTGAGGTATAAAAACTATGAAAAAATTAATATGTGCATATGTGAGTAATTCAAATATACTTATTTAATATTTTATAGTTCAGTGTACACAGGATGACTTATCACTTATGATTCGGTTCGTCTAATGAGTTATAAAATGTCTCTTGGATGCTTTTAACTAATTTTTACAGCAAGATAAGGTCTAGAAGTTATTCAGTACATCTTTAGGATACAGAACGAGTGATCCATAAGTTGTGTGGATTTTTTGGAGAGTTGGAATTTTTTTAATCTATAATACAACTATCCTCAACTTTTCTGGCAAATTATGAAATCCAGCGGAAAGGAATAATGATGGTTTTGACTTAAAAAAACTCTCCAACGGTATTTTTGACAGTTCTACGTTTTGGAGGGATTTTCCATTTAAAAAGTTTTGTTGTTAATGCCGTATGCGGCCTACCGTTATTGTGATGGAAGAGAACCTTCTTCCTATTCGTCAATGGTTCAGCCTTGTAGAACAGAGAGCAAAAAATGTATATCTGGTTCTCTTTCATCAAGCCTTCTAATTTAGCAAAATTTTAAAGAAAATTGTCGCTTTGTCTCTTGCTTGAGAAGGCGAATAGTGCACCTTTATTACACTGGCAGTCTCTGCAGGATTTATTCAAAAGGCACAATTAGTATCCATAAATTACAATCAAATTGGGTTTCTGATGGTCGCTTGATCAAATCGGCATTTAGTTCATTTGTTGATGGGTCTACATTTGCTTTATTCATTAAAAGCACTCTGGCTGGCTCTCGTAAAAGTGACTAAGAATTATGCTCTCGTGTATTTTAAATTTCCTCCACTGGCTTTGCTTTGCTTCAAATTATAAACTAAGGCCTCCTTACATTCGAGGTGATGGAAAACATCCAAACAAAAATGAAAACATCTCGTAAAATTTTGTCCAAAAAGAATTAACCACATAAGTTAGCCTGAAGTGGAATGCCTTTGCTCTTTTACTTGTCATGTTAAGGCTGGCAGTAATGGCCATTGAATCGTTGCAGGGAAGAATTATGGCCGCCCCAGATACTTACGCAATGTTTTATTTCTAGAATTCGGCGCTGATGTCATTGCGCCGCACAAGTCTATGTAAATCGATTTTGGGTCCACAAAAAGCCAAGTATGTACAACAATAATGCTAATGATTTGGAGAATTCCAGTCGTTGATTTCTATAGGTTCTTCGAGCTTTCATGTTACAGCCCATCCGCCTGTGGTTTTAATGTTAGGGAGGAGGAGGCTATCGTTTTAAAGATCTTAAAAAGTGAAGCACGTGAGTCATAGTAATAAATAAAATGATCATAACGTTGAGCAACGAAAAAAAAGAAAAAAATTCACCTTACTACTAGGAGCCTCTGCACAACACAATCCTGCCATCCAATTGTATCGAAACTTTTCACTGAACACTTATCGGACCATTTATCACGTTGTCAATCGATAAAGTTTGGACACGTTTTCGATTTTGTAAGAGTTTCCGCCGTAGGTATTACAGTTCAGTGGTCCTCTGATGAAGCACTCGAATGCAATTATGACAAATGACTTCAACGTGCGTCTGAGGGCTGCCATCTACCGTTCCACATCCTTTATTCTGCCAGTGACTATACAGGAGCAAACCATTTTCAATTTCGTCGCTTGTTTACTTTTAGTTTTTTTTTTATTAAGCACAGCGTCCGTTTTGTTGTGATTTAAACGACGGTAGCTGGAAAGTGTCTTAGGCCGGGGGCAATGATGTGAAAAGATTCCTTGTCTTCCATCCCATATTCTATGGAGAAGGACATCTACACCCTAAAAAGTCTGACATTAGGGCGGCTCTGGCACGTGTAGCATTTAAGTGGGCTAACGAAAACTGTCATATGATGCGACTGTTGTGATTTGCAGATGGTTAATTGCATGAAAAGTTGCCCATTAACTGTGGGAAAAACGTGAAGTGCTTGTGGGTTGCTTGACAATAAAAATTTTCTAAAAGACTTAAATGAACATTTTTAATTTTGAGCCAAGCGTTCGACGTGAGTTATGGAAAATCAATTGCGAAATGATTTCACTTTTTGTTGTTTTGATTCACTCAGTTGGGGTTCTACGAGCTGTTTTTCCAGAAAACTATTAGAGACAGTGAGAAAGCACGTATTATAAAATTTTTTGATAACAAAACAAGACGTCTGATGATTACGTTGGATGGTACTGAATGTCACTCGCTATAAAGTTACAGATTCAAGTAAAGTTTCTTGTTTTTTAAATGGAATCAGTGCTTTCGTGATATCTAACTAACTCATAATCATTAAAAAAAAACTGCTTTGAAATTATTAATTACAATAAAACATTTTTTTTTTATATATAAATGCCAAGTCCTGGATTTACATTACTTGACATTGTTGGCATATCATGGAAAACAAAGTGAGAAATTTCTCTTTTGATGAAAGTACTTTTAAGCCCCTTCTTTATGTTATTTATTATACATATATATATGTATTTATTACAATGATTTATTTTTTATTTATATCTAATCTAATGACATATCATGGGGCTAGAGGCTTCTCCAAATTTAGAGTATCTTGTATCTCGACTGACGGTTTTCCGCTTTCCATATAAATATATATAATTTCCTCATTTCTTGTCAAAGTAACATACATGACAAAGAAAGCGGAAATTTTGCTCGTTAAGTTATATAGTTCCTGAGAACATGAGAGAGAATCTAATGAAAAAGAAAATCCGATTGTATCTTGATTCGAAACAAATCGAAGATAGATGTGTATATATTTAAATTAACTAAGAAATAAATCAAAACAAAATTAGTTTTATTCAAGTAGGTATAACAAAATTTTCAACGGTACAAAATCAAATATGTTTCATATTATAGAAAATGCATAAAAGCTTAATTGTACAAAAACCGGATTTTTTAATGTCACAACTTCTGTCAGTTCCATTTTATTTTAAAATAATTCGTCTGCTATTTTTGTGTTTATAAATTAGAATGTAGAGATAATCCTTTATAAATGGGATTTCAATCACCGCACACCAGCCTCCTAGAGATTAGCTTCATTTAATCAGCATCGTACTCTTAAAACTGATTTCATGTCTACGAATAGGCTAGGAAACTTTTTGTTGATATTGTCTTTTGTCTAAGTTCGATGTGATTGGCAAATATTTGGGATTAAAGCCATTTAATTATTATTATTGAAAATGTTTTCCGCTTTTAAATTTTTTATCGTATGTTAAGTTTAAGGCTGAAAAAATAAGTTTATCTTAAAAATTATAGTAAATATATAAGAATAGAGATTTCTCTTTAGGATTTTTTATCGGGTTTATTATAGATTATGGTAAAAGCGCCGATAAATTAAAGTACAAAAATAACTAACAAAAATTATAATCATTTCCGCGGCTCATATCTTGTAATGAAGTTACAAACTTCAAACCTGAATTTAAATTCAAAAAAACTCACCATTGGGACATTCGCATAAAACTGTCATAACCACTTGATGCATGATCTGAATTTTATTATATACAGAAGCGAAAATAAGAAAAGCTTCTCAGAATAGCTTGCAAGCTCTTTTTGATATAAACAACTTGCACTACTGGAACTGGAATCATCAGCCATGAAAGCTCTCACCATGGGGTATATAAAGCACGCCAGTTGGCCAGAGAAGTCTTTAGACAACACATTGTAACCTAGTTTTTAGAGTGTCCCTTTTCTAGGTAATAATACTTCAATAGCAATTTTAAAAACACACTGTAAATAATAATTAGAAAACATTGTAATAAGCTGGTAAAGACCAAAATATAGTCTGTAGCATATAATTAGCAAGTAATTCTATATATATATTTTTTTAAGCTACAAAACATGTTAGTAATAGGCACAATAAAATTGACTTTCTCTGAAAATTGACTTTCTCCAGAGAAGTCAGTCTAGACAGCGAAATCGAAGAGTCAGTTGGTAAGAAAATTTTGGTAAGTATACTAAGCATGAAATTCCTGCGCCAGTAAGTACTTGGCAAGCCGTGTGCGAAATCCCGCCTTAACATCTTCCTGGTACGTTATGTGGCATGTCGTACCTATTGTTCCATTACCATATATCGACGTTAACGTGAAATATCCCTTCTCGATATTTATTTATTCATCCCTTTTCGATATTTCCTGGTACGTCGTGTGAAGAGTCGCAATACCTCCCTGTCCAAGCGCAGAGACTTGCGCGAACTATCCCAGTTCAGTACTTTCCTTGGTAGGCCGTGTGATATATCGCCGTACCATGTTCGAGAAATTCCCGAGTTGAGGTTCGTGTGAAAAATCCCGTCTCAACATCTTCCTGGTACGCCGTGGGAGTAATCTCCGTACACGCGCTAAAATAGTGTGGTCTGTGCGAAACATCTCGCACACATTTCCCACATCCACAGTATTCTTCTCTGGTACATCATCCATCTACCTCTCAGGTTCAAGTAAGCAGTGCGAATTTACCCCTTACCACTACATAGTCTTTGAACAAACACATGTAATAGAATAGATGATAAGTAGATCTTGGATAGTATATTAGCTTTTGTAAGAGTTAGCCTATTTAATCATAAATAAAATGTTATTATTGTACCTGAAGTAGTTGCATTTTTAAGAAACCCTGGTCCACGAGCTATGGGCATCCATCCCACCGAAACTCCGTTACAACCTACAATCATTATTTAGGTCTTATTTCAATATTTTTGTCAAAAAATTAGTTAATTTTAATCTATCCTCATGTCCAAAGAAGAAACATTGAGCCAGATTAAGATGAGCGAACTGCAATATGATTCGCCCCATACAACTATGAAAACTAACTTATAACTAGAACTAGAATTCATTATCACAAAATATGCTTTAATCTAGTATGCATGTATATGAAAGGTACTTCAAATTATTTAATTATTAGGAAGTATGTACTTTTGAAAGAATTATGATTAATTTTGAAAAGTGGTTGAACTATTTAGAACTTGTAGCTAAGGCTGGCACAAAGGAAAACTTTCAGTATTGATTGCCACATCAATTCTGATCGAAGCACTCCAGACTAATTACTAAATTAGACCTCGATGAGCTGAGTTGAAAGTTATTTGCACTGATTCACCCTGTTGTTCATAGCATTGGGCGAGTACGTAACATAAATCCAAGAATAAAAAGTTAATCCCATATTTTTTTCACACCGACATTAACAATTAATCGTGGTCCTTCGCAATGTGATCTGTGGATAGGCGCATCAGAAACAAATTTTTACTTCCCTTCTCGTCCGCTTAGAATTACCAACCAGTAGGAAACATGTTCTAGCGGATCAATCATTTTTTATCGAAAGAACAAACAAGTCAACTTTTGCATTTAAGGACATGTCAAGTCGATTTCTTAAATTTATTCGACATCCGAGGAAGCACGGCTGAGACATGGTCGCAAAGATCCACCTCAATGTTTACGTTACATGTAGATAAATGGGGGGTTAAATCAAGTCAGTAAATAAAGGGTGGCAAATGTTTGCCTATTCTCGAAGTCCACTGCAGTAACGAAACCACTTAACGAAATGATGGATTACTCCTGCCATTTTCATCTAGGAGTTCAGTGTTTAGGGAATCCAACCGGCAGCAATTTTGGCAAGAACTACTTTCCAAAGTATCTAAAAATTTCCAAAGAAAATTGAGGAGCATTCTTTTTCGAAAAGTATTTCAAAAAATATATTACAAGTTGTGTGTCTTGTCTTCGTTGCATTGTTTTAATTTTTTCCCTTTTAATTACATTACAGATTGACGAGCAGTGAGCAGGTGAAACAAAGCACAGTAAGCATATTTATATTATATTCAAGATCTAGCCAAAGTAGCCAACTAAAATGTCGCACTTGTCGGAGCAATAGGTTTCATACGACTGTTGCGGAAGTTGAAAATTGTAGTCGTATGTCTTGCTTGCCCTTAATTCAGATTGAATGTCGCACGTTGTTTTGAAGCTCGGACGATCTTTGTTAAGATAACAATTCCTCCTAGCATGTACATATAATAAATAGAGAAATGTCAGCTCACAAAGTGAAAGTATATAATTTGCAATTTTGAAATCCTAGTTCCTTAACTTCAAATGCATTATTTCTCAGGGCATTCTCAGGAATTCTTTTAGAAAAATTGGTAAAGAATAGCAATACGAAATATTGACGATTCTACAGTATTGTTACGAGTGTGGCCTCAGTTCGTTATTTAAAACACAATATTTTGGATATAATTCAAAAGTTCTTTCTTTATTTAACTTTACTGTTTACTCTCACAAATTCACAAATAATTATCAAATCAACACTTTATTTATCGCGTATATTTACTGATAAACTTACATTGTCAAAATTTACAATGCTGGTTTAAAGTCACTAATTCTGGGATTTTATTCTTCTGCTCACCAGGTTTACATTTCACACTAGGAATGCTCAGTATATGACGACTTAATAAATATATATAAATATATTAATACAATAATGTTAAACCACGATTCAATAAATGATATAAAGTAATACTAAAGTAAATTAAAATTATAAAAAAAATGTTGGTGCAATTGACGTTGCACCAGGTAATGTTTGGCAGTTGATTCACTTTAATTTCTATTTTATTGAGGTTTGGGATTGGCATATTTTTTTTCCACTAGAACGGAAGTTTTCTACATGCATATATGGCTAATATACCTACATATTAATAAAATGGGCTAATAACATCTCATAACATTGCAGTCGATACCCACAGAAAGAATTCCTGTTACAGTCGATACCCGCTATACGTGTGGTCGCAATTAACATTGAGGCCAGCGACCCCGACGCCCGTTCTGCTAGTTCAGCTCTATGCGTGTACAAAGAAAAAAATTTAAATAATATTTTAGAAAGAGCGTTTATTGACCTTCCAATTGATTATAATTTTGTACCAGGGACCAGATTGACCAGATTAAATATAACAACTGAGTCTGTTAAAAGCATAAAAAGACAGAGCTAGTGCACAAACCCTCAATCAGGAAGAAACATTGAGCTTCTGCTGATTATATGTAGATAAGAATACAATATCAAGTTATCTTGTGATATTTTAGTCTAGTTTCCCGAAAACGTCATAATTGTAGATTATTATAGGTTAGTTACTACATAGTAGAAATCAAAAAAGTTGTAGTCTCGTTGGTATTGGTGTAAGGTGTAAGACATATTGTCCCAAGTTTATAATTGACTTTCCTATAACAAAAAGGCTATTAACCGTAGTCGATAAAGGATAAACAGTATATTACTAGAAACATGCTTAATGCTTATGCTTAATCTTGAGAGGTATACTTATATAACATTAATTTGGCTAAATCTCAATTTATTCCATGTGAACCACCAGTAAACTGGATCCCGATCTTCAATAAGATCAATCGAATTGAAGAAGTATAAACTGTACGTCATTGAGCTAAGTATGTAAATCACAAAACTTATCATATACCAATCTATCCTTACTGTAAAACACATTAGATCGATAAAAATTACAAAACTACACCTAGAACCAAAATAATGATAAATTTGAAGGGATATTATTTCCACCACTTAAGAAATGAATAGCAGCCAGCTTATTAATAGGATGCCATTTCAAACTTTGCGACCTTGCAGTGGATTCAATGCTTTTCATTACCGGGACTACTACACTAATATTAATATTGACCCTACAAACCACTACTGTTTAACTAAGCAGTTTCGTAACGTAGCTGCCAGCTAGATTACCGAAATTATAAATACAATGTTGAATACACTTTTATTAAATGACCACTTTAATGCACTTTTACTAGACTACAAATGACATTTTTCAACAAATCTCCAATAAAATTTCAAGAAATGTACTTGTAACTGCTTTTCAGAATTGAGCAAAGGCGAAAAAAAAAGAAAATGAAATGAGCATACCGACATATCGCTAAACGAACAATTCTGGAAGAAATCTCGAATACCGGAATTCGGGAATATTTGCGACAGATACACATCGCTAAACGAAGAATTCTCGAAGAAATTTCGAACTTCGGAATTCGAGAATATTTCGCCTAAAACGAAATTCGCTAATATGTTTGCTGGGTTACTGCATTCCTGTGGGATAGTGTAGCGGTAGATTAAGGAAAAGATATGTGCGCTTGTGTTTACTATTATGTTTATTGTGCAAATTAATTCCTCAGTTAAACGTTTCATTTTATGGGTCATAGAAAACTTTTCCATAATTGCTATGTCGCATATATTGTGTATGCTCGTACGAACTCTCTAGCGCGTTTTTTTCTCTTAATCTTAATCAATTCACTGTACTTATTTTACGTCTGTTCGCTTATGCAATTAATATGCCGAACTTTGGCATGTATTTAATTTGATACTCCTCAGACTCTAATTCTAAAATTCACCGTTTATTCCATTTAGCACTTAATATTAACTTAACTAAATTGTTCCTTCACATGTGTAATTAAAAATTCTTTAAGTTCATGTGTTTCGCTTTATGTAAAGGAACCTAAATCTACAAAAACTACCACCAATTAATTATTGAATTATTCGTTAATCACACAATACTTATCTTAGTAAATTTCTCTTTATACCACTTAAAAACTGTACTTGAAACACTACTGGCAAACTAAAATTCAACATATAAATAACGAACCGTGGTATCTGTTATTTGATGCAATTTATTACGGTTTTGACAGCCCTGTATTTTTCTATTTATAAAAAAACACTTTACTTGATTCATCGTATGCTGTCGAAATAGCGAGAGTTTCTTTAAGGCAAACCTCCTTTTTAGGGTTACGCACCCGAAGGGTAAAAACGGGAATCCTATTACTAAGCCTCCGATGTCCGCCCGTCCGTTACCAGGCTGGATCTCATGAACCGTATCTAGGTAGACAATTGAAATTTTCACAGACTGTGTATTTCTAATGCCGCTATAACAAGAATTAATAAAAATAAAATTAAATTAAAAAATAAAGGTGGCCCCATATAAGAAACGTGTTTTTTTGGCGTATACATAGTGTTAAATTTTATACGATGGTACGGAACCCTTCTTGTGCGAGTCCGACTCGCACTTGGCCAGTTTTTATTATACTTTCTGAGCAGCTATTTTGTAACAAGCTCTACACGAAAATTCCAATTTTAGCATATTTTTCGGTTCATTTTTCAAATTATGCCAACTCGTCTCAAAAAATTTATTTCTAATTTCTAATTTATTTAATTAAATATTTTAATTTTTCGATAAAATATCAATATGGCGGCTCTCTACCATATTATAATATTTTCCAAAGTGGAACATAAATTTTTCTTAAATTTTCTTTAATCTCTTTTCCACATCTTTCCCCACTCATTCTGAGAATTAATTTTCGCGAATGACTTTGGTAAATTTAGCAACATTTGGGCATCACAAGCAGATTGCGCGCAGTGAAATTAATCAAATTGTGTCAATTTGACAGTTGTGATCGCGGTACTTAAGTCCGCTAGTGTATGTAGTATTGTTTTGTGTTTTTCTGGTTAAATTATGGACTTATAAATCAGGTGAGTGTAAAATAGTGCTTTTTATGTAATTAATTATGTGTTTAACATGAATACGCAAATCATGTGAAAACATTTATGTTGCGAAAGTGCTTTCGACATATCAATATTGACCAAAAATGTTGAATTTTGTTAATAATTGTGTGTGTGCAATTGGTACCAAGTAGGTGTGCATGCTTCTAATTGATACCAAGTAGTTTTAGTGTAATTTTCATTGATTTCCTGGATAGGCTATCGGGAAAAACTCACCTTATATATTTGCTACTTATTTACATTTTATAGGTGTCAATACATGTGACAACCCATCTAAGTTTAACTTTTTATTTTTTTCCGTTAGTTAACCGGTAATTTTCTAGTAATTACTCGTTATGTCTATGTTCTTAGGTGGTTCTTACTGGTAGACTAGTCTGGTAATTTTGTAGTAATTTACTAGTGAATTACTAGTAGACTTGTCGTGTAATATATAATTTCAATATTAATCAACTTACTTAATGCTCTTTTCTCCAGAATTTCTGCCCAAACTAAGCCCCTGGCAAACGAATTATACTGACCAATAAGATTTTGAACCCAAGTAACAATTTTTCCAATTTTTGGTGACTGAAAGTGATGGGTAGTTTTATTAGGGGTATATAATGGTTACTCGGTTATATAAGAATTTCAGTGGTTATATAAGAGTTTTATAATATTACCAATTGGTGATGTAGTTATATTAGAGTTTTTTAGGTTACTAATGGTTATCCTGGAAATAAATTACTAAAGGTTTTATAAGTCGGTGATGGAAATGTTTCAATCACCAGCCTATATAACTTAGAGTAACCATTACTAGAAGGTATATAAGAAAGTTTAATAATTGTTTTGATCACCACGTTATAAACTTATTGGTAATAAGTGTTTATTGCTGTATCCGTGGTTACCGTTATATAACTCGACAACTTTCAGTAATTTAGGTGACTTTAATAAAAATTGGGAACTTTCGGTAATACATATACCCTCTATAAAATATCGTAAACTTTTTTAGTGGCCCTTTAGTAACTACTAACGAATGGCGCCATTATAAAACTGTTTTTATTTATATAACATAATATAACCGAAGGGTATATAAGAACACTAACGTCTGTTTTTTGTGACTATAATTAAGATATATAAAATTACCAAAGGTTACATATTATGACTAAAGGGTATATAAGGACCATTTTCGAAGCATGGTAGTGCCTTTAGTTTATATAATATTTCTAGAAGTTTTATAAGGATCATTCAGTTTATATAAAACTACTTGAAGTTTTATAATGGTAATTTGTTCATTTAAGTACAAGCCGCCATTTTTTCATCTGTCCATTGCAGATAAAAAAGAAAATGTCGGTTAAGCCAATTTTTTAAATTGCAGATATATGGCTTCCGTTTTATTTGTATATGAAGAAAATACATCTTTTTATGTACATAACATTTCTAAAGTATGTTATGTAATTTTTCTAAATTAACATAAGTGAAAATCTTAAATTTTGTCATATTTAATTAAAATTATTAAATATTGCTTATTTTTGGAGCGGTCTGTATTTTTTGGAAGTATCTATGATGATGTTCACAGTAAAATTTCAATTGCAGCTGAATTTCACCACATATGCCGAAAAATTGTACTTCTAAAATGTAAAAATATTAAACCCTTACATTATAAAAATATAATACAAAAAAAAAATCGAAATTCTATGTCAAGATAGGTTTCGTAAATATTTGCATATTATTGTTTTATAAAGGTAACGAAAAATAATTTCCCTAACATTTCTATCACTGAAAGTAATCAGTCTGAGAATTCCGAGCGTTGTGGAAACGTTACCATCACCATATAAACAAAGTTTATAAAGGTAACCGAAACATTACCGCAACCACTGCTATGACCAAAATAAATTAATCGAGAGCACGTTGGGTTATATAAGGAAGGGTTATATAAGAAGTTATATTAAGGTAACCAGAATATTTTGGTTACTCATTTTATAAAACTTTTAGTTATATAACGTTACCTAAATCAAGTCACGGTAACCTTTATATAATCCTCCATTTAAGCTCTCGAAGGAGTTTATAGTGGTTACAAAGACGTTTCGAGTACCAGTCTATATATAACTCAAGTTATATAATTTGGTAATGGAAACCTTACGGTTACTACTATATAAAAGAAATTGTTTCTTGGGAAGGGCCTTGTTCTCCATTTTTCTTTTAATATACAAACTAATACTATATATTTATTTGCACTTGCTTAAATTTACTATATTTTTACTATATTTCACAATCTAACGTTAAATGCAAAGCCTGCCAGGAACATTTTACTAAATATTGTTTTTTCCGTTATCTAGAATGCTCGTTCCATCCTGATAGGATAAATATGTAGGTACTATGTACTATCAAGTAATTTTTAACGAATTATATCGAGAAACTACGTCAAATATGGCATCTATTTGCTTATATATTTAAATGGAAACGATATTAGTTTGTTCCAACCGCGAACTACTAAGAAACAGACATTTTTAAAAGAAATTTCAAAAACTGTAGATTGAAAACACAAAATCATAATTATTATTATTATTTTGATATTTATATTGATTAAATATTGGAAGTGAAATTCAAAATATTTCCACTTTCACTATAATGATTTCATGCAAAATATCTTAAGAATAAATACTTCTATTTAATATTATAGACATTTTTATTTAAGCACAAAACTTTAAGTACATTATAATGTAATAAATTTTGATTATCCTATATTATTTATTTTGTGTTTATTTAACGCTAAATCATAAACAATATGCTTTGTTCGTTCATCAGATGCTTAAAGGAAAAGGTTTGATGGTTTTCCAACACGTGAACATGCAACATATAATTGTCTATGAGAAGAACATGGATTTTCTAGATCCAATCCACATATGGTCATTGTTTGTCCTTGAGATTTATTTAACGTTTGAACTGAGTTGTGGCGTCGATCGGGGTAGCATTGGAATGCGTGGCATTAGAACATTGTCTCCTCTGAACTTTACGTTTACTATAATCGCTTCAATGATATTTCCCATAATTTTTTAAATAATTAATCTTCTTCCATTGCAAAGTCTGGGTGCATTTAAGTTTTGAAAGCAAAATTATGGTTGAAACCATTTTCAAACGTAAGTTATGGGGTGGAAGTCCTGGTAAATCGAGTGAATTCAAGAATTCACTGGGATAATTTACGCTTTTATTTTTATCTACCACTATCTCAATTGAATCAAACGAAATTTCGTCAACATCGACATTTTTAACAGCTAAAATCATTGTTACGATAATGTCGGGTATATTTGGAAACACATTTTCTATTCATGTATTTTTCGAATCAACAATGTTCCAGAAATTTTCAGGCAATTGAATTAAATGTGTATTTTCAATAAAACCAATTTTTCCATTACCATTTTTTGGAAAATAGGTCAGCGGATAAATTGTTTTTTAGTGTACTACGCATATTTATTGTGAGTGGCAATGTAATACTTAGTATTCTGGTAATCTTCTAATATAATAATAATAATCTAATAATCTTCCGGTGCCATTTATATCGTTTAGGGTTCTATTGGATGCTTGCAGTGAATGTTTATGGGCCACTCATTGTACATTCATCACAGATAATAATGTGAGATTTTTGCAATTTTTTTGCTATGCCTGCGTTTTTGTTTTATGTTACACAGCGCAGTTTCATTGGTATGTCCCAAATTTAGCAGTCGAGATGACTATGCAAATATCTTCGATCATAACCAATGCTTCATTACTTAAAAATTTCTGGTGTGAATTGAAGATTTCTGTTTTGATATGCTGTTCGAACTCTATGCAGTATATCTTCGCTCATTGATTTTTTTTATATTTTCCCCATAATTCGTTTGAATTTGTTGGAAAACATATTGTCAACAATATGTCGAATAATTGACGAATATGATGTGGAGATGAACTAAGTTCTGCATTTGCAAGTATTGTATCCCAACGATTGTCACCTTTAAGCTATTGCCAATTACAGTTCTCGGCAAGCGTCATAATTTGTAGCGTATAATTTTCAAATATTCCTATGACGTTGGTTCATATACATTTAATAATAGCAATAAAGCACTCACCTCGTTTTGGATAAATAGTATATAATTGGCCTAATGTACTTGCTGCAACAACATCACGTTTGCGTGTCTCCCATGTTTTTGTGGTATATTCCATGTAAAATATGTTGAAACATCAGAATAAAGTAATGTTCTTGCGAATTGACCATATACGTTTTGTTGTTTAAGCGCACCGATTGGATCCTAGCATAGCTTTGAACCACCATCTCGACAATACAAATATATTGTGAAAATATGACCTCAATCGGCCAAGTAGTTCAGAAGTTACATGATCACTAACAGATGCGCCAAAGATAAAGATAATGTAAATTCAAGATGCGGACGAATTTGGATTCCGAGTCCGATTCGACTCAAATTTTATATTGTGTGATTTTCCGTCGCGTATTACGAATTTCTGGTTAAAATAAAAAACAAAAATAAAATCTAAGAGAGAATAGGCAACTTAAGCTAGTTTTTTAAACATTTGGTAAGAATAGTTGTTTAGCCATTAATACGTCTGTGGACACATTTTAATCAAAGGCTTAGTTTCGTCTGTAGAGTGCGAATGCAGAGATTGAGCGATACCAACACAGAAGAAAGACCGTAAACCGAATCCTCCATCGAGCGCAACCAGTTGCAATTTGTGGGTCACTAAAACTTAAACAGGTAAAAACAAGCTATAACTCAAGAATTAACTCTGATAAAATTAATACTGAAAAATATACTGGTCTCAGTAGTAAAAATATATCACTATTATCTGAAATTGGGAACCAGTAATCGCCTGTGCCTGTCAGATTATATGCGCCGGGCAGAGCGTTAAAAAATTTGATGCTTGCAGTTTCAAAAACAGTAAAATAAAAAATAGAATACTTTTAATTTTTCCAGTTTCTCATTGAAAAAGTTTTCTACTCAAATTTCAAAAGTTCTGTTAATATTTGCTACTTTTGGGGTCTTCTTAGTTATCGGGCCCTAGGCTAACATCCAAATAATAAATTTTAAAAAACTGTTTTTTGTGAACTTGAAGTTCTTTGGCGATTTTAGCTATGTATTTTTACGGTGTTATCTTGATTACGTCAGTTTAGTGGGTCAAGTACATATTAATTTTTGTAAAAACAACATTTTGTACGCGGTGATTCGTCATTGAAGAAAATACAACTAAGAAGGGGTGAAAACTGTTTTCTTTTAATTGACCTGAAGCAAAGAGTTTTCCTCGCAGAAGTATTTTATTTTTAAGTTTCGAAAATAAATTTTCTTTCAGTGTACCCGCGCCCGGCAGGATTCGAGAGGAATTTTTTGTTATGCTACGTCATTAGGTGAATAAAGTCATTTCCAACGAATTTGTTTTGAGCTTTTCGTATTTTATTGACTGAAATACGTTTTGAATATATTAAAATATTTAACCAAAGATTAGTTTCGTCGTATAAATCACTTCGGAAAAAATAATTATGTGCTAGGGGGAAAACAAAGCAATTTCCAACTAGAACATTTTTTCATTTGGATAAGGACAATTGAAATTGAGACGAACAAATTTGTGACAATTGTCGTCAAAGCAGGCAAGCAACCAATTGACATATCCAAAGCAGCCAAGCAACCAATTGACAGATTTTTCGGCCATACCTTGTTAATCTTTGTATCATGGGCGAGTACTATCGAGTGATGTACTTCCATTTTAATAATCTTAGTATAGCTAAGCTATGCAATGCACCTACTCGTCGTTTTGAATTTCTCACTTCGAAGAACAATTAAAATTATTAGGTTGCTCTAAGTAGTTGTCTGTAATCTATTAAAAAATATCACACGTGTTCCTTGGCTGCGGTAGAAAAGTAATTTGGTTGAAAAAATGTCGGTTTCTTCCCAATTCCGCTTGAGATTGTAATTAATCGTCCCAACATGCTCAGGCAATTGCATTTAGTGCTAACAAAGTGAAACAATTTTTCACATTTAAAACAATTTGTCAAGTTGTGGTCCATTAGTCATCTACGGTTGATCGCAGTAAAAAATCATCAGCCTGGCTGGCGGTCTTACAAAGTCAAGATATGTTCAAAATGTGTGTGCGTGTATGCTATTCAGAAATTTTAATGAAACCTGGGACTGTTTTGCTTAAAATTCGAAATGTTTTCATTTTCTTGTTTTTCTGTAGTTGAGCATTCTCTTGCATAATTTGAAAAGAATTGGTTTGGCTTGATTAGAAGGATTAATCAGTTGAATACTTTATTTGGGGAACTTACCTTTTGCTTAAAAACTCCAAAATAACAATGCTTAAGTTCTACCGGCATGGCATCAAGAGGCACTTCAAGGACTTCGCTTCCGAACATTCCAGGGTCAATATTTGCTGAAGGGCTTCGATGGGAAATCAGACATAAAAATTCAACGACACGTCTCTCCCAATACTCCTTTACGCTAACGGAGTTCAAGGAATCCATCCCTATAGCACAAAGTAACGGGCCAAAGAAGCGAAAACGAAATTGAGTATTAAAATGAGAACGGGGGCTTCATGGCACTATCCAAATGTAATACTGTATATGGGCCACGAGTCAACCGGATTGGCGCCCTAGTATCCATTGCTCTTTTGAGATGATGGCGTGGACCGACTAAAAGCTTCTTTTCTGAGGGTCCATTGAAGCGTAAGTACTCGTTCGTTCATAGTATTTATGCCCCAATTCCAGCATAGACCAAGCACACAGCACGTGCGACTATCAATCCACATCCGCACAAAGTTGTGAGATTTCCTTCCATTTCTAGGTACTTGCATGAATATTCAATACTTAGTTTCCTGCTACTGGATCTACACCTCACTTACCTAGGCACATCTAGATACGGGAGACTTGTCCCAAGTAATCTTAAGACCGAACATTATGCATGTAATTATTAAATCAGTGGCAGATTTTCACATTGATCCGGAGAGGATAATTTATTTCATTCACCTTTTTGTGGTTAACTTGTGATAATATGTATGAGAAGAAATTACGTGCAAATGGTATAAGTGGCATTCTGAGTGATTCGACTCAAGCGAGCAACTTGTAATTGAGAAATTTGATGAATTGACACGAACTAAAGGCAAATGTTGGAACAAGGAAAGCGATGGCTGGTTTAGCTGAATAAAGAGCAGAAGATGTTCCTTCAACACGAAGTTATTTTCAATGTCTACCTCGTCTACTCATATTTATGAAAACTTGTTAATTACAATATTTCGCTGGAAAGTGAATAGAAGTACTTCATAGGCAGCCATATAAAGAAATACAGCGTCTAATTTGGAATACAAATTACTGCTTTGCTGAGAAATTTAGACAGGATAATTGTTTTACGTATACTAAAACCACAAGGTATTTTTTTTAAATATAGTGCGCACAATACTGATATTCTCCAGCATAAAAAAGGGTTACATCAGGTATGTTTAAGGTTTGATTCATCAATTTTATCATTATAATGTTCCCAAATAGAAATAAATTTTCAGCTTTAGAAAATAAATGAAAGTAAAATGGGCAAAGGCAGTTTTGGTAAAATTATTTTCATTTTAAATGCATAGACGCGATTAGTTGCTATTTTTGTTTATCGATCTTGACGTGCGAAAATACGGCCGAATCTGAGTGTGTATTAAATGCTGTTTCAGTTTGTATGATTTTCCCAATAATATTTTACGTTACATGATATTATACGAAATCGAAGGGTAACACAAAGCTTAGTTTTGAGGCTATCCTTCTATCTGTCTACCCAGCTGTTCTCACGTTAACTCGACATTCTTTTGATTTAGCAGATGTAAGTGTTGCCAACATCCCTTTGTCATCTATCCTAATGCTTGACTGAAACTTAACTCATACCTGAAATATATATCATCGCGGTATCTACCGGCAAAAGATATATATATATATATATATTATTTTATGTTTATTTCGAAGTATTTTTTTATTCGTAACATGGGAAATGGAAACTTTTATTTAATTAAACAAGCACCTATGTCTTTTCACATCTATTTTACTTGACTACTTTTGTAAACATCCATGCCAGAAGATTCGCTCATTCTAGTTCAATTTACTTACTAATGTCACCCAGACAACTTTCTACTTACTTATTTTTCTATGTCATTATTCAAGCGCTTTAGAGCTGCGAACAGCAATTAGGTTATGTGTGTTGGGTTCTTGCAATTATTGTAAAAGAACTTACTCACATTAAGTTGAATATGTTATATGACCACATTTCAAAGAATAGTTTGTACTTAATTCGGTAATTGAATGGCCCCAATCGATTATACAATATTACTAAAAGGAGATGAGAAATCGCAAATACTCAGACTTTCACCAATTCAGATTGCACTCCACATTCTAATGAATTAATTAATTTTCAATACCAAATTCTTACTTCTTAACGATCACCCACTAAGCAGCATCATAAAGTGAGTCAAAATTTACAGTTAGAGCTACTGATGGCAGTGTTTCATTGTCATTTTCAACATAAGAAATCCATACTTTTTATGGGCGGAGGTGCGAAAGTGGTGTCTTCATCCACCAGGCAAAAAGCTTATATATCAGATTATCAAAGACGTACAGGTCGGGCCATATAGCAGCCGCATGAATTGTATTCTCTTACATATTAACGCTACCAGATCCCTGCAATCTTTCATACCCAATTTCATATGCTGGAGTTCTCCTATTGGGCCCTTTTACAAAGTAGGTACTTGGTGTTTGTACAAATGGATTGATTGGGCTATCTCTTTCTGCATGATCAATGCTAATTATGATCCTTGATACAAAGGAAAAGTCTAAGAACATCCTATTCCTAAAATATATAAAAATCTGCTAACCTGTCTTGACCAGGGATGGGGACCAATATAAAGAAAACGCGATTGAAATGGGTAGCCAGATTCTCGAAAGCTGACTTCTTCGAATCTTTATTTACATACAGTCTGCTGCTCTTAGTATGGCGCAAATCTCAATTTGAAAAGTTATTGCCATTTAATCTAGCAGAATATTTAATATCTTGATTTGAATACTAATCAGAGTTCGTAATATATGAGGTTTCGGGGCAACTGTACATATATGAAATATTCGTTAGGCCTTCTATACCAATTTTTAATTGCATTTAGTTCTGGCCTTAGCCATAAATAAAAAATAATTTGTGACGGACAAGCCAACATACCCATGCAAGACGCTTCTTCATTTAATTTGGCTTTAGAGGATACTCGTATATGTAGTCAAAAACTTAACTCACCCGTTTTTGCAATACCCCTCTTTAACATATTCTTAATACATTACAAACGAATATTAATTGATAGCTTTTTTATCACCTTCTTAAAATATTTTCGTTATTTTTACTTAGAAGCAAATCATGAACACTAGCCTTTCTGTCGCATTCAAGTTGCTCTCCATGTCAATTTTATTCATTTCTGCAAGAAATGTCCAAATAACTTCTATGTAAATGGTAATATTTATGGCAATATCAATGGGAATCAATGTGTTAATGACGATATTCTTAATTCCGTTCACCGGTACATCAAAGCTTTCAAGCTCAGAGAATCTAAAGAAATAACAGGAAATGAAAAAATTTAAACCCGAAGTTTTTGTTGGGCACCATAGAAAGTCTGGCAAGGCAAGCAGTATATATTACGCCCTTCGAAAGGCTCACATTCCAGAATGGCAGATTCCCAATAAAATCTGTTTATCGTATTTGAATGCCATCGAAATGATTACATGCATACCTTTGCTTCTATCGAACTAAGATTCCTGAGAAGATTTCTTGAAAACTTTCGCCTCCCCGTACACTAAGATTCATGGCTGCAAGTCCTTGTCAAATTTATAAGCGCATGCGGCAAGGAGTGCGGGAAGAACAGCAGGACAGGAATCACATATAAAAATTTCATTACTACTTATAACGTTGAGAAGAGCGTTTTTATTCATTCTCCTATCCGTCAGGAGTGTCTGTCGAGTTCCCTGAAAAGATGGCATTTGCAGGATATCGTATTCACATCACACACGTAGGTGTCCTTATATATCTGAGGCATGGTATATAATAACAATAATAGAACCCCGCCGCGCTACTAAAGCAACAACGTCTACTTTACATTTTAATAAGATTCCAAGGTATGTATATGGCTACTATGTATGTACGGTCCACTCATCATGGGCGATCACCTTCAAGGATTTCTTCGTGAATCTGTGTCGATGCAGGGAACCATATCCTACCGATGGTCAATAAACTTTGCGTCTGAAAAATCTTAATAAGAATGCATGGTCCAATAAGTACTTTTATGTTCGGGTGGCCATACATTGCGACCCTTTCATTTGGCCTTATCGGGGCGTAACGCAGTATCAAGGATATGTCACGAAGGAAAACGCGGCGACATGTGTCCGAAATGTTTATTTATTGGAAATAAAATTCGATGGCCAGAGAGATGGACTCACGTTACACTTTAAATGAATTTCCGGCTTTATGGGCAGTATCTAGTATCAGTACACATCCGAGCGAGATGACGGCTGAACATGTTTGATATTTGCAGGCATCCATACGAACACTCCGTTTTAATATGCGTCGAAAAAGGGGGAGAACCAGCTACTTTGAATAAGAAAGCTCTAATTCCATCTAGCCCCAAGTGTGGTCAGCTCGGGAATGACAATATTCTCATGCGTAACAATGGAGTGATTCCGAGGAACATATTTTAGTGGGTAGTTTCCATTTCTTTCTTGTGTCAAGAAATTTGTTAGGAGCCGTATTGAATCCGATTGCCTTGATTAAAGATGTCGTTTTTCTATGTGGAGACGTGACTGGAGTGCTAGTTCCGGAGTAGTGCTTGGTACGGATTTGGGATATTGAGACAATATCTTAATTGGTCCTTAATATTCCATGGATGGCGCTTAATTTTATATGCTTTATATGCGAGCGAATAGAAAAAAGGACGCGAGGCTCCTCTTAGCCTAGATGGTTGTCAGTAGAATTCTAAATCTAGTTCGTATCTAAATTTTAATTTGGTTGTTGTTATTCAGATATCCAGAAAAGCTGTATCGTATTCATCTAACTGTTGCCGTTTCTTCTTGCATACAGGACACAAGTAGATATAATTTTGTAATTGATGAAAGGAAGTCTCAAGTTTTTCATTTAGTCATTACTGTGGAGCATTTTGATTAATAAATTTATGTAGAAGAGTGAGAAATTTTTGTATCGTTGATGATAAAATCACAGAGTTCAGTTGTTCAGCAAACATTTCTGCTGCCTGCATATTTGTTCATTTGTGTTCGCACGATAACTTGAGAATGTGGCTTGTATACAGTATTATTATGATATTCCCTACATTTCACTGTACTTGGATACCACTATATAGAGGTTTAGCTATTGAGCTGAATGGTACAGGAAGCGTTCTGAAAAGAATTCCTGATCGAAAACGAACTAAATCAGGCAAATTCAAATTCATGAAAAATCTCGTGTTTCACTTTTTATTTCGACAGTGATTGAGAAAGCTATGTGCAGAAGACTGGAATTTTGTACATCGCGTACTCGTAATAATTGTACTGTCCTTATATTACTGTCCGATGAACCGTTCTAGAAAGAAATATGAAAAGCCATTTCAATAATTCAGATTAGATATTTCCAAAACAAAGGGGGTTGCTATATTTACGATTATGGTCATTAGTTTTTAGGGTATCACCAAAATTGCGTTTGGATTAATTAACTTATTTCCTATTTTTAAATCAAAAGATAATTTACATTTGTTCTAAATTTATACAAAATTAAACACTACAGTGACTTATCAAAGCTTCGAACACGGAGCTCAACGTTTCTCGGATGAGTGTTCTGATCAGAAGAGAAAGGCAGCTAACTTACTAATTCATTAGGTTACATCAGGTAGCCGGTGAAAAAGGGTGTAATTTTTCATCCGTAGATATTTATATAATTTGAAATGCTTGAGTGAAGATATGATACATGATATGATATTATTATTGACGATATGATTGAAAGCTTTCATACACAGTAAACAAATGAATGGCAACAGTTTGTGCCATAAAGCTTGGGTATTTTACGATAAGATTAGGGAAGCTTCACCTTGGAACACGTAAATTAGGTTTTTATCCCTAAAATGCAGGTAGGTTTTTTCCCCCTAAAATGTAGGGTATATTCCCCAAAATGTAGACAATTTTCAAATATTTTTGTTTTTTTTATCTTAAACTGTAGGGAATAGGTAACAATAGTACACCTTTAAAAAATATAAAACTGAGCAGAATAGCTCATTTCATGCCATACTACCATATATTCTTTTTTCATTAAAACATATAGAATGGAAGTTAGTGCTGGGTCACTGGACACGATCAAACAAAATATGACTTGTTTTCAAAAAAAAATGTGTGAATTATATTTACGAAAATATATTTGTAAGTGCTACGTAAAAAATGTAGAATAATACCTAATTTATTGAATGTTCCCTCCGAGAAAGTTTAACATTCCGGGAATTTTACGTAGGTAGGTTTTCTGGTGCCAAATACCTAAATTCATTGAATGTGTCATCGATTTGGGGAATTTAAACTGATTTTTCCTTTCTTTCAGATAAAAGGACATTTACTTTTAGAAAAAAAAACGAGTCTTAAATTTAGGGAACTGTCCTACTTTTTTTACAGTGTACGTTAATGTTTTATTTATTTACTTATACTTAGACTGCCGTTTTATGCTGTTTTTTAATAATTGATATGTTCAATGATCGGTGAAGATGCTTAATGATATTTGGTGATTGTTGCTATTTTCTTGAGAAGTTTAAAGGTGTTTGATGATGCTCTATAGTGCGGTAATATCACACGATACTTGGTGAGAGTTGATGATTGTTTATAAGCCTCAAGGACCATAGACTAACGCTACATGATGCTTTGCAATACTTGAAGATCTATGGTTATAAATACAGCTGTTTGGTTACTTGTTCGCTGATGTGTGATATCGTAGCTTGATGATGTTCCTGAAGCATACGGACTTTGGTTGCTGTTTTATGATATGTTACTAAGATGACATGACAGGACAACGACGTTTGTTGATTCTTGTTAATTTCTTATGCAATTTAGCGGAGCTTAGTGAGCCTCTGTGATATCTGATGATACCGCAAGGTGTTTTATGAGACTCGATCGTAATCCGGGTGATTATGAATCATTAAATTTGATCCTTCATCATGCTGATCTCGTATAACAGAGGTTCGTTTTTGTGTGATGATGCTGGATAAGGATGATAATCCGATTAATAATAATAATAATAATAATAATAAACAATTAATAATGCGACCACAACGTCAGCAAATCAATATTAGAAGTAACTTATTTGGTTTTCTTCTGTATTGCTGTTTTTTTTTTTTGGTTTATATATTTTGGTAATTTTTTCCGCCTTTTCGTTTCCTTCATTTTGCTTCCTAAAACTTTTCCAACCAGCTCAAATAAATAATAAAAAGCATGTTCAATAGGTAGATATAATATATAGTATCATGCCTTCCTTAGTAGATTACCTAATTGCTGAGTAAAACAAACTTTTATCCATTCTTGCAATTTATAACAATTTTTGCCTACAACTTTTATAAAGTTATTTCTAAAGATTAATAAAATCATAATTTAAATAAATATTAAATGTAATTTGTCTTTGACTATCATACATACATCTCTTGATATAATTTTGGGACTTCTAACGAGAATATTACACTACTCACGAGGTTAAAAAATTATAATTTTTTTAATAGTCTGATTTAACCCGATTTTTACTGGTCATCCCGACTGCGAAACCTTCTTATAACACTATTTTCCGAAAAAATCAGGCGATAATAGATAGTAGAATTTCCAATGTTTCTTGGACAACTTTTACTGATCGTCATATAGGCCACAACACAATTATTTATGAATTTTGGGGACTAAATTCTTGAGAATGTAGGTTACAGTTTACAAATAATAACCAGCTGGATATACTGATAAAATACTTGTGGCTGTTACTTCCTGGCAGGTCTAAACCGTTATGTCTCAGTAAATGCTGATATGATTTAGCACTAACAGTTTTTAGTGTAGATAATTTCACTCTTATACCCTAGACACACAGCACGAACTAATGAATCATTTGTACTAACCATTCATTAAAATGCCGTGTGTTACATAGTATACGTCATTATAGCTCGAAAACCAGATGATAATGAAGTACACTAATGAAGTGTTTTCCTCCTTCATTATAGCTATAATGAGGAAAAATGTGCTAGATTTGGAATATAATGTAAATCTGGAGCTCCGCTGTGCATCTGCCGATTTGAAAAATAAGAAGAAGAAATGCATAGAAATGCAAATCACAAATTATATTATTTAATATTTTTTTAAATAAAATGTGTTTCTCATTTGGAAATTGTTAAATTGAAAATAAAATAAATGAAAACAAAGTTTTTCGCGTTAATTCGATCCATATTGCTTCTTTAAGGTGATAAGTTCATCAAAACCAGTTTGACAGCACAACTTAATTAAAGAAATGGCTGTGTGTCCGCAGTTTATAATGAATCATTATAGACTAATGAGTCGTTAGTTATTTCTTCATTAAGAGTGCTGTGTGTCTAAGGCATTAATCGATACGGGTTCAAATTTTGTTGTTGTTTACTTGGTGCATAAGTTATTATACCTTATAGATCTATAGACTATATATGTGCCTACTAAGTTTTGATTTTTGTGCGTCCGCCTGTCCATCCGTCTGTTCATTATCTATCGATAAGTCGAGAACTCGTTAACTAAGAGAACTTAAATTTTGTACACGGCCTTTTAAGGAAAATTCTAGATTCAAGTCCGAAAATGGAATAAATCAGGTAACTCCGTCGTTTTTCAGCATTTGTTTGGACACTGTCTGAGAACGCGTCGACGTAGAGAGCTGAAATATTACACACGTAGTTTTCATAAAAATAGTAAGTACAATTTCAAAACGGACCAAATCAGGCAACCCATTCTTGGTGTTGCTATATAAAAATTTAGTATTTTTACGTATACTATGAAAACGTTTTTATTGTTCTGAAAGGTTCTTCAGAAGATAAAATCCTATGAAATTGGTTATAATCATTTTCACTATCCGACAAACCTTTTTGGAAATACATATATGCGAAAAACTACTTTAATATTTACAGTATAAAGAAATTACATCCGGGTATCGTAAGAATTGATTATTTGCCTAATGTTAAAAATTATTTTGATTTGTTTTTCTGTCTGTTCGTCCGTCCGTCCTCTCGATAACTTGAGAACTCGTTTAAGAAGGACACCAGCCCTTCTGGGCTTATTGGCCGCTTCACTTTTGGTTGTGGCTGTTGAAGTCTGTAGAGATACCTGTCAAATTCGTGTACATGAGCGTGGCTTTTCTCGAGGTGCTTAAAGCAGAGCAGAGCATAGTTATTCGGGTAAAGGCGATGGAAAATTTGTTTCAATTGAAAACAGCTGCCAAAGGGTCTTTGATGAGTCTTCCATGTAATGACGGCTTGTTCGAACATTATCGGCGGGTCAAAGCAAATATTTAAAGAAACAATTATAACTCGTAATTGGAGAAATTCAGTCAAGTAGTTATTAGATTTATAAAAAGAGATTTACTTTAGGATAAATATGTTTTTGTTTGGTTAAATGAAATAAGAATACTTAACCCAAACGTTAAATAAAAGGAAAAAGATAAAGTTAAACTTTTTTAACTTTTCCATGAAGCTATATACGTACAAGGTATGTATTACATCTCTTCTGTGACTGCTATTTTTAATAGTTGTTATATACATAGCCCATTAATTACTGTATTTTTCAAAGCTAAAATTTGTGATGAATTCGTGAATTTGAACGAACTATATATTGGTGGCTTAGTTACTGCGCAAATTAATCTACTGAAATTCTTCACTGCTTGGAAACTGTTTAGAATTGGCAACACTAATCACGATATATCCACGGAAAAGGAAATAGCATAAAAAACTCCAAAAAACAGTCGATGATATGGACAGACGACTATTTTGTTGATTTTTACTATAAAGTCTCTTCGTGGAATTTTAATTGGGTTTTCTTTAGTCTATTTGGTTTTATACATGAATATATTCGTTTTAATCAAATATATAGGTTTTCTTTATATTGCCCTGCACTTACTTATACAAGGGACAATTATGACTAGAATGATGAGTGGTAAGGAAGCTCCAAGAATTTAGTATTTTAGCGGTATTACACCAGTAATTCTTTTAGTTTGTTATTGATTGTGCCTGCATTGTTAAAAAAATATAAATATATAATATAATATAAATAAATATATGTTTGATCCGTATCTTGCAAATGATAAATTTAATGCATTTGACATTTGCAAGTGCTGCCATTAAAACCGGG
Source organism: Dioctria linearis (assembly GCA_963930735.1). Classification (NCBI taxonomy): domain Eukaryota; kingdom Metazoa; phylum Arthropoda; class Insecta; order Diptera; family Asilidae; genus Dioctria; species Dioctria linearis. The sequence continues at coordinate 335,197,692 of OZ005741.1, read as the reverse complement.
ACCGCTGAAATTGCTAACATTAATACGCGATCAATTTTCTATAGATTTCTCTTTTTCGTGAACGGCTATATTGTTGAACTTCAAATAATAAGTTCTATTTGAAATCCACAATAGCTCATGGCTTTTTCGAATGATATATAGAATCGACAGAGATCGCAATACAATACATATTTTTAATCTTTTCTCTGCCACATACCTGCTTTAAGGGTTGCGCAACCAAAAATTGACTAATTTTATTTTCATTAACAATCGATTTTAAGGAATATTGTATGTTATAGAAGAGAAGATTCCAATGAAAGTAATAATTTCGAATGTATTTGGAATTTGTTAACTTAAAATACAAATAATATTAAAGGCAAAATAAAACTTGAAATTAAGATAATCATCACACATTTTCCAACAAAATTGGTCCGACATGACATAGAAAATGAAGCCGCCTATGTTATACATGTCAGTGGGTATCGAATGTCTTCGAACTTTTGATCATTTCATGAGAATTCGATATTCGCTCCTGGGATACTGATGTGCATCGCTCTTGAACCTCCAAGATTATAAGCCCGACGAAAGCCAGAAGAGATAAATTGTAGATGTAAATTCAAAAATGGGACAAATCAGTTAACTCTATCGATGAGTTGCCATAACAAAAATTTCGTTTTTCGTTATATATTTGGAGTCTGTATGTGAGCACGCATCTTCGTAGAAAGTAGAAATTTCGTAGCAAGGGTTTTCATAAGAGTAGTTAAAAGCAAAAATTCAAAAATGGATTAAATCGGGCAACCGGTTATGGTGTTACGTTAGCGAAAAGTCCTTCGGAATATCAAATCCTATGTAAATTATAATCATTTTTGATTTAACAATAAAGAATGCACATACGAACTTACGTACGCATGTTCATCTATTTAGGGTATCGTACGAATTGGCATTTGACCAATTTTAGCCTTTTTACTTGATTACATAGTTCTATTTGTCTTTTTTGGCTATTTTCCCAAACGATATGCATCGATTTAACTAAAGAACTCATTTTCAAAAAATTACAGCTTTTTCAACCTATCTAAAGTGCGAAACATAATGTGCGGCTGTAGCTTGTAGCTGACACATAAAGCATGAAAAATCTATGATGGCGTTCCAATGCGTAGCTAGCGCTGGCGCTGTAGTACACTTTTGATAAATTTTAATTTATGGCGTGCACCAAATCTGACATTTCAGTATTTATCCTGTGAAATGAGTGAATTATATTTAAATGTCTTTTCATAAAATCCAGAGCTCTTCCTCTGTTGATATAGAAGCTTAACCCATCACTTTCTGTGTTTTTTTTTTGCCTTTAAACAGTTATAAGTTAAAAAGCACAATTGCGCTACACGCGATAAAAAGGATATTTCCTCTAATTCCTCTATATTAAATAATATTTTCGTATTCTACACCGTCAGCTAATCCCGTGCCATTGGCTACAAGCTACACCATTGTAAAGCTTTCGTGTAAAAATATTGTTAAGTGCAATAGAAAAGGACAAGTGACATCTATTGGAAACGCATACTTGCAAGGACTAATTAAGTAAGGACATAATCAACTTTCGGAGATTCGTATTACTTGCGATAAGAAAAGACAAGTGACATCTACAAAGTGCGAACATAAACAACTTTAGGTTCAGAGAATCTATGTTTCTAGAATGAAATCTTCGGGAAGGCTCTGGAGAATTCATAGAGTATAAATACAGCGCTTGTCAACGCCAAGGGCAGGTCTTATCTTAGACAATGAAGTGAACGTAGTAAATAGACGAAAGTGTTCTATTTGGCTTGCGATAATTTCAAGTACAGTACTAGCGATAATTAAAGTAGAGTTGATTGATAATTGTTCGTAAATACTTTTAAATTAAATTAAATTAGTGTGATTTGAATAACGAACTAAAGGCACGCTCGTAATAATATTACAACTGACGACGACAATAAACAAATTTTACTTGTGAAGATACTATATATATTCTTACCTCATGATCGCAGCGGCAATTCCAAA